>BSBK01006457.1:0-317500 GCA_027943335.1 Chamaecyparis obtusa | reverse complement strand
GTGTGGGTCTGTGGCGGTAGTGGAGATACTCTATATCTCTTCGGAAGGCCAAAGCCTGTAGGTTGCAGTAGTGGATCCCTTTCTGGGATTTTGGTGGGGTCTCTGGCTTGAAAGTGTTGGAGATCAGATCTAAATCTTTAGAGCCTTATGTTCTCCTGGTTTGGGTGCTCAACGTCACTAAGGGTATGTGGGGGGTCATCTTCCCCATCTCTTTGGTGTGGAGAAGACCTATGCTTACTCAAGAGGCTAGAGATGGTGGGTGACTGCAGAGGTTTTTCAACTGGGTTCTTCTTGTTGAGGCCTTTTCCTGGGACCCTCATGAGAGGGTTTCCTTTTGGGCTCCTTGGCTCTTTCCTTTTCTATGGAAGATTGGTGGTGGGTTTTCTGATTCGGTTCAGATTGGGATCTCTATTGAGGTGGGGTTCCTCACTAGAGCTCTTTGGCAGTGGAAGGATGCTCCCTATCTTTACTCCTCTTCCTAGTTTCCTTTAGAGGTGGAAGTTCCTTTTGAGGTTAAAATTTTTGTTCCTCTGACGACCTCTTTCCCGCTTCCTATTGAGGTGGAAGTTCCTTTTGAGGTGGAGGCTCAGCCTATTTGGTGCTGGATGGAAGAGGTGGGTTGGAGTACTGTCAGTGAGCTTGGCCACTGCTGGAGGGTTCTGATTTTTCCAGAGACCATTAATGGCCTTATCTTTTTTCTGGCAAGTAGTGATTTGGGGGATTGGGGGGTCTTTCTCATTCCCTTGTCTTTGTTTAAGGTTTGGGGAGCCTTTCAAAACCCTGATGTAATGGCGTAGATGTAGCTTAACATGCTCAAATATTTAAGTTGTTGTTTTCTATTTGGTTGTGATTTGGTGGTTTGGGGAGCTAGCCTCATACCCATTTCATTGTTTAAGGTTGGGGGAGCCTTTCAAAACCCTGATGGTTTGGTGCAGCTGAAGCTTAACATGCTCAAATATTTAAGCTGTTGTTTCCTATTTGGTTGTGATTTGGTGGTTTGGGGAGTTATCCTCATACCCAGTTCATTGTTTAAGGTTGGGGGAGCCTTTCAAAACCCTGATGGTTTGGTGCAGCTAAAGCTCTACTTGCACAATTACTTAAGTTGTTGTCTCATTAAGTCTGGTTATGGGAGCCATCAAAACCCTTATGTATGGTTTAGGGAGCCTAAAAACCCTAGATATTTGGTGATGTTGTAAGGCGTTGGCTTTACACTATAGGTCTAAGAAACTTGAGCCTTTCTGAGTATCTTTCTTCTAGCTGTTGTTGTATGGCTAGGTTTATTCTACTAGTTATTCTACTGGTATTGTGTGTCGGGGGGTGTTGTAAGGTATATCTTTTTCCCTGGCTATTTCACTCTGGTTTGAGCTAATTCTTCCTATTTTTAAGCTCAGGGTTATAGTTCCCACAAAAAACTAATTGTAAATGGTTTCGGGGCCCATTCAAAACCTGCTTTTACCTTAATAAAAAACAAAGGCAGTTATGTAATATTTTGGATATCACACAAGGCAAACTGGCAGGAAAATATCTGGGGTTGCCACTTTTTGAAGGAATCTATAAGCCTCATCTCTATAAAGATCTTATAGATAGTTTCATTAAGAGGATGGATGGATGAAAGGGTAAATGTCTAACTTCAGCAGGGAGAATTCTTCTACTGCAAACAATGATCTCAACTATCCCCATTTTCTCAATGAGTTGTATGAGGATACCCAGTAAAGTCCTTAGCTTTATTGAAAAATAGATGAGGAAATTGATAAACCAAGCACTAGGGGCAAAGTTAGTTTGGAGTATTTATAGTGATCCCCGTAGACTCTGGGTCAAGATAGTAAGGACTCAATATTTGGATTCTAATGAAAATGAGATAATCTTGACAATTAGAAACCCACCAAAGGGGTCTGCTATTTGGAATTTTGTTTTGGACTGCAAGTGTGTTATCACTGATCACATCTCCTAGCATATTGGTGATGGCAATAAATCCCTCTTCTGGAGGGATTCTTGGAATGGCTCAAGCAAGCTCGTAGAGCTTGGTATGATAGATTGGACAAGTATATACTGCACCAATGTTTTAAGAAAGGTACTACAAATAGAAATATTTACTTTAAGATTAATAATGATAGGTTATTGATTGTAATAGTATATGTTGATGGTATTATTTTTGGAATAAATGTTAACCTTTGCAAGATTTTGTTGAAGAGATGCAAAATACATTTGAGATTTCTATGATTAGTGAATTATAATTCTTTCTTGGTCTTCAATTAATTTAGAAATAAAATAAAATTTTCATCTCTCAAGCCAAGTATGTAAAATAAATGCTAAAGAAGTTTGGGGTGGAGGACTCTAAACTAGTTACAACCCCCATGGCCACTAGTTTCCACTTGATAAAATATGATGAAGCTTTGGAAGTTGATAAAAATATTTACATATTTATGATAGGAGGACTGCTATATTTGACTTCCTCAAGACTACTTATCATGCATGTAGTTTGTCTGGCAGTTAGATATCAAGAAAATCCCAAATAGTCTCATGAGATGGAAATAAAAAGGATATTTATATGCTTGAAAGGGGCTCCAAAGTTTGGTCTATAGTACATAAGATATAATGACTTCACCTTGAAATAATTTATTAATGTTAACTAGGCTAGATGTGCAAATGACAAAAGAAGTACAAGTGGTAGTGCACTTTTATTGGGAGATACATTGGTCTTTTGGACAAGTAAAAATTAGTATTCAATTATATTATCTACTATAGAAGCAAAATACCTTGCTATAGCAACATGTTGTACTCATAATATATATGAAATAAAATCTCAAGGATATGAATGTAATCTATGATGAATCTATTCGAATAATGTGTGACAAAAAAAGTATTATCAATATCTCAAAGAATCTTGTGATGTATTCATATACAAACCACATTTATATTTGGTATCACTTCTTATAAGATAAATTTATTGATAAGGAAGTCAAGTTCAAATATGCACCTACTACGGAACAAAGTGCATATATTTTCACCAAGGCATTGGCAAAGGATACCTTTGAGTATCTATAGGTTAAGCTAGGGGTTATTGCCCCTCCTTTTTCAAACTAGATGCATAATAGGGATGCATCATTCTAGGGAGGAGAACTACTATCTATTTATGTATCATGGAATGTTGTGGTTGTTACTTTTAGGGGGATTAATAAAGTTTGAGGTTTCCTAGTTGTAGGAAAGTTGTTGCAAAGTGGTCCTTAAAAGATGGAGTAATACAATAAGAATATCTTTTTATTTTTGCACCCTTTGTTCTTGATGTCAATGGGGAGAGAAAAATAGATAATGGAGAGACAATGAAAATGCTTTGTTGATGGTGTTGCTATCAATGGAAAGGAGGGAGATTGTTAGCATTATATGTCCAGTGTTGTCACTGATGTCAACATTCTCTCTACTTTAGTGTCAACCCAATGAAAAGGAGTGCATAAGGAATATGAGAGAAATTATGATATGAAAGAAAGAGTATTTGAAGTCTGATATATAGGAGAAAGTATTTGAAGTCTGAATGTAGAAAAGAGTATTTGAATTTTGATATGTAGGAAAGAGTATCTAAAGTCTAATATGAAAGAAAGAGTATTTAAAGACTGATATATAGGAAAGATTATATGATGTATTTTATTATAAGATCACATGATTAATCCAATGATTGGTAATGATAATATGGTAGTATGAGGTGTATTTGGAAAGATGGAAGTATGAGAAGCTGAAATATTTATGAAAATAAATTTGAAGTCCTTATGGGAGAATCCTTTGCATTCCTCTGCATAAGGATTTGTTGGCTTGCAATGATGGTACTTTAATGCATAACTTGTGATTATTTCACTATAATTTATTCAAGTCCATAGTAATTCAAAGGAAGAAGATGTATTGTGTTGTTTGCTAACAAAAAGAATGATTATTAAGAATAGTCTAGACAAGATCAGAGAATGCTTAGCATTAGAATGCCAGGGTGTGCAATTCAATGGATGTGTTTTTTATGTTTGTGTAGTGTTCTAATTTGAATATTTTATATTGGTTTATAGGTGAAGATATGTTTTTGTAAGTGTGATATTATTTATTGTGTTGGTCTCTAGTTGACTCAACTAATTTTGGAGTAAATATGCATTAGAGGAAGAGCTAAGAGATTGAAATAGGTCTTTTTGTGTTGTGTTATGATTTTCATGGTCTCATATGGATTAAAGAACATTTTTGGGTTGACCTATTGGTGTGTTTTAATGTTTTTCTACATGTTTCTTTTAGGGTCAATCTCAAAGGTGGTTGCGATTCTTTCACTTTGATGAATTGGTGCATTGAGTGTGGAATTGGTGCATATAATGTACATCAACTTGTGCAAATATGTGTTTAGCACTAAGGTAGTGAGATTTAGTTTATTAAGTTCTACATCAGGGGAGAGGTGTGCTTTTATGGTTGTGTGCCTAAACAAATATTGTAAGAAATCATTCATATAGTGAGTAGATTCTCACCGTGTTTTTTTTCATATTGTGTTTTCCATGTAAATCTTGTGTTCATGTGTATGTGTCCTCATTGCTATATCTTTCATTAACGATTAGATGGTTTAAAGATAACTAGTAAAGGTGTATGACATAATAAGTTAAGTTCAATTGTGCATGCTAATTAACCCCCCACCCCCTCCCCACCCCCACCCTAGCATCAAAAAGTGTTCAAAAGAAACCACTTGAGGCATATAATGATAAAAATGAGACGTGTGTTTATGATTCAAAAGATACTACTTTTAGTATTGGTTATTTGAACTCATTCCCATCACTTTAAAAATTAGACATTATGTTGGACATAAACTCATAGAAAAACTTAGTTATGACGATAAGGGATAAATAAATTATGGATAATATAGGCATACACTAATAGTCTTACTAGATAACAAACAAATTTATGGTTTTGATTATCAACCTAAAGATATGAAACTTTATTTCTAAGAAGAGTGAAAATATTAAGATAAACAAGATGATGTATCTATGATCCATATTGATTCCTCTTACTTGACTCCATCACAACCTAAAGTAATACATTTTCCACACACATTGAGATAGAACTAATTTATGGGGGCGACTTCATTACTTAGATATGTCTACTTCTCTCTCTTATTAATTTCTCTAATTGGTTCCTTTTTTAAAATCTTAGTTTTATGTTTGTGTTATTTTGTGTTAATATTTCTAGTTAACATGAGGATGATACAAAGACACCTTTACCGGAACATGTTGACAAGAGTGACTTTGAAACATGTTGTGTTATTCATATCACTTCTCCCTTAATCTTTATATCATTTCTACTTTTGCCTTGTTCTTATTCCATGTAACATATGGTTTTCATTATTTATTTTCCATGTACCTTGCACCCTTACATTTTGACCTTTTTTTTTGTCATATTTTTGGTGTTTCACCTATTTTATTTAGATTTATGATTATGTCTTTGAACTTACAAACATCTTCCTTATCTTCTTTTCATGTTCAGTACTTATAATTCCTCACATGTCATGCTTTATTTTTCACACTTGCATATGTTTCCTAGATCATTTTAACATATGCTTAGTTTAACTTTTATTGTCAATCATGTCCCATGTTTAGTTGTTTTATGTTTATGGGTATTTTCATGATCTATGCTACAATAGTTGTGATGTCTTCTATATGCCACATGACTACTATTAATTTTATGTGTATTATTTATATTGGCCTATATTGTTTTTATCTTTTTCTCATAATGTCTTCCTACTTATGACTCTATGATTGGAAATTTATGGCCATACCTTCATTATTATGCTACCAAACATTATCATGTCTTATCATGTTTCCTCTTATGATAACACATTTGAGATCCTTTTCACAACTTTATCTTATCCAAAAAATTAATAAATTCTTATGATTCTAAAGTTTTTGTTGCATGGCCATCTTCATCTTATCATCTTACAAGTATATATGGAAAATCAACTTTACACACACTTTCACATTCATTATTTATTTATATGTGTTTAGATGCTAATATGCTTACATAATATCTATACTCCTTTAATATCATCCTTACTTTATGACTTTCCTATATTAGATGAATTCTAATGTCTTGGTATTTATCTCTTATTTATGTACTTACATGTTGTATTATACTTACCTTATTATGTGCCTATATACTAGCAAAAAAAATTATGCCATATGCCTTGACAATTATCTTTCTCTTATATGATTACACTATATTCAATTATTTTATTACTATCAATATCACATCTTAATTTTCCTCTCCTTCAATGCCTTGCAACCTATGGATGCAAGAAATTGAATGAGGGTATGTGGTGTTACTAATCATTTTCATGATTGAGATTTTATATAGTTATTTGTGCTAGATAGATACTCATCGTCATATCTAGATGGATCTTGATTGCATTACATGGCTCATAATGTGGAGATATATTTTATTTTCCATATTGCATTGATTTTTATCACAATACTACAATTTTGGAGTGTTTATAGTGTTGCTTGAATTGCATTAAAAAATTATCACACTATCACATCATGCATCGTCATATCACATGGCTACTCACATGGAATCTTTATGAAATCTTTATGAATCACTCTCCATGAAACTACAATATTTTGTCTTGTTCTTCTTTTTTGTAGAAAATGTAAGAAACTTGCAATGTGCCTCTTTTGATTATGAGGTAGGAGCTACTGATTGTATATATTTTCATTATTTTGTAGGTTTATGTCCAAATAAGAGAATTTAGAAGAGAAAATAAGGATTCAAACATGTATTTCAAATCTTAATCTACATCTAATAGACACCTCCAATTAAGAAAATTTAATTTAAACAAAAGATGAAAGAAAATAAGTATTTTCTCACCACAACTCTTTGTTGCACTCAAATAATGTGGGTGGTTGTCCTCGAGAGATGGTATGTGGTTTCTCTTCAAACTAAAATATGAATTTTTATTCCAAGCTTTTCTTTTAAGTGGGTTGAGGATGGTTTGATTTATAAATTTGATAGACTATTGATCTAGGGATGAGATTAATCTAGAGAATAAAAAATTCAAGATTATTGAGAATATTGAATAGAGGAGCCTCCAAGTGGCAATATATGATTGTTGCAATTGCAGAGGTAAAGGATCAACTGGTTTTGGATAGACAAGATTATCTTTAACTTGAATGGATGGTGGAGGTTAAAAGTTTCACACAAGTGGTAGAAGGATCATGGGGATATTGGCATGTAATTGAAATTACATGTGTTTCTATGTGATTTAATATGCAGATCTCACACATGTTTGAAAGTTACATGTATAAGAACTTCCTTAAAAATTAATGGTTGAGATTTTATGAGAGGATATTTGGAAAGTGGGATGGATGGGGCAAGTGCATAACAAGTTTGAATATAGCTTAAGCATGGTTGGGAATGTGCAAGTGGGTTGATTAGTTTTAATTTTTAATGTAGGTTTTTATTCCTAGTTAGTTATTTATTTTCCTATTCCTCGGTATTTCCTACACTTTTAAATAAGCTTTCTCAGGATTAATAAAGTGAGTAATTAGAGTGGGCGTAAGATGTAGGCATCTTCCATGGGAGTTACACTTTCCTTTTTTAGGATATTTTGGTGGTCTCTTCCCATCAATTATATTTTTCACCTCTACTCTCTCTCATTTCTAATATACTTACTCATAGCTAGACTTATTATATTATATTACATTGTAATTGCATTCTATAGATTTTTCTCTTGTATTCTCATAATGTTATTTTTTTTCTTTAGCATTTGTAGTTCTCTCATGGAGGCTAACTCTATGTTGTTACTTTGATCTTGTTGATGAACTATAACTGATTGAATATCTAGATGAACTATAGAAACGGTGATTAGAGATCACTGAGCTACTGAAGTGATATGTAAGATGATTAAATCAATCAATATGTTGTCATTTATGTCAACTAGTTTTGACATTACTTATCATGATAGTTACAAACATCTAAACATCTGTTGAAGGAAGAAAAGATGAAGAACTGAGATATCTACATGAGGAAAAGATGGATATGACAGATAAGGATAAGGTAAACATTGGGTAACTTATTGATGAGTCTATGGCTTTATATTGTTGACTTGAGCATGTTACATTAATCTATTATGAAGAAGAGATTTGAAATTGAACAAGTCAATGTGGTCGGTAATTGAAGATTTTTGTATACACCGAGCCAGTGCAGTGTCTACCAAGTGACAGTAATAATTGAACTAGTTATCACCGATGCATTTCTATATTAATTGAGTATAGATGAAAACATTAAATGCTAAGAACAACCGACTGAATTTGATGAGATGGAAATTATTATGATTTCAAGGTTAAGGATAAAGTTAGTTATGAGATCCACGGCTGACAAAATTTAGAGATGATCTAAAGGATGAGATTGAAATGTGTTAATGACACATCTGCCGAGGAAGGTTTAAGTGGCAAAATGGACGAAGGAGATTAAGAGGCAAAATCTAATGGCTGATATGAAAATGGTATACTTGTCTATATAAGAGATATGAGTTTCATTATTGAAACATGTCGAACAAAAGGAGACTGCAGAGATTTCACGTGAGGATTGTATTCATGCATTCCTGATCAAACTGGTTATTGAAAGAAATGAGTTGCAAACATTACCGAGCGTTAGAGAACTATTTACCGAGTGAAAGTAAGTTGAGAAATATTGAGGAAGTAAATTGATTAATGATCAGAGGATTTTATGAGCATAGCATAGATCTGAATATTTGCAATTGATTTGTATTTGAATCAGATCAATACTGTATCAGTTTAACCATTGATTCATAAAATCTCTTAACCGAGTGGACTTAACAGTCTTATTGTACTATCTTGTGACATTCATTGAATGTAAAGTGTTATCTTGTTGACCCCATAGTGAATGTTGATCAGAAGTTCACTGTTAGTGATAAATCCTCTAACCAGGTCACACCTAACAGTGTGCATTGTAACCTTTAACAGGGTTGGCTCTTTACCGAGCTCACTTCAGAAGAGTAAATTATTTTGGGTTACCGGTCCCAGGTGGTTTTTCCCTTAGCAGGGTTTCCACGTTAAATCATTGTGTTATTTTTTATTTGTTATGATTATTTTGCTATCATACTTTACATACTGCATAGTTGATTTAGTCGGTAATCACAGTTTGGATAATTACTGGTAATCGGTAAAGTGCACAGACAGATTGATATTTTATGTTACCAAGTTGCATAATTTGTTGAAACTTTTTTGTAAGGTGCATCTTAGTGTTTGGGACTATAGGATAGCTGATCTAACTAATTCACCCCCCCCCCCCCCTCTCAGTTATTCTAATAATTGTATAATTTACATTCACAATTTTATTTCTATTTATTTGCACTAGTCTTTCTAGGTGATTCATCTTTTTAGGTTCTAATATGGTATCAAAGCTATTCTAGTGCAAGAATAGATTTAGTTACCTTATTTGAGAGATAGGGGGCGGGGCTAATAAGTTTTCTATAAGTTTCTTAAAAACCCAGTATGTTTT
The DNA here is from genome assembly GCA_027943335.1 of Chamaecyparis obtusa. NCBI lineage: Eukaryota > Viridiplantae > Streptophyta > Pinopsida > Cupressales > Cupressaceae > Chamaecyparis > Chamaecyparis obtusa. The sequence continues at coordinate 307,975 of BSBK01006457.1, read as the reverse complement.
TCTCTTGCATTTCCAAATGAACTCAAGAATCATAAAACCTTGAAAGAAAAATTTTACTTTTGAGGTATTTTTGTCCAAATATTTTGTAAAATTAGGGTGTTTGTAGCATTCTATAAATCCTAGTGGCTTTTTACAGCTATTTCAGTGTCCAAAATTCTAAAGAAAGTCGGATTTAGCTTTCATTTCACAAAAATCAGAGAAAATAGTGGAGACATTTTTATTTTTGCATAAGATCTGGGTCTTCTACTAGTCGAATCAAAAAATGATTTATAGGTATTTTTCCCTGCCCTAAAAAACCAATTGGCATCTTTTATATTTTGCAAATAGTAAGTAGATCTAGCAAAAAAATTGCTATCCAAAAAGCATCATCCAGCTTTTTTCAGCTGACTAAAGGTTGAATTTAATTCATTTTTTCATCTTTTGCTTGCTAGATTGAAAAAAGTTTGTTGGTTTCTACTTGTAGCCCTAAAATATTTCTAATTTTTTGTTATTGTTTTCACTTAATGAGTAGATTTTAGAAAAGTCAAATCAGAAGTTTAACTTTTTGTTGTGAGAAAGTTATTTTGGTAGAACATAATTAGTTTTTTTAAAATTCATAACTTTTGTATCAAATATCTAATTTCAAAAAATAAGATATATTTTAAAAGATAAAAATGATTTATTTCCATCCATGTTAAACTTGGTCAATATTTTTTGCATTATTTTCAAATATTGTATGTTGAAGTTGGTGCTGAGAAGAGACACATAGCTATTTTTTCTAGATTTTGTGTTGTGTTTTTGGTAATTGTGGGCCTTAACAATATTGTAATTTGGGAAAGCTTTATAATTGCACTACACTATGAAGTGCCAACGTTATAATATTCCATGAGGGCTGATTTTGATACTAGTGAAATGGGTGGGAGTGCATTGGTGTTATTGGGTTCTCTTTCTTTCAACACTTTTTTTTGCATTTCTACATTATGGATCAAACAATAGTTCCCACTCTAACTCTTTAAAACTATTTTGAATGGAATTCTAAAATGACTATATACTTAAGAAAATTTAGTTTGCATAAGATAACAATGAGATTAGAAATTGAACCTATCATAGATACAGAAAAGCCTGTGTGGTTTAATAGATGTGATTAAGTATATGGAACTTTGTGTTTGTTTGTTTCTCTTGGTTTACTCTTTTATATTGAATCTCTAAGAACTCCTAATAAAATTTGGATAAAGTTAGAGAGTCCTTTTGGAACTCAATATTCAATGAGGGGTCATATGTTTGAAAATTAACTCATAAGCCTAAGTTTAGTTAATTTTAACATAGTCTAGGATTTCTTCACAAAATTGAAATTAGTAAGGATACAATTAGAGAAATGTAGAATTGAAAGAAATATGAACAACCGATTCTTATTATTCTCTCTAAGATAAGTTTTGAATATTCAATATTTGTTTCTCCCTTATATGCTTCTAAGGTTGCACTAGTTGGAACTCAATTTACCATGCCATCCTTGGATGATTTTTCTATTTCTCTCACATTGGAGAAAGATAAGATAATCCTAATGAGAACTCTAAAATCATCTAAGTCTTGTGCCTTAGTTGCCAACTAAGGCATAAAAGAACAGAAAGGAAAAAGTAGTAATAATGAGGATAAGATACAAAAGAACAAAAATGAGAAGAAGGATTATAAATAGGCTACCCGAAAAGTAGCTAATGAGACCTAATCTTATAAAGGTGTGAAGCCTAAGAAAGATAAGGTCAATTGTGCTTATTTTAAAAGACCTAGTCATGATGAGCATAAATATTTGAAAAAAATAAATAAATAATTGATCGGTCGATACACATTCTTGAAAGAAATAACATCAATATTCTTGAATCAGTAAAACAAATTGAAAATGAGGGGTCCAACAAGGCTAAAAAAATAACAAAGGGAATAGAAATGGTAAGGCCCTTGTAGCATTTTCTTCACCATCATCCACTTGGGTTCTTGATTTGGGTGCCTCGAACCATATGGCTTTGTCAAAGGATGAACTTGCAACCATGGAACCATGTTCTATGCCTTATATTTTCATGGGTGATGACACCCCTATTGAGGTGTGTGGGAGAGGGTCTATTGATGTGGGGGATGGCACATTTCATTATGTTCTTTCTGCACCCTCATTATCAACTAATCTCCTATTAGTATATTAGATCACTCAAACAAGTTTAGGCAAGTGAGTTGAGTTCTCTCTTGATTCATTGACAATTCAAGAGTTTTATAATGATTCTACAATTGTAGTTGGGAGAGAAAATCATTAGTCACGACTTTGTCCATTTTCTCATTTTGTTCTTAATAATCCTTTGTCTTCTTTTCTCACTCATTCTAATGAAGTGAGTAACTTGTGGCATTAGTGGTTTTTCCACTTAAAATACCACCACTTGTAGCAAATTAATCAGCACGGTTATAGGATTGCCTTAAATTCATTTTTCTAATGGTGTTTGTCAAGGATGAGTTCTTGGAAAGTATCTAGAAGGAAGATTTGACAAAGGCAAAGCTTGTAGAGCTTCACAACCCTTAGAGTTGGTACACATGGATTTGGATGGATTCGCTTTCAGATGCAACAATTGATCTAGACGTGGATATTATCCACACCTATAGTACCCAACCCGATGCAACTAACGATCCTAGTGTCAGACTAGAGGATTGCCCTCCTCAAATCGCCTTAGTAGACGACGCTTCATTTGATAGGATGGGCCCCAATTCAGGTATTTTAGGAGAAGACTTGATGAGCTCCGATTATATGGTCACCAGAGATGACACCTTTCGCATTAACAACATCGAACCTACCATTGACTTACCCCTTGTTCACTTTGACCTGATTGACTGGTCTCAGCGCCACCAAGAGCCCACATTCCTCACATTTCACAATGATTACGAAATTGCTTGCTATCTAAATGCTCTCGAACCCGTGGCTTCTTCCACCAGTGAACCAACAACCAGCATGACGGAGCCTGATATTAAGTACCTCAGTCTCAAAACAAAAGACAAAAAGAAAAATAGGTCTGATGGCGAAAACCACTTTGTGGCGGTGTCAGAACCAAAAATAGTAAAAAGAAATGACGATCCAAAGGTGAAAACCTCTTTGAGGCACCTAAGGATGGGGTACTTAATAACTTGCCAAGCTATTTCCAGGATAGATCATCAATATTGATTGAACCAACAAAGCCGGTCAATCTAAACACAGAAGAAAATCCTCAGATAGTCCATCTTGCTCAGTCTTTATCAGAGGAAGAGGCCAAGGCATATGTACAGTTTTTACAGAAAAAGAAAATTAATTTTTCATGGACCTACTCAGACATGCCAGGGCTTGACACAAATCTCATAATGCATCACTTATCTATAGCTCCAGGAGTCAAGCCAGTAAAACAGAGACTAAGAAAAATGCATCCACATATAGCTCTACTTGTCAAAGGAGAATTAGAAAAGCTTTTGAGAGCTGGATTTATTAAAGCCATCGATTATGCAGAATGGATCTCAAACATAGTACCGGTCTCTAAACATGACGGGTCCATTCGTGTCTGCACAGATTTTAGAGATCTAAACAAAGCCTGCCCAAAGGACGACTTTCCACTTCCAAATATTGACATGATCATGGACATGACGGCGGGTTATGACATATATTCCCTAATGGATGGTTTCTCAGGGTATAATCAAATAAAAATAGCACCTGAAGATCAAGAAAAGACCGCATTCACTTGCGCATGGGGAACCTATTGTTGGAATGTTATGCCATTTGGATTGAAAAATGCGGGTGCTACATATCAAAGAGCTATGACAACAATATTCCATGACATGATGCATAAAAATATGGAAGATTATGTGGATGATACCCTGGCAAAATCAAGAAAAAGGGACACACACCTCAATGATCTGGAAGTAATTCTAGATCGTATGGAACAATTTCAACTCAGATTGAATCCAAAGAAGTGCGCATTTGGCGTCACCTCCGGCAAACTTTTAGGATTCATAATATCAGCAAAAGGTATCGAGGTTGATCCCGAAAAGGTCCAAGCAATCCTAGATATGCCACCTCCTTGAAATATCAGCCAAATGAGAAGTCTTCAGGGACGTCTTCAATCAATTAGGAGGTTTATTTCTCAGCTTGCAGATAGAGCGCAACCCTTCAACAAGACATTGCATAAGGGTGCTTCTTGTGTTTGGAACGAGGATTGTCAAAAGAGCCTAGATTAGATCAAACAATACTTGGCTAATCCTCCGATATTAATGCCTCCTATTCCAGGGAAACCATTGATTCTATATATCTCAGCTACAGACACTTCCCTGGGGGCATTATTGGCTCAAACAGATGATACTGGGAAAGAACGGGCCATCTACTATATCAGTCGTACTCTAGTCTCTTATGAGATAAATTACAATAATATTGAGAAGTCTTGTCTCGCGGTTGTGTTTGCTTCTCAAAAGTTGCGCCACTACATGCTTGCTCATACCATACACTTGGTTGCCAAAATTGATCCCCTTAAATACTTGCTTGGTAAGGCTGCCCTGATGGGTAGACTTGCTAAATGGATGATGGTTCTCACTGAATTTGACATAGAGTACGTTGAAAGGAAGGCAATAAAAGGACAAGCTATTGCTGACCAATTAGCTGATTTTCCAATCCAGGATAGTATGCCAATCCAAGTGGAATTCCCAGACGAACACATCTTATATACCACTACTCGCACTTGGACAATGTTCTTTGATGGCTCCCGCATGCAAAATGGATCAGGTGCTGGAGTGTTATTTGTTTCTCCACATGGGTACAACATTCCGAAGTCTTATAAACTATTATTCCCATGTACCAATAATATTGCAGAATATGAAGCTTTAACTAATGGCTTGAAAATGGCTATAGAATGGAATATCACAGAATTACATGTCTTTGGGGATTCTCAGCTAATCATCAACCAAGTCAATGAAGAGTATCAAACCAAGGATGACAAATTGATACCCTATAAAAAGATGGTTGATTCTTTGAAACGCTATTTCACTTTTGTGACGTTTCAACAAATCCCTAGGACAGAGAACAAAGCTGCAGACGCCATGGCCACATTAGCTTCACTTCTTCAGTTGGAGACACATGAATCTAGATTTGAATTCCTGGTGGAAGAGCTACACCATCCCATCTTTGACTCATCTGAAAGCCGTGTCATTTGTGCCATTATCACACACGAGTCTTCCCGATATGGTGCTATCTATTCATACCTTCGTGATGGCATCATCCCTGACACATTCACCCGCTCCGAACGCCAAAACCTCATCCGTAATGCCTCTCACCACACCCTCATCTCTGGTGACTTATATAGAAGGGGTTTAGATGGGACACTCCTTAGGTGCTTGGAAAAGGAGGAATCCAACCAAGCGTTAGCTGACATCCATGAGGGCATTTGTGGTGGGCATTCTAATGGTCTTGCCATGGCCCGAAGGTTGCTTAGGGCGGGATATTATTGGCCCACAATGCAGATGGATGCAATCACCTTTGCTAAGTCATGTGAAAAATGTCAGAAACACGGCAACCTGATTCATGCTCCGGGTAGGGAGCTGATTCCTTCTATTTCTCATTGGCCATTTCAGCGCTGGGCCTTTGATCTGGTTGGGCAGATTCATCCCAACTCATCAAGTGGACACAAGTTCATTATTACTGCCACTGACTACTTCACAAAATGGGTGGAGGCCGTACCACTTTCTGTTGCTTCAGGAAGGACCATTTCTTTGTTCATCTTGAATCATATCATTTGCCGATTTGGAGTGCCTTCTGAGATCATTACTGACAATGGAGGTCAATTTAAGAATAAGGACCTAAAGCACCTATGCAAAAAGTTTAAAATCAAGCAACATTGGTCATCTATCTACTTTCCACAAGGAAACAGATAGGTAGAAGCTTCTAACAAAACCATTCTTAAGATTCTTCATAGAACAGTACACAAGAATGGTAGGGATTGGCACTTACAAATCAATCCAGCACTATGGGCTTACCGAACCAGCATTCGCACACCTACAGGAGCCACTCCTTTCTCTCTCACCTATGGCGCTGAAGCAATATTGCCTTTAGAAGTCGAGATACCATCCCTTAGAGTCTCACTCAAAGGTTTGATTACAGATGAGGATTATCACGCCATGAGGTTGCAGGAACTAGAACTTCTAGATGAGAAGCGTAAGGCTTCCTTTGATCATATGAGAGTGTATCAGAAGCGTATGTCCAAGGCATTCAACAAGAAGGTTCGCCCTAGAGAATTTCAAATAGGTGATCTTGTTTTACGAGAAAACCCTAAGAACCAACAAAACAGAGAGCAAAAGGGCAAGTTTGAACCTAACTAGCTTGGACCATATGTCATCACAGCTGCTTTTGGTACTAGTGCGTATTTACTGTCAGATCCTGATGGAGAACAGCTCCCTGATCCCATCAACATTGTGCACCTTAAGAAGTTCTATCCTTGATGCCCGTTCTGTCTGGGGGCATCCTTTGTATATATCTTATTGGTCCTGAAAAAATTCCAAAAAAAAAAATTCATATATGATGCTGAAAAAATCCTACAAATCATAAAAAGTCCTGAAAAAATACAAAAAAATCAAAATATTCAAAAAAATCAAAAAAATAGAAAAAGTGCCTTGGTGAAAACCTAGCAATAGGCGCCTTGGTAGCAAAAATCAAAAAAATTGAAAAAATGAAAAAAGAATCCAAGTGGTGAAAACCTGGAAACAGGCGCTACTTGAGGCCTTTGTACCCCTATTTGTTAGCATGCGTCCTCGACACTTAACCACTTTCCATCATGCCTTGACCTTATTTGGCCTAGTCTGGAATTGGTCTTTGTCTTTGCCTACGGGGCATAACTGTTCACATAGGTCCTTTTGGTGCGTTTGTCTCTTGGGGCATTTCACAATAGGTGTTTTTCAACACCACCCCAAACAGTGTTTTTTTCAACACTCTCCTTGCGTCGAGTGTTTCTTAACACTTGTTAGATGTCTTACCCAATAGTCTAAGTATAATGCAATAATGCTCATGTGCAGATGCGATACTCAGAGTTTGACTCTATGACCAACACACACGCACTTAAACAATTAACTCGCTGACGATATGGTGACTTTATTTTTCTTTGTGTGCTGTCTATGAGGATTTCTTTGATGAGTGGTCTCTCCCTGAGAAGTCTCCGATGATGCATTGCTAGAAGAACTGAGGGCATGAGAACATGTTTTCTTTCTTTATCTGCTTGTGGGTATATTTTGTTGATCCTAACTGTCATGAGCATTTATGCTAGTCTTACTTGACACTATGGATTGACGAGGTATTATCCTTGACTGTTTTGCGAGTACATGCTTTTAGCTATCCTGAATTTCACGTGTCTTGATACAAGCATAATCTCGCCATATCAAATCTAGGTGATCTCACTGCACTAGTCATCTTGACCTATATGTCTTTTGATGCCTAGGTGAGATTCCCACATTTCTATCTGATAAAGATCATATTCATATCCACATAGTTATGCTAGTGTGCATTGTATGATCTTACGACGCTACCAATAACGCTCAATGATGATAATTAGATGTCTATAAGCGTTGTGACCTTGCAAGTCAACCACTTTCATAGTAGCTTGCATTCTTAGGTTCATCATAGTTTAGTTTTTTGCATCTTGCATATGGAGAGAGCTCTTCTTTTTATCATCTACAGACTTGTCGGTCAACTGCGCTCACCTTCTCTTCTTCTTGATCATGTCTTTCGCTCCTTGTCTTTTTCATCTCGAACCTGTTCCTGTTCATCACAAGGGGTTAATCACACCATCATATCTATATTACAAACCGTCATTTTCAAGAAACATAAGTCCACATCATACATATGAGAATTAAACATACATCTATGAGAGAGAACATACATAAGCACATACATAAGTATTTTTGAGCAAAATGACAAGACAATATACATAAACTGATACATCCATCACAAGTGAGACAAATACACATGATATATCAAACATCCAGTAATCTCATAAATCAATAAATATCATGATATACAATATGAGATCCCAAAATCTGGATCAAAAGTCTCAAAATATGTCCAAACATCTAAGGCCTAACCCTAAGACTCGCTACCACCCTCGTGAGGAACTCATGGTGGTGGAGGAGGCATGGCTCTCCTATCGAGTACCACGTCTGATACCCCTGCCCGCTGAGAGTATGATGGTGCTCTCTCACCCTCTGGGATGGCCTGCAAATATAACCCGTGATAGTAAGCAGCTCTCGCTGACTCCTGTCGGAGCTCCAATGCCTCGGCCTGTGCCATCGCCTCACGGCGTGCTATCTCTGCTCTGAGATCAACTATCTGCTGATCCCGCTCTGCCCTCAGATCCAGGAGCTGCTGATCTCTCACAGCTATAGTGGTCCGCAGCTGCTGTATCTCGGTCTCCCGAGCCTGTATCTGGGCTCTCAGGTCCTCTCCCCCCGCAGGCTGCTCCTGCTGTACCTCTGCCTGTCGGCGAGCTGGTCTCGCCTCCTCCTCAAGAGTGGCTGATCTCTGTCCTTGTGACCGTTTCTGGCCACCTGATCCCGACCCCTCTCCTCTCTCCATCCTCCTCCCTCCCCCCCTCCCGCCATCTCCTCCATCTCCTCCCTCCTCTCCTCTGTCTCCTCCGTCTCCTCCCTCTCCCCCCGGCGCTGGCACCTGAGCATCTGGTACTGTAAATCGAGGGAATGGTACCCTCCGCCGCTCTGCTTTATAAGCTCCATCAGCCCCTGCGTCTGCCACATCTGGAAAATAATCCCAAGGCTCGCCCCTGATAGCTGTTGTCTCTGCGACAGCCTGCTGATAATCCAACATGGGTAGCCACCCATGACCCTCCTCGCCCCTGGCTCTGGCATAGGTAGTAGTCTCTGTCGAGACTCGCTGCTGCCTCCCAAACTACCGCCATACCCGAGTGATGCAGAATCTCTCTACGATCTCTGCATATCGACCTACCAGTGGCCGACTGCACAGCATATAACTCAACTCATCGGCCGCATCTCCCCAGACCTCCACCTCCCTGTACGGCCTCCATGTGAATGAGGCTATCTCATCCAGAATCCACCGATAATAGGTCACATCCCCTGAATGGGCATGTGATATAAACCCGATGTACCTGTAAATAAAGGGGTACCTCCTCTCCCTCGGCTGAACCCTGGGGCGCACCACAGCAATGTGCTCTTATGCCCATACTTGTGCCAGGATGGCACCACATGCCCATGTCCGACCATCCCTGTAGATGATCTCATGCAGCTCATGATACATCTCTGCTAGGATCGCAGGCCCCCATGCCATCCGTCGGGGCCTGCCTACCAAGTCTACCAGTAGCCTGCCCCATCCGAGCGGGAATCCCTTCTGACTGCGATCAGTCATCAGGATCTGTGAAATAATCGATGCCACAATACATGGCACCGAATAATCTCGGCCAAAGTCATCAAGCAGTCGCTCCCAGCTGACATGCCTGTCTAGGATGGTCACATCCTGAAACATCTCCTGAATCAACCGACGCCCCTCAGTGACATCCTGATCATAGTATACCTGTGACAACACATAAATCATGTTAGTTTTCATCTTTTGGAAACATTACATTTTACATGACTATCTTAAAAACATGATTATACTTACAAGCTCTCCGTGGCATGGAACTCGAAGGATCCTATAGACATCCTCCAGTGTGGGGGATGCCTCGCCTGTAGGAAGGTGGAAGGTGTTGTGCTCGCTGTGCCATCTCTCGGCCAGCGCAGTCAACAACCCATGATCTGCTCTGATATACGAATACCTCAACAGATACCAGAATCCCATGGTCCTGATATCGGCATTGCCCGGATCATCCAGATCTCGGACACACCGCAACCCAGTCACCTTCGGCGCTCTGATGATGAGCGCCGGAAAAACCTCCTGCAAGCCAAAACCAAACCCGTTGTTAGTACATATCATGATGGATGTCCAAAAATTCAGTATAAAACATCTTAAAAACATAACATTGTCTAGACCCATGTCATTTCTGCTCAAAAATGCGTTAAATATCAAATTTTCCACTTTGGCGATATTCTTTTTTGGAGAAGTATCGTGCGATACTTCTCCCTATAGTGGGGCGATAAACCTTATGTCGAGCGATACTTCACCCAGTATCGCGCGATCTTTCGCCCAGTATCGTGCGATACTGGTGTTCAAAGAGCGCGATACTTTTGGGGCACGCGAAGTATCGTACGATACTTTTCCCCAAAGCGCGCAATACTTCTAAAGTATCGCGCGATATTTCGCCCAACAAAAATTTTTGAAATTTAAAATTTGAAAAAAACGTGCTAAAAGAAGCTATTAAATGCTAGAAATGACCAAAAAGCTCGAGTCTTTCGAAAACATACCGGGGCAGGATAGTGTGGTGGCCGGTTGTGCAACCGGGCGCGCTCGAATCGATGCCTGTGAATGGGAACTCCTGCTTGCTGAGCCATTTTCTCTCTCTGAAGCTCTGAAATTCTCAAATCACTAAACGACAAATGATTTTTGAAAATGACATTTTGACCCCTTTTATAGCATTTTGACTTTTTGACCTAATTTTCAAAACACCTCGGAATTGCGCGAAAATTGCACCCCTAGCTAATTTCGACGTCCTGGATCCATTTTCGGACTCGAAATCGAAATCTGAGGTCATCTTCATAGTCAAAATTGTATTTCAAAATCTTCCCCCCTTCTGCGCAGTTGGCTGATCTTTTGAGGCCTAATCTTTTAATCTTTGCTGGAGCATCGTCATTCCTTCCTTTTCATGTCTTCCAAACTTCTAGTCTTTCATTCATAGCCATTTCATTCCCTCATTTCTCGCGTTGACTACATCTTTCCAGTCAGGCTGGGGCATGTTCTATTGCCTAATGGTTTACCTATTTGACCCTTACATTCGATTATGATTTGATCAAATCTTTATCCATTTGCTGTCTCTCCTCTACCTGATTTCGATTTCGATTCCGAGGGGGCAGTACCTATGGGATTCTCATCCCTGATTTCTTGATGTTCTTGATTCAGACATCTTTTGTGAGCTTTTGCTTAAAATTTGAGATTCTTATCTCCCATTTTTTTAGACATTGATTATTGCCTAGCAGCGACGGTGATACTTTTGTCTAAAACTTGATTTGCACCTAGCAGCGACGGTGTTGGTCTAAGCTTTTGTTTATGTTTGTTCGGATATGATCCCGAATCGACCTCATATTTGAGTTGTTTTGTGATCCCAGATCGATCTCACATTTCAACTTCATTCTTTGACTACATGTGTTCCCAAATCGATCACACATTAGTCAAAGAGGGGCAAATGTATGCACCCTAAAATGGTCGCCTAGACTTTGGGCCCCATTTATTCAATTTATAAACCCTGAATCAATTTTATCAATAATCAATATTTTCAACATTATCAATATCTTGATCAAATCTTAATTTCGATCATATATTGGATTTTTATCCTTGGGCTAACCATTTATCCTAAGTCTTTATTTGATTAAAAGGAATATTTCCTCCCCTTTCAATTAAATAAAAATCCTCCACTTTCCCTCTTATCCTAAGTTGCACAAATAAAGCATTATTCCTATTTTATAAAAAGGGAAAAAGCACTTTTGTCTCACATGAGGCTCAAAAGTCAACACTTCACTCTCATTGGAGGATATTTGTGCACATGGATTGCTCCTCTTTCAACCTCCACCGTTGATTAAGACCTTTTGCCTCTTAATCTCTATGGTCCATTTCACCTCATTTCTTATAAAAGGAGAGCTCTCTCCTCCATTTGCATATCCATATTTTTATGCCATTGTTATGCTGCAGGTTTTGGAGCTCTTTGAAGACATCCTTGCATCCAAGCTTTGAAGACATTGTTGTTGCATTTCATTTAGTTTGCTTTCATAGTTGCATAATCATGACATTCTTAGTATAGATTTTCTTTATGCAATAGATTAATCTCACATAGTTTAATTAGGAGGGATTGTAAGACTTGTACTTTCCTTTCATAGTTTAGTTTGCACTTTCCTTTCATAGATTAGATTTCTTTTCAAGCATTGCATTGTTCTCATTTAGCTTAGCTTGCACATTCATACTAGTTGCATTTGCATTTCATTTCCATTTAGATTCTTGGAGATATTGGCATTGTTGCCCTTGTCTTCATTGTGAATCTCTCATTGTATGGTTGACTAGCAAGGTCACCTTCTTGTAGCTCTAGCTGAGAGCAAAACTCATAGTCCCTTGCAACTCCATGCATAGAGAGCTATGAGCCGCTTTGTGAGGCCTCACTCTTGAGTAACCTTGCATGTAATGGTTCATAGAAGTGCATATTTTAGTGTGTACACTATGTACAAATAATTTGGTGGGGGGCGGGGGGGGGGAATATGCCAACAAAAAGTTTGAGAAATTTTGTATTTCAAAGGGCATTGACTTGCAACATATAGTTCCCTATAGTTCTCAGCAAAATGGAAGAATTGGTCCTTGAAAGAAATAGCCAATTGTATCATACACTCCAAATATTTGGCACTGCCATATTGGATAGAAGCCATTAACTATGTATGTTTTTATCCAGAACCAAGTTCCTCACAATGATGTGAAGGGAGTTACTCGCTTTGAATATTAGATTGGTCAAAAACCCTCTAATGATAACTTTTAAGTGTTTGGTTCTCATGCATGGACCCACATTCCAATAGAGAAACACAAGGCCATGGATATGAAAATAAATCTTTGCATGTTTGTTGGATACCTAGATGATGTCAAAGTATATATGCTTCTACATAAAACCACTCATGAGTTATTTATTGAGAGTAGTGTTTATTTTGAGGAGAGTCATGCTAGCTCTTATTCTATTACTTCTCAATCTACTATCACATTAGAGCCACTACATCATGATGATAGTTCTTTTGAGGATCTTAATCCCCCTACTTCAAATTCTTGGAGTCATATTTCTCCACTTTAGATAGTGAGAGTAATGTTGAGGATTCACATTCCACCCATATTCACCATTTCAAGGATGACGATTCTCTAGTCTCGAGACCTCTTTTGGCTCATCAGATCCTAGATTTAGCAAGTGATTAAGTTGGTGATCCTTCATATGCTAGAAGAACAAGGTCACAATTTCAGTAGGCTCTGCATCTCTTCATTGCTTCAACTTCTGATCCATAGTTTTTTCAAGATTCTTTAGGTACAACCCTAATAGAGATGCAACTATGCAAGAAGAGTTCAATTCCTTAGAAAGGACCACACTTGCCTGATATTGTCCCTCTTCCTAGAAGGGAAGAAAACTTGTTCAGTGTGACTAGATCTATTGAAAAAAATTACTTCACATAGGTTGGATGATAAACATAAGGCTCACTTGGTTGCCAAATGATTCTCCTAGATTCTTGGGATTGACAACTTTGAGAATTTTGCACTAGTTGCTGAAATGAATTCCATCTAACTTCTCCTTGTTATTACTGCAACTCATAAATGGGAAGTTCATCACATGGATGTGAAGAGTGTATTTCTTCATGGTGACCTTAAGGATGAAATATATATGGGGTAGCCAAAGGGGTTCATTTTGGATCCTTCACTTGTTTTTCATCTTCAAAAGTCTCTCTAGGAATCAAATAGGCCCACAGGGCTTAGTACACCAAGATGGACTTCTTCCTTGTCAAATTTGGCTTAACTCATTGCCTGTTTGATCTAAATGTCTAAATTTTGTAGAACAGTGATACTCTCACCTTTTTTGTTATCTATGTCAATGACTTGTTTATGATATGAAGTCACTTATCCATCATTTAGGTAGTGAAATTTGTCATTTGTGATTGCTTTTTATGTTAGAATTAGACATTTTGCAATACTTCTTAGGTATTAAGATCACTCAATCTTCATCAGTGATATTTCTCACATAACCTAAGTATGCTCTTGATATTCTCTCTAGATTTTGCATGGTTGACTATGAGCTTGCATCAACTCTATTTCAATTTGGGGTCAAACTTGAGGCTACATATTCTTCACGTGTGGTGGATGTCACTTTGTATCAACTTGTTCATAGTCTTATATACTTGAATCACACAAGACCTAACATGTCATATGCTATAGGCATGGTCTCTCAATTCTTGCAGGAGACTCGTGAGTTGCACTAGAAATTAGCTAAGAGGATTCTTCACTATACTCAGGGTACCCATAGCTATGGGATTCACTATGCAATAGGTGTGGATTTTGACTTAATGGGATACACAAATTCAGATTGGGCAAGTGATTATCAAGATTTCAAGTCTACTTCATGATGTTAATTCTCTCTTGGTTCTAGTCAAGTTTTTTGGTCAAGCAAAAAGCAGTCTACAATTGCTCCTTCATCTATAGAGTCTAAGTAGCAAGTAGAAATTAATGCTACTACTGAGACTATTTAGATTTAGAACATTCTCTAAAATCTTGGAATTTCTTTCAAAAGCATATAATTATCTTTTGTGACAACTAGAGTGCCATATTAATCTCTCGCAATCTAGTCCATCATCAGAGGACCAAACACATTGAGATCCATATACACTACATTTGAGAGTTGATTAATTAGCATATCATTGATCTCAGGTATTTGTTACCATAATTGATAGTAATGTTGAAGATTAATTATTGATTATCTGATGGTGATGACGATGAAGACCGACCAAGATAAGAGGAATACATAATAGTAGAAATGTTAGATCAATTTTTATCTTGTGATTGATGTCAAGCAATTGATTTCTAGTTTATATTAGTTGCCATATCATTTGATAATGATATAAGTTGAATGACTTAAGGAGAAGAAGAAATAAGATGTTATAAAGTTGAAGAACTTAAATGGGCAATTGATACAAATTAAACAATGATCAGATTATGTTGATATAATTATTTTCTACCTAACATATGATTATGTTATGTCAGTAAAACATGGCAATTAAGTTTTGTAAAATCGGTAAGTTAAGTTGTTTTGGCTACTAAGCAGAGATATGTCACTCGGTAAAAGTAAAAGGTAAAAGGAAGGTCACTTGATAAAGAGAAAGGAACCAAAGGCACCGAACAACAAAGAAAGGTTTAGGCACTGAGAAAAGTTAATCGAAATACAAATGGCGGACATCGAGAAAGGAATAGATATTAAATAAGGATTGAATCAACATTTAATGATTGTCTATGATGAGTTGGATGATCATGATAACAAGGAGAGTTAGTTACAAGAGATCTACAGATAGGAAAATTCAAGGTGAAGATCTATGACAAGATCTAAATGAAAAAAGAGATGGAATGAGTCTCGAGAAAATTTTAAGTTCCTAGTTGAAAAGAAAACGTGTTACCGAGATCCAGATTCAAGACATAATGAATTGGACGGTTAAGATTGATCAAAGGAAAATGTAATAGAGGAGATTAAGAGGCAAAAATTGTCTATATAAAGGATGGATTGTATGAACAAATGGTTGGCAAATTGAATAGTTAAAGGGTCACTGAATGATACAATGAAGAAGGAACAGAAAGATTTCGAGTGGAAAAGAAATATTTGATGAAGTGTTGAAGCCAGTGGATAATGAAGAATTGAAGTGAAGATTGAAGAGCACACAAAGGATCTAATTGAACAAAGATAGTTGCAAATCTACATGTCAATTTATTTACTGTTTCTTATTAGAATTTGTAACAAAGAAATATCTTAAGAGAGTGGACTTAACAATCTTATAGACATGGGGCTAAAATTAATTTCCCCTTTTATCTTTTGAGCTCTTTAAATGCTACTATTCTCAGCTGGCAGAGGGATCCTGATGGTTACCATGCCTGTCATGATGGGCTGATGGTCCTCATTTATGAGGTTCTGAAAGCTAAGAAGGTTGAGAGGCCTCAGCTGAATCGAAAGGCCCTCGAAGACTATGATACAGATGGTAAAGAATCGAAGGAAGCCTTCATGGAGGAAACTGAAGATGATGAGGGAAACTCTGAGGAGTATCAGGAGTCTGTGCCCAAAAGAAATAACAAGAAGATCAAGGTGGAGGACTCCGTCACTTATATGGATATGGAGGAAGAGGAGAGTAGGGAGGATAGTGTCAAGAAGAAGGGTAAAAAAAATGGAGCCTATAGGGAAGCATACCAGAGCCAATAAGGGGAATAAGAAAAGAGTTAAGAGGGTAGTCATTTCCTCTGATGAGGGTTATTCTTCTTAGGAGAATAACCAGGATAAACAGGAAGAGCGGGTGGAGAATGATCCTATTGTGGAGGAAAGTGTTGGGTTGGACCAAAATGTTTTGGTTGATGATAATATTCTGCAGGATGTTGCCCAGGACGTGGCCAATATTGAGAAGGATGGTCAGGAGAAGGATGAGGCCAATACTGAGAAGGATAAGGTGGAGAGCTCCAAGGAGCAGACAGTGGGAGCAAATAAGGATTTTGAAAATTTGGAGTGTCTTGCTTTCCTTATTAACCTTAGCAACATGAAAAGCGACATCACAGCTATGAAATCCCATATTCATCAGCTTCAAAAGGAGACTGGGATTCTTGGAAAGATGAATTTGGGGGAGAAGACCATGGGTCAATGTATAGATGAGTTGAAGGAGACAGTTGGCAGGGCTGAAGGGCTTTTTGCCTTTAATGACATAATCATTTCTATGGAGGAGAAAATTGAAGATGGAGAGGTGATGAAAAAGAGAATTGGAATTATGGAAAACAGAGTCAAGAAGTTGGAGAAAATAGTTGGTAATATTGTGGAGCAGAGCTTTGCCATTCTTAAGGCTTCGGTTGAGCAGGTAAAGATTTTGGTGGACAAAATGGACCAGGGAAAAGGGGAGCAGGTGAACATCGAGGTCACGGAGGATCATGGTCCCAACAAGAGAACAAGATCAAGGTTCAAAAAGATGGAGGATAATAAGAACAAAGACATTGAGGAGCTCAAAGCATCCTCTGCCAACATGCAAATGCTGGCTGAATAGGCAGCAGCCCTTATGAAATGTATTTAGACAGCTGGTTGTTGTCCTGATGTCCTTTTGTTGTCCTTTTTTCTCAGTTTATTTTTGTTTAAGGACTTTCATTTTTTCGTGTCTCTTTTTGGTGCTGGTGCATGGTTTCTGCTGGAACTTTAATGCCTATCTTGTAATCTTGATGTAAAAGGTTTCAGGTCCTTTCAAAACCTGCTTTTACGTAATCAAAACAATCTTATTGTAAAATCCTTGAAAAAGGTAACATTTTAAAGAGTGTTTGAAGCCCTCTAACAAGGCCACTCCTAACAGGGTGAACATCCTAACAAATATGAGGTAAATCCCTTAATTGGTTCACACCTAACAGTGTGCATTGTAATCTTTAACTAGATTGGCTCTTAACCGGATGTACTTCAAAAGAGTATTTTCTTAGTGGGTGACAAGTCCCGCAATGGTTTTTCCCAAAACTGGGTTTCCACGTTAAATACTGGTGTTACATGTTATGAATGGTTTGTGTGAATGATTTACTGATTGTTATAGTTTATTTATTGTTGTCGGTAAACAATGAAGTTTGTTTTACCGAGCTTCTACCGAGTTAATCAGAGAAAAGTTTTTTTAGGTATTTGGAATCGGGGATTACTGATTCACCCCCCCCCCCCCCTCTCTGTAATCCAATAGTATTTCCTAGCATCAAATCAAATTCCAAAGACATCTTCACCAAACCCTTCATATAGAAAAGTTCCTTCACTTGTGAGCTTTGTTGGAGGTCCAACAAGTGCCCAATTTGCAAGGGGCTTCTAACTCCTCTTTACTCTTTTTTTGTGGGGGGAGGGGGGAGGGGGGGGGCGGGGTTCTCTCTCTATTTGTGGGGGTCTTCTCCCTTGTATTGGGGGGGCTTCTTCTCTTTGGGAACAACTTATTGTACATGGGTACGTAATATGGCCTCATTTCCTAGGACCCATCCTCTTTTCACCCACCTAAGTTGTGATTTGTGTGTGGGTGGGCGGAGGGGGGGTGTTTAGTCTAGGTTTTTATTTCCTACTTGGTTATATTCCCATGATTTTCCTACACTTTTAATTAAGCTTTCTTAGGATTAATAAAGTGAATAATTAGTGTGAGTGGAAGCGAGATGTCAACATCTTCTATGAGAGTTTTACTTGCCTCTTTTAGACTATTGTGGTGATCTCTTCCCATTGGTTATGTGTGTGTGTGTGTGTGCATGTGTGTATACATATATACACGTGCACACACACACACACACATATACATATACATATGTATACATGTATATGTATATATGTATATATATGATATATATGTATACATACATACATACATACATATATGTGTGTGTGTGTGTGTGTGTGTGTGCACTCTTAGCTAGTCATAATATATTCTATTGCATTGTAATTGCATTTTGCAGATTTTGTTCTTGCATCCTCTTAATGCTACTTTTCTTCTTTAGAATTTTCAATTCTCTCGTGGAGGCTAACTTTGAGTTGTTATTTTAATATTGTATCATTCACATTCACAATTTTATTTCTATTTGTTTGCATTGGTTTTCCAAGTTATTCATCTTTTTCAAATTATAACATTAATTAATTGGTTTTAGTCCGCTAATTTCTTGAGGGGGTACTAGGAGAATTGAACAAACATGATGTATTTAGTTAGTTTTTGGAGAATGAGGAGATGATAGTGAAATTAATTAAATGCATGTTCAATTTAGTTAACTAAGGGCAAACTATAGAGGAAATAAGTGAAAGGATAAATTAATTAAGTAATATTTGAATCTATTTAATTAATGTTATGAAGACAATTAGAAAGGTTAACCAAATAATTATTCTTATCTAATTAATGTTTGAAGGGTTAAAATCAAGTTTGGTTAGGTGTGGATGCTTTTAGGTGTCTATACTTTCATTGGAGCCCTCAAATCAAGGAATAATATATGGAGAATTATGGTATACTTTTCTAGAGATGTTATCTTTTTGTGAGTGTTTAGATATTTACTTTTCATGTTGACTAAGAATATCCTTATACTAAAATGCACACTCATGTTAGATTCACATGCATGCCAAAGTGGGGGTAAATATATTGGTGAATTTTTCATACCAATCTTATATCTTTGTATGGTATCTATGGCATCTCTCGTCATCATCATGTTGACCTACCAAAGAGGTATGACCCGGAAGAACTTATTCACCTATTAAGTCAACAACCTCCTACATAATACCCTTAAATACCACCTTGACAAGTTTAGTTATCAAGAAGATAAAAGACATATGAGGTTTCAAGCACATATTCTAGACGATCAATGTAATGCAACACATATCAATATGTGACACATCATGCATATTACACTCAAGATCAAACATGCAAGACTTAGGATTGAACTACAAAATATCATGAAGCTATACAAGCTCCATAATACCTAACACACTAAAGAAACAATTTTTCAATAGTGACAAATTAATTCAACATAAAATAAACAACACAACATTATATGCTCTACAACTAAATATCCTTAAATTTGATTTTCATACATTATAGTAATTGTCAATCACAACTCTTGTGAGTAAATTAATTTATCGCTTGATTACTTTATTTAATTAAAATGCTTATTTTCGTGACAAATAGAAGAAGAAGAACTTTTAACATCCACAAGGATAAACATTAAATAGCCTATGGGATAGTTCACCTTGTATCTTTGTCTTAAGCAATTATGTTCTTTTTCTATTTAGGACGATGATGAGTTCGCCCAATTTCTCAACAACCCCCTCATTGAAAAGACTATAATATGACCCAACTATCAAGACATTAACATAATTGCTCTGGTATCACTATAAACATCACAATCTAAAATGAAATGTCATTTAAATATAAATGCCTTAGAATTACAAAGAACGTGCCCTTTATGAAAATATGTAGTCATATTTCCATTCTAAAGTTTTATTCTCACTTGTAGAATGTCTACTAATATACGACTTTAAAGCAAATAGCTTATTAGGTTTTTTAAGTCTTAAAAAATAAGGCTCCTTGCCAACTCCGATATTTGGGATTGTTGTTTGTTTGCTCTAATTACAGAATGCCTGGAATATAGAAATACTGGAATTTGAAATTTAAGTTTTAAATTTAGAAAATGGTTTTTGGAATATAGCGAACTGTTTAGTTCACCTAAAAGATGAGTGAGAAGATGCATTTTCGGGGTTTGGTTCCATAAATCTAGAATTGGACTACATTTGTTACATGAATATTATAATCCTCAAATTATGACGGTCATACTTTTGCTATAAAAATTTAGAATAAAAATAAGGAAGTACAATTAGTTGAAATTTACCATTTACGCTACATGATTGCATTGCATCCTCCTCGCGCCCTTCCCCATGCCTCATTTCACACAATACTCTTCTTCAAGGGGACTTGAAGATTGGGGAGAAAGCAAAAGCATTCTATACGCATCGAAAGACTCTGCCACATTCGAAGCAGCGGACTAGATGTCACGAGGAAGAGATTGAGTGGGGCGGGGCAAAGTGTGTGCAACGTGAGGAAAATTGAGCACAGTGGAGCAATATTTCAAATAGAGAGCAGCCACATCGTAGGCCTAGGCGGCTTTGTGAGGACTGTCATACAACCCAAGCCATATTCTTCTCTTCTTCTTCGGTTCTCAAATTTCAGACACCCATTTTCCCCAACTAACTCCACCATTTACACTACTACTATTTCAAATGATAACAGACAATATCAGGGCTTTGTGGACTTCAAATATTTATAAAATTTTGTTTTCCTCAAAGTGAAATTGGAATTTGATTTCCAATTTCAGGGTTTGAGGTGGAAGATAGAAATGCTCATTTTGGAGTTAAATTAGAATTTACAAATACCTATTCCATTTTCATTGTTTAGAAACAAACATGGATTATGTAAATTCCGGTATTAGAAAATTCCACCAAACAAGAGTTGATGCTGAGCGGTAAACCTTAGATCTATGATCTATGTAATTGCTTTGAAATCAGCTCACCACATTATGAAATGGAAGACAGAGAAGTTGATTCTCCACACTGGGAAGCCGAGAATGACTTTTGATATACAAATACATATTCTCACTGTCAAGCATAGAATGGCGTCTGATACAAATATACATGTATAAATGGCTATAATATCAGACTTGAGAAGGAAGATGGTGATTACGTTTCAATGCAGTAGAGTGAATCCTCCTCGCTTCAATCACGCAACGCCATCCAACGGTCATCTCCATGTCAGGACATTCTCTAAAGATCTTTGCTTAAAAGAGGCGCTGCACATTCTGCTTACTACGCACAACCCACCTTTATATTCATCCACATATTTTCAATTATTACAGACGTGCATTGCCAAAAATGCCCATTCAGATGGTCAGCTAATCCATTCTCTCATCATCGACAGGGGATTCAATTTCGCTAGAGATGCATTTTTTCAAAAGAAACTTATCAGCATGTATGTCAAGTGCGGTAGTTTGGTTCAAGTTCGTAAAGTGTTTGACGAAATGACTGAACGGGATTGCTTCTCATGGAATGTGATAATCGCAGCTTACAGAAGACATGGATGCTGTCACGAGGCATTGATACTCTTTCTTCGAATGCAACAAACAGATGTTCAACCCGATCAGTACACCTTTGCCAGCATCCTCCCTGCCTGTGCCAAACTGAGAGCTTTGGAACAGGGTGTGAACATCCACCAGAGCATAGTGGAGAGCGGATTATTATATGATGTTGTTGTTGTGAGTGCCCTGATAGACATGTACGCCAAATGTGGAATCATACAGAAGGCGGAGGAACTGTTCGAGAAAATGCCCGAGAGAAATGTGGTATCATGGACTGCCATGATTACAGGATATACACAAAATGGGCTCCTTGAAAAAGCTTTTGATGCGTTTAAGCAAATGCAATTGAAAGGCACTAAGCCGGACGCCACAACATATTCCATCATCCTCTCAGCCTGTGCTAAACTGGGAATTTTGAAAGAGGGTACGCAGATACATCGGAGCATATTGGAAAACGGAATTTTGTCAAATGGAGTAGTTGCAAGTGCGCTGCTAGAGATGTATGTGAAATGTGGAAGAATACAGAAGGCACGCGAGCTCTTCGACAAAATGTCTCAAAGAAATCTGGTCTCGTGGAATACCATGATTGCAGGATATGCACAGAATGGTGTTCTTGACGAGGCTTTAAGACTTTTCAAAGAAATGCCGCAACACAATGAGGTCTCATGGACTGCATTGATTGCAGGATATGCACAAAATGGCCTTGTCAGAGAGGCATTGGAAACTTTTAAAGAAATGCAATTGGCAGGTATACAGCCGGATTTTACAACCTTTGTTACGATCCTCCCAGTCTGTGCTAAAATGGGAGCTTTGGAACAAGGTATGCATATGCATCAAAGCATAATTGAAAACGGTTTTTCTTCCCATGTTGTAGTTGCAAGTAGTTTGCTAGACATGTATGCAAAATGTGGAAGGATTCGAAAGGCAAGGGAACTTTTTGACAAAATGTCTCAGAGAAGTGTAATTTCCTGGACTGCGATGATTTCAGGATATGCAGAAAATGGTGTTCTTGATGAGGCCTTAACTCTATTCAAAAAATCTCCTGAACAAGACATAATCTCATGGACTGCGATGATTGCAGGTTTCGCACATAATGGGTTTGTTGACAAGGCCTTGGAGACTTTTAAGCAAATGCAATTGGCAGGTGTAAATCCAGACTCCGCAACTTTTACCAGCCTCCTGTCAGCCTGTTCCAAGATAGGAGCTTTGGAACAGGGTATGGACTTACATCAAGTTATAACTGAAAGCGGATTTTCTTCTGATGTTGTAGTTGCAAGTGCCCTGATAGATATGTATGCCAAATGTGGAAGTATACAGAAGGCGCGGGAGCTGTTTAACAAAATGCCTCAAAGAAATGTAGTCTCCTGGAATACGATGATTGCAGGATATGCACAAAATGGGTTTGTTGAAAATGCCTTGGAAATGTTTAATCAAATGCAATTAGGTGGTGTAAAGCCTGATTTCACAACATTAGCCAGCATACTCCCAACCTGTGCCAAAATGGGAGCTTTGGAACAGGGTATGAAGCTGCACAAAAAAACTATCGAATGCGGATTTTTGTCAGATGCTGTAGTTGCAAGTGCCCTGATAGACCTGTATGCAAAATGCGGAAGCATACAGAAGGCACGGGATTTGTTTGACAAAATGTCTCACCGGGATGTAGTTTCATGGAATGCAATGATTGCAGGATATGCAATGCATGGCTATGGCAACGATGCAATCAAACTCTTTGAACTAATGAAGCACTACGGAACATACCCCGATCGTGTAAGCTTTGTTTGTGTTTTATTTGCATGCTGCCATGCAGGTCTAGTGGATGAGGGCTGTAGATATTTTCATAGCATGAGTGATTCTAATTACATCTTACCTACAATGGATCATTATGTATGCATGGTCGACCTTCTTTCTCGTGCTGGCTATCTTGAGGAAGCTCTAAAATTTATCATCAAAATACCAATTATACCTGTGGTGGTTGTGTGGATGTCCTTGTTGGGTGCTTGTAGATCACATAAGAATGTAGGGCTTGGAGCATTTACAGCAAATCTCCTTGTTGAATTGGATACTAAAAATGCTGCACCTTATATTCTTCTTTCAGATATGTATGCAGAAGTGGGCAGGTGGGGTGATGCTCAAAAGGTAAGGACATTGATGAAAGACACGGAAATAAAAAAGACACCTGGATGTAGTTGGATTGAAATACATAAAATGGTACATGCTTTTTGTGTAGGAGACAAATCACACCCACAAACACGGGAGATCTATGCAAAATTGGAGAAATTATCATGGGAGATGAAGGCAATAGGGTATTCTCTAGATTCAAGCCATGTGCTGAATGATGTGGAGGAGGAGGAAAATGA
The DNA here is from genome assembly GCA_027943335.1 of Chamaecyparis obtusa. Taxonomy (NCBI): domain Eukaryota; kingdom Viridiplantae; phylum Streptophyta; class Pinopsida; order Cupressales; family Cupressaceae; genus Chamaecyparis; species Chamaecyparis obtusa. The sequence goes on along the minus strand of BSBK01006457.1, from coordinate 284,149 downwards.
ATTATTTCTCTGCCACCATAGTGAGAAGCTAGCAATTGCATTTGGATTGATAAACACGTCTCCTGGAACAACTATTAGAGTTATCAAGAATATTCGAGTGTGTATTGACTGCCACACTGTAATCAAGTTTATCTCCAAGATTGTTGCGAGAGAAATTGTTGTGAGAGATGCAAACCGGTTTCATCATTTCAAAGAAGGACAATGTTCTTGTGGAGATTATTGGTGATGTGAAGTAACATCTAAAAGAATTCCCTGAAGAGGGCTGAGTTTCCCATCAGCCTTGTTGTACAGGATGGTGTACATGCACTCCAAGCTCTCTGGAGTGAATCTCTGCACCTTACACATCTGGTTATTTGAGCTCCTTTGGTTAACACTATATTTAAAAACAGACCAGCAATACAGCACAGTGATGGTATCAGAGTTGCAGTGATAAGAAGGAATCAGGTTTTGTTTTCAGTTTCTTAAAAGTGTTTAGAGAGCTTGACCATGCCGTTTTGCTTAACAGAATCGGATGTATGCATTGATGGGGTATTTGTTAAAGCTCTGTTTATGATACCATGAGGCATCCTGACATTGAAGTTTACACTATTTTTCAGGAAGCCTGAACGTCATTAGGATGAAAAGCTAGAGGAGGAGATCTTCAATGGGAATAGCAGGAGTGGAACGCTTAAAGACAATGGAAAGCTGGCTGGCTAACAGGAAATATGTGAGAGGCCAACAATCAATCTAATACTTGGAGCTGGTGAGGAAATGATCTTCATGGTTCTTTACTCCAACCTCTGTCATTTTGTATGGTTCTTTTTTCTGTATTAACTGTATATCTTGTGTCCATGCCAGGTCCACATTTTGGAAATACATTTCCGTGTACCAGAATTATGTATTCAAATTTGTCAATGTCTTTGTATATTTTGTTTCCTTTTTATAGTACATGTTTCTAACGCTGCTTCACATCCCTTCCCTTTGCTTTCTTGGGTAAACCTGCTCTTTTCAATTTATTGTGATGTAATTTTGTTTGAATTTATTTGCTTTCATATTGAGATAAATTGCAATGGTTCAACTATACAGAAGCAAAATTACAAATTTTATTATATTGTAAATGCATATATGCATGGTGCTTGAAAATAATAATGCGTAATGAGGTTTCTAAAGCAATGTTAGAGAAAAGAAACTAAAATATCATATATAGAAGTCAAATCACAATTTAATTTACATTGAATTTCATGCATATCATATAAGAATGTGTAATAATGTTTTGTATAATTTCATATTAGTGAGAGAACGAGAGTTGGCAGGTGACCCATAGAGAGCTAAACATTCCATGGCTATTAGGAATATTTGCGGTTACTATAGATTTGGAACAAAAGGAACCCAAGAGAATATTTACCACAAAGATTATGAAGAATGTGATGAAAGTACTTGGTGGTATCAAGACGGCCATTATAATTACCAACTCTTAAGTAATCAATTTGGATGCTTTCTAGATGATGAGCTATGAAATGAAGACATTTTTCATCAGTTTTATGCATTGGAAAATTTTAGTGAAGACCTAGTTCCACGTGGTTAAAATGAAATTTTCTTTCAAACCATAGCCACATCTACATTTAGGCTTCTTTATTTTTTGTTTAGGGTTTAAAGAATTCTTCAGCTAAACTTTTTGTTCGACCTTGATTGGAATGGTTTGGATGTGAGCATAAGCACACATTTTTATATAATAGAAACAAGGAAAAAAGATTCTATTATTTGGATTGGGATATGAGCCTGAATGTGTCCTTATTTGGGTACCTCATAAGAGGTAGTCACGACTCGGAATCCTTAGTGTTTCATAGTGTTCACCTTTCGGGATTGTATCTTTGAACATGTCCTTATTCGGGTACCTCATAAGAGAAATCCTTAACTCCTGACCCTTGAAACTCTTACATCTTGCACTGTACATCCCTAGCTACCTGTTGCATGACCTAGAGCACTATTAATGACCAAATCTAAGGCCACAACTACTCTAGAATGGATTTTCCTGCCCATTAAAATTGTTCATCATAAGGGTGCAAATTCACATACAACTTTAAGCAAAGCATAAGGAATGCTATGTTACCATTAATATGATAGTTATGCTTTTAACGCAAATGGTTTCCATGCAAGCTCTAGACCACCATTTTAATAGATTACATGGGATCTAAGCTCACCTTGCACAACTCACTCATTTATCAGTAGTCCTCAATTCTTCAAGCAGCATGGCAACCGACAAAGCACCATATATGCTAGTTTGTTTTCCAAAATGGTGGGTCATTTTATTTTTGCCTTTCCATGTGATTGGAAGTTTAAGGCGCTTCTAAGGTTCATTCTAATGCAATACAAGCTTTTGTAATGGTCATTTCTTCATTTTATATGAATTTTTGTAAAGGTAATAGGATGGATAACTAAGAATGTTAAGTTGTTTGATATCATAATTTGTGGTGTATGTGTATGCATAGCTCATGTTCCTTTGTGATTTTCATTTGATTTTCCTCATGGTATGCTTGTACTGTGTAACCCAATAATGATCCATGATGCACTCGAACTGAAAACATCATTCATCATGAAGGAATACGAAATAGATTGTATGAACTTCTGATTTAGTGTTATAATGAGGGAAAACACCTTTGGCAATTGCAATTATCATCTTAGAGAGTCATTATGTGCATAACCACATTCTACTAGCGTAAAATGTTGATCTTATTAGCTTAATAGAGGTCATAGTAGGTTGTTAATTCTTGATCTAGTGACAATTTTTGAGGTTAGGTGTGCACCATGTACTATTGCATAGTTTATCCATTTTCCTATCTTTAGTTGTGGAAGCTAGTTAGAGCAGGTAGATTTACCTATAGAGCCATATGTTCATAAAATGGCTCAAAACAATATTGATTCTGTGTTTTAAGTATTGAAATCTTTGTTAAAAACATTCAAAGATTGGGATTCTGCTTCCTTTGTTTTTTATTTATTTTACAAGAGCTACTTGCCGTCTAGTATGGTGAAAGAAGCACTAGAGACATTTCATTAGCTGAAAATTCATTGATATTTGCCAACTGTTCTATCATGTAGTAAGATACTTTCCAGGTTGGTCAAATTAAATTGCTTGGAACATGCTTGGAAATATTAGAGAGAAATGATCTACTATGAGATTTATCCTGGCAGATATGCTTTGAGCATATTGATTGATTCTCTTAGCTAGTGGGGAGAAATTGAGGAGGAAATGGATTATTTTACTGAAATTGTTGCTAATGGTTTTGTTCCTGATATTGTGACTTTCAGAACTCTTATTGAAGGACATTGCAGTAAAGGTGATGTGAAGGAAGCTTTGACCCTACTCAATGTGATGTATAGGAAGGGTTTATAACCGGATGCTATTACTTGCATTGCACTGATCACTGGGTATTGTAAACCAAAGCAGTTTCAAGAGGCAAAGAGGCTTCTAAAAAAGATGTCATCAATGGGTTTGACAATCAATCTTGCTACTTAAAATACGATATTAAATGGCTTTTGTGAGCGAGGCATGTTGGACTATGCTTTCCAAGGAATGAAATGGTGGAAAAAGGATCTGTACCCAATCCGGTCACTTACACAATTCATACAGAGTCTTTGCAAGGAGGGAAGGACTAAACAAGCATTGCAGCTATTGAAAAAGGGCATTGCTGAATATGATTTAGTGCCCGATTATGTTATTTACACCATACTGATCCATGGATATTGCAAACCGGGGAAAACAAAGAAAGCCCTTTGGCCGCAGAATGAAATGTTGGAGAGAGGCCTCATCCCAGAAACTATTGCTTACACTGCACTCATCAGTGTTTTTTTCTTAAAAAGGTGAGATCAAACAAGCAAAATCGATGTTCAATAAAATGCTAAAGAGGAATCTGGTTCCCAACTGTTTTACTTATAGCACACAGATTGATGGCTTATGCAAGTGTGATTTGTTGGAAGCTCCAGAACTTCGGGATGATCTCAGTGGAAAGGGGTTTGTGCTTAACACCATTCCTCACAATGCACTAATTGATGGATTTTGTAAGAACAGAGAAATGAAAAAAGCAGAGAGCCTGAAAAATCAGATGAAGAAAGATAAATTAATAAATGATTATATCAATTTTTTAAAATTATTTAATAGTATTTAATTTTAAATTTGATATGAATGTTATTGTGATAAATACCATAAAAATTGATTTGAGAAGTTTTATATTAAAGTCAATTAATTTAAATTTAAATTTCATATTTTCCATTGTTTCCTAAGCCAGTATTCACCTTCTTTTTGAGATGACAATATGTAAAAGCTAAGCTTCAACCAAAGATATCTTTGGCTACTTTACCTATATTTTTCAGAAGATCGGTATGCTAGTTTAAAATCGCACTAGCTTGTCCAATAAAATCCACCTGTTCATGTGATTTTAGAAAAAACACCTAAACAAATCAAAACATAGTGTTGTTTAAGCCAAAATTCAATAGTTTCCTCCTACAAATACATAATATTTATTCATTGCACAAAGTTGCACACTACCTTATGACATCAGAAATTTACTGATTTTGGCATGTATGCCCTTCCATACAAGTAGCCTCGCTTAATTTCTTGCAATAATAAACATGCCTCCAACCAATGAAAGATTTCCTTTGTCTTTAACCTCTTTTATAGATGTAGCAATCAACCCTATGCTTTGCAAGGTTTCATTTCTAGTATCATGTCTCAATACCCTCCTTCTCCTTGGACAGATTGCTCCAAGCCTTGAAATTGTATTCGCCCGCCTCATTCCTTCGTCCATTACATTTGAATCTGCAAGCAAAAGAACAATTGAGTAGTTTTAACTTCTTCTATACAAAACCAAACAACTGAATCAAAGTCTTTCAAATCTATTGTCAACCTGATTTTCCAAAAGCAAAAAATAATCTTCACAGGTCATGAATAATGCATGGATCAGACTTTAATAACGACTTTTATGTCCACTCCAGCTAGCTAAACATGCAGTTTGAGCACAAATCAACTCATGTTGATTCCAGTTTAAACAAATCCATGATTTTGGCACCCACATAGCCCATTTTGCACCAATTTTGTACAAAAATGTTATATCAATTTAACCATGACAATAAAGCTCAAAGGACTAGATTAATATGTGTTTACAAACAGTCTATATAATGGCTAGGTCACACAAATTTTAATCCCCGAGGAACCCTGTTTCACTGGATGCAACCTACATTCAAGTTGAGCAAATGTTTAACATCCATAGAACTCGTGAACCTCTCTTGTGTTTATTCAATTAGATGGTCTGATATATGATCGAAAGATCTCACATGAGGGAAAGTAATCAAACGTTTAACGACATGGAGCGCAACAACCCAGGAGATAATACATGGCAGAGGTAGTCTGTAGACCCCCACATGGGCTTAAATTTATGATACTCCTGGCTAACTTGACATATCTAGTTAATCGTTTTTCACTTAAGTGTGCTGGTCTGTTATACGGGTCTGGGCATGGTAGACAGATGGGAAGGGAGGGAATCCATTGCAACTCAGCAAAGGTTTGATTTTTAATTATGCTCAAATTTGGATTTGAACTCTAATATTCATTCTTCTTGATCTGTGAATATGTTTACTTTAGGTAATTATTATTTAATAGAATCTGATTTACCTATTCATAAAAAAATATTTATATTCTTTCTGATTTGTTAAACAACAAAATGATTTGGGCCCAGGGTAGAATAAAACAATGGCACACATGAAATAAATGAAATTTACATTTTATTTTTAAAAAATGAATTTATTTAAGTGATTTAAATTTTAGATTTAAATGGTACAAGAATAGGAATGTTTTGGTTAAAGATCGATCATTATAGGCATTCTATTTTCACAAGATGGTGCAATTAAAGATTAAAGTTTATTCATATAGGAAATGAACACAACATTTCCATCATCAGAACAACTAAAAAAAGTAAGCATAACAAATGATTATCAAGAATTAACTAAAGAATAAAAAATTAAAATAAAAGAAAGGGGATCTTTAATTACTTCCAAGGAAATAGGGCATATTGTGCCTACAAAAACAATGTGATGTGGCAAAAATAAAATGGTTACCTATTGAAAATAGGTGCTTTTATCCTAGTATGTGAAAAAAGAATACCAAGAAATTTAGTTGATCGTGTCTCGGGGGAATACTTTTGACACACTTTTTGGAATCTTCTAACACTCAATAAAAAGACATTGATAATCCAAGACAATATAGATGAGGATAATTGATGTTGTAGCAATAAGAAGGTGAAGAAGAAGCTAGAAGTGAATAAATATACCTGATGGGATTGAATTTTGTATGTGTTCTTGTTTGCTTATTTAGGCTATACATTTTGGTAGGAGAACGTTTTCCATTAATAACTAGATTCCTCACTTATTAGGATTTTTGGGATAAATATTGTGTTTGTGTTTTCTTTTTTAATTCATTTTAGTCCATATCTATTTACAACATTTTAGTTCCTCTATCCATAATGTTATTTGTTAACACTAAGTAGCTAACAATAGCTTTGTTTGTTTAATTCTTGATTTCTAATTGAAATTAAAGGAAATCATGGACCAAAGAACCACAACATCAAATACTTAACCATATCAAATATAATTACATGATTCATTTCAATAAAATAATATCATCTCAAAAATCTTAATCCCACATTAACAAGCTAGAAATATGTTTCATACTTGAGTCAACAACGCCATCAAATGAGGACACTCAACATGCCAAGTGAAACTTATAAAGACCACGAAATGATGAAATTATAACCAACACAAAGCTTTCCCCTCATTGTACTTAGTGCCACCATTTCCTTTCATTCCTTCTCTTTCATACCAAAAATATCCCCAAAAACCTAACATTGAGGTAATCTCAAGTTCTTGAGAGATTCTCCAAAATCTCCAAGCTATGTGGCAATCATAACACTTAATATTTATTTCTCTTTGTTTGTCTAAAAATTCATAAAAGTTAACAATTGAAACATAAGAAAGGAGGAAATAAAGTAGTATTTAGCATAGATGAGTAAAATTAGCAACACAAAATATAGCCTTCCAACCTCAAATCTCAAAACAACATTAGATAGTTACTCATTCATCAATTTATTCAATTAATTAAATCACCAAATTGCCACTAAGACCCATCTAAAGAATGTAGTGGGCAACATAAAGCTCTTCATTGCAATCAACCTTAGAAAAAATACACAAGAATAGGAATTACTTCATAGTAACTATTGACCACAAAGTTAACATGATACAGTGGCAAGGATGAAAAGATCAAGATACCTCTCTTGAAAGAGTAAAATTAATCACTCCCAAGGTTTTGGGAGACTGGATCACAACCACGTTGGATAGGTCAATGAAGATTATGTGAAGGTTCACAAGGTGGGCCTTTGTTGTTTTGAAAATGCAATTGCTAGACTTATCCATTTGAGGTTCCTACTCATTATTTTAGTCCGATTTTTTTATGTTTCATAGAGATAGAATATCTGCAAGTAAGATCTACAAAATATCAATCGATTTGAAACTAATCTACTCACTAATCTAACAACAAATTGTAAAGAAAATGCAAAAGATAGTCAGGTTGCAAGAAATTGAAATCAAATTAAACAACTATTACAAACAACGATCATTCAAATACAAATTAATTGTATACAGTTTATTAGATTGAATCATAAAACCATGAAATTATAAATCAAGAAACACACAATTTATAATCACACAATGTTATCATCAAAGCAAATTTAAACAAAACGAGATTTCTCAAAACTCATCAAAATTGCAAAGACATACCCACACAAATATGCAAGACGAATTTCTCCTCAACGCACGAATTAAAATGATCCAACCATTTTATCTAGCACAATACGTAAGTATTCAATGATCAACACCAACTAATTTCAATGATTGGACAAAAATTATGTACACCACAAATGGTTCTTGAATCTAAAATTTTCATTCAAATTTGCAAAGGTTGGCAACTTACACACTAAAATTGCAACACCAATTCTACTTAGCATTTGAATAAAGAAATCTCAATCCTTGTTACAAAAAGTTCTAAAGTTTAAATAGTTTTTATTATTACAATTTGTCAAACCTGTAACTAGGGTTTTTGGGGACTATTTGGGAGCACAATAAATTGAAAACAAAAATTAAACTAGTTGAAACTACTCCTAAACTATCAAAGAATTATTAGATAAATCCGCTATGACATTAGCAACAAGAATGGGGCCTCATTCACTCCAAAACGTGTCCTATAATTTGGGAATGAACTCCAATTAGGGTAGTGGAAGTGTAGCTTGCCTAGAACCACATTTTCAAAGATTTTCTTGAGTTTTTCCCTTAAAAATATATAGTTCTCCATCAACTAGACCCTTGGTGTGATCTACAGATAGGATAGCATCAATTTGGAAGGAGATCTAATGCCTGGAAATACCAAAAACTTAGCAAAATGGGATTGTATTTTACTTCTGCATTTTTGTATTTGTCGGTTGGGAAAATCTTCAAAATACCTACAAAAAATAATACAAAATTATTCCCTATCAATTTAGAGATGTGCCACAAGCTCTAGAAAGGTGACATTGAAGGTGGTGATAGTTGCATTGAACTCATTGATGTCTGCTCTTCATGTATTTTAATTGTAGTTGTTGATTTTTTTCAAAATGCTCTCAACTTCTTATTGACATCTTTGAAATGAGGTAGTTCTTTCCTCATGTTCACCAACTCATATTTTACACCCAATCTCCTCGATACAATCATTGTGCAAAATGCCTTTGAATTCCTAAATGATTTCATCTGTATGTATCATTTCATCTATCTCTTTCAATCGCCAAAATGTGTAGGAGAGTGTTTTTATAAATTTGTTGCATGATGCATCAACACATTGATAGATTTCCATGTTGCCAAAATATTATTCATCTTTTTCACGTACTCCTTTACAATCATTTTCATCACCCTTGACTACTTTGGGGATACATTTATATCTTCTGACTAAAAAATGGAGGTTGCTAACAGCTTATCTACAATTATCTTCTTCATGATCTACAAAATGGGGACGTAATCCTCCCACACAAGCGTTGGTCTCATCTATGCATGTAGCATCCTCCTTAGTGACCATATCTTTCAAAATCTACAATTGCTTAGCCATAGAGTGATATAGTGCTAATACTACTCCTATTATTTCCTCTCTAGTTTCCTCTATATCTTTGTGTCATTCTACACAAGTAAAAAAAAAAGTTTGCTTTGGAAAATTGGCCCCTAGCCTCTAAAGTTGTTTGTAAGATATAATAAGGATCGAAACGATCAACCCAACCCCCTAGTTGATGAATATATCCTTTTGAAAACAATTGTAACAACTTGACGCAACAATGTTTACTAATTATCCCTTGTTGGAACTGAATATAATAGATCGACAAAGCTCATTCAACACAAGATTTGGAGTCATCTAGAGAGGAAGCCATGGATACCAACCTAAAGCTAAAATTAATAGACGACAACAAAATAATGACATTTTATGGAGAAATTAAACATGAAAGATGGAGTAAGGTCCTAAATGGCCTACATGAACTAGCTAGCAGGGCAGTGAAAGAGATTCTAGGAGAATATTACATCAATTATGGGTATGTCTTTCGAGTTAACTATAATATACCATCTACATTCTTCTCCATCGTGCTAATTATGGGGCTTTCAAAAATTGAAACAAAGGAGCTATGTCTTAGGGTTTTCAAGAAAGACTTAGTAGGAAACTTGAGCAAATCAAAATACTATGTGGATGAAGATTACATGATACCCTACCCTAAGGACTGCTAGAGGAGGGGATCTATTTAGCGGAAGGTACAATAAAACATCCACTAGTGGTTATAAAGGATGCCAAGGCCTTTGAATAATGCAATCCTAACATAGTTAGGAACGTTGACTTTCTTCAAAAATGACTACACTTAAAAGAAGCTAAAGAAAACAACTAGTGGGTAGAATACCTTTTAAAAGAAGGATATGAAGCTTCACCTATGGTTTCAAATGTGGGTGTGGAAAGGATACAAGTCCTTCCACTAGTGATAATTAGGGGAGGAAGGAACAAGGGCAAGGCAATGAGGACAACCAAAGCTTTAAATTCCATTTCAATAGAGAATGAGGCTAGACCTTCCAACCCAACTAAGGGTTTCCCTTCCATGATGAAGGACGAGGATGTATGTGAAAACATGGACCGTAGCCTTTTGGAGTAAGGTGTTAACTTGGTATAGTTTTCTAACTAGCTAAATAGGGCACAATTGCCCTAGTTTTGGCAAGCTATGTTTTGATCTTTTTTGTATATCAAACCAGTAGATTGAATAACAATTTATAGTAGTTGGATTCGACGATTATTATAGGACAATTCTAGTAAGGTTGGGCTTAAAGCCACTTTGTGCAAATTATAGAATATACTATAATGGGAGTATTGTTAAGACATTGTTGTTTTTCCTAGTTAACATGTATCTAAAAAAAATGATCAATAGTAATGATAATATTATATATACATGGAGCTACTATTTGTTTTATCTTATAATATGCTTGCTTCAATTAATAATGGTGACTTGTCAGGTTATGGGTTATTTAAAAGAAAAAAATTATTTAGCTTCTTTTTCATGCTCACCTAGGCATATAGGGTAGCTTTGGGCATTTTTCGTGGGACATTTTGGGATGGGAGTCATGATTGGCTTATGTATTCTAAATACCAATACATAAATCTGAGATAATATATATTAATTTTCATAGATCTAGAAGACCAAAGTATCGTTTGCATGATAAAGCATGAGACCAAAGCTAGTAGACTTAACGGATTTTCATAGGGATTAGCAGGAAGATCAATTCTAAGGTTTTGCCCCAAATAGATGAATGTGTCAAGATAGCTTATTAATTCATTCACCCGTCAATTGCAAGATGTACCCATTTAAAAGAAATATATTAACATATGCTACTGATTCAAATAAAGACAAACAATGACTCACAATATACAAAATAGACAAACTAATGAGGAGAAGTAGATATTAATTTACTTTCATATAAGAAACTGAATATTGAAATAGACTAATTTGATGTTATAAGTGATGTTAGACAATGTGTGCAGGATAAGCATAGGTAAGGATGTAGAGACAATGGTTGGGAATCTCGGGTAACATTCAAATCACCTGCACTACGAAATAATCATTTGACTTTGGCCTATTATCCATCAAAATATAATAATAATAATAACAATAATTAGATTATTTTTTTGTTCACCGAGGTAGCCTAGTGTGTACTAGAAAAAGTACCTTCATAGGGTTAGTATTAGAAATAATTGAATAAAATAACTAAATTACCACAACGAAAGACCTATTTTAAAAAATAAGAGAAATTAAGCACTCTATGGATCTCTAGCTAGGGATGTTAATGATGAAGCTCTCAGCAAGCCTCCATTAATGACAGTCCTAGAATGAGAATAAATGATAAAGCAAGCTAAAGTATTCAATTCCAAATTGAAATGCTAATTAACTTCTATATTTACCTTTGTAGCTCAAAATCTCAAGAGGTTAGATGCAATTCTCATATTTGTGGATGAATTATGAGTGAATTATGCCTTGCTTTTATAGGATTTTGCAAGGGTAGGGAGTGTAGTTGGATTTGATCAAGGTTGAGTTGGGGTTAAGTCCTTGGTTCCACCCTTTGGAGAGAATTTAAATGGATTGTCCTCAAAGCTTGGGACAAGAAGACAAGATGAGTGGACAAGATGTTCTTTCCAATTGAGTGATTGAGATTCATTTTAGCTTGATCCATGTGAGCTCTTTCCTTAAATCCTATTGGTTGAGGCTTTTCCTCCCATGTGGTGTTGAGAGAAAATAGGACTTAATTAATTGAATTTAATTAATTTGTTTAGCCATGTGTACCCATTGAATGGGTTGATTTGATTTAAATTGAACTATGAAATTAATTAGATTAATCACCAATTGATTTGATTTATCATGATTTGATCGTTTTAACTTGAATTTATGGCTTTGATTTTTAATTAAATTGAATTAAAGCTTGATTTGAATTTTGATTAGCTAAAAGCTTGTTTTGATTCAATCGCCTTGATTTCTCCTTAGTTTTTCCTTGATTAATCATATAAATGATCCTGTCCACTTTTAGGTGATTACAAATGCCCCTCTTTGAGTTGACATGTGAAGTGTGTCGATTCAAAGAATGTTCTAATCCAACTTGATAAAAGGTCCTAGTTTCGTCGATGGTCGATCTTGATGTTCGATACGAGATGCAGATTTTGATGCTAGGATTGATGCAGTTTTGATTGATTTGATATTTTTGATGTCTTGATGGTCGATTTATTGATAGATCTCTGATGTGATACCTGATTTGATGTGATTCGATGTTTGGTGCCCATTTCGATTGATAAGCAAAAAAAAATTTGATAAAAGATTACGCTTTGATTTGATGGTCGTTCCCCTGATTTGATGATGTTGATGTCGTTCTGATTATCTGAGTGTATGCCCCCTCGGAAATGAAATGAAATTTGATAGATGTTGGAAAAACTATGATGGTTTAGGTCATTTTGCGTTAATTAGGTCAATTTATAATAAATTTTGATTTTATTTCTGATAATGTTTTCGCATCTGTTTGATGATAAATGCCCCTGATTTGGTAGAATTAGTGAAAAATTTGGGTCCCTGGGCCCCCTCTGGTCAAAGATTCCCTTTTTTAGGTCAAAGATACCCTTTTTAGGTCAAAAGGACATACATATAGGGGTAAAAAGTCTTTTTTACTATTCATTTCCACTTTTAGTGTTGACTTTTAGCTTTGACTTCCTCTGACTCTTTTGTGATGTCGATCCCAATACGAGAGCATAGGTTCGAGCGCGCCTGTCGATATCATCGGCCACTGACCTATGATCCTCTGATAAGTGCCTAATCCTCTCAGTTTTTTTATTTATGCATTTAATTTCAAAAAAATTTATTTTTTCTTAAAAAACCCTCTTTTTTTACTTTTGTAAATTGAAATAGCGTGTTTGCAACTTTTAATAGCGCGTTTGCATTTTTTTCAGCGCTTCTGCGAAGCAAAATTATGCGTTTACATGCTTGTTCTAGGGCATAAACCACTTTTGGATTTTCAAATAGCGCTTTCAATTTAGATTTCACGAGTCATAATATAGCGCATATGATTTTTTAAATGGCGCTTTTACTAAGTTTTAGCGCTTTTGCATTGATGTTGCGCTTTTGAAATTTTAAGTAGCGCATTTAAACTTTTAAATATCGCTTTTGATTTTTAGCGCTTTTAAACTCTGAAATAGCACTTTCACCCTAATAGAAAATTTTAAATTATCGTAGTCAATTTTCAAACTGTTCAACGTCGTCGATCAGATGATTGGTTTAGGTAACAAACTTGATGTTATAGTGAGTCATAAGATGTCAATATGAGTCAGTCATAGTTTGAATGTTTGATCATCAATCTAGATTTAAATGATGGATGATGATGAATTTTTCATCCTCTCTGAATAGACTCAGGAAAATTGATTGTGGTTTGATATTTGTAAATGTTTGATTGACTTAGAATAATCCAAATGATAATTGATTTCAAAACTGATGTAATTGAACTTACTTTGTGCAGGCGGTGCTTAAGTCATTAGCCATCTGTGGTTTGTATCCTTTACCTATGAGTATGATCGATGACTTGAGTGCATTTGATCGAAAACATGTCGGCCTTTGTGGATTGTCTTTCCTTCTTCCTTTACCTCGATTTTGAGTGAATTAGGGTTTGATCACTACTATGGCCGAGAGATGGCACTCAGACCATAATACCTTTCATTTGCCTATGGGTGAGATAACGATCACCCCGGAGGATGTATACCGCATCCTTCACCTTCCTACCAAAGGAGAGCTAGTATACTATGATTCAGTTTATGATGGAGCAGTGTGTCGACAGGTCTTCCAGGATCTGACCATTGAAGATGATCACATCCAGTGGTCACAATTTCATTCTTTTCCAGTGTTGCCAGTAATATTAGGTGCTTTGATCGATAGGTTCCTTATTCTTAACAAACAAGGACACGGATTTGCAGTCGGATGGGGTCCTATTCTTGAGGTCTTGATGGCTCATCCTCTATGATTTGATTGGGGATCATGTGTGTTGGCTCAATTGTATCACGGGTTACATACAGTTGTGTATCAACAATCTTCCACACTCACTGTAGGAGGTATACTTTTATAGCTTTGGACTTGGGAGCATCTCCCAGTGACACGCTCGATAGCAGTGTGATAGCGAGATCTGGGTTGGCCATTTGCCTGGATGTACCAGGGCATGGTGATATAGACCCACATGGGTAAATTAGATTTTCGGCATTGTGTTATCGATGATAAGGATGTGGTGATTTGGCGGCCTTATCTGGGATGTGAGTCGTGGCCTGAGGATAGCACTAAGTTTCCCTTCATGTTCTATCCGTGGTGGATGATTGGGCATACCCCATATATTATTGAGAGATTTTGCTTCAGGAGGGTAATGTGTCAGTATGGGTACACACAAGATATGCCCCAAGGCGTTGCTATGTATGCTCGGGTCCAAGCTGAGAGATCTCTGTGGGGCCCTTGTGTAGATTTCAAGATAGCATATTAGGAGGTACGAGACCTTGGGTATTTACCATGGTCGATGAGAGAGCATGTTATGGATGCTGGTGTTATAGATGAGTACGCTGATTGGTTTGCTTGGAACCCATTTTTGAGGTTTGCAAATCCAGCCGAGAGAGTCCCGGGCACAGATGAGTTGTCTAATGGTGACGGTGGTGATGCTGGTGATGAGGGTGATGATGGGGATGATGGAGATGGTGGGATGGGTAGAGGTAGAGTTCGAGCATGGCGAGGACAATAGGGTCATCGAGCAGCTAGAGCAGGCAGAGTTTATATTCCAATTATTATTGTTGCTCCTATTCCTCCTCTGGGTGGTGGTGGTCAGGGTAGAGGTGGTGTAGATAGAGCACTTCATTAGGTTGTTGTGGATCCATCTGTTAGACATGGCTAGCCTAGAGCTAGATGGCAGAGAGAGGTTGATGCACAGGTTCTATTGGATCAGGCACAAGGTCCTCCTATACCTCCTATCATTCCACAGGCTTCCTCTTCTCAGGAACCTACTTCTGCTTTGATGCCATCATCTTCTTCATGTCCATCTTCTTCCATATTTGTTCCATCTTTGTCAAATCCATTTTATTCCATGACCTCTTCTTCCATGCCTCTACCATAAACTTTTGCTACATAGGCTCATAGCACAGCTGCACCAGAGGTTTGAGCTTTACAATCAGAGATGTCTAAGGTCAAACAGGAGGTTAGGTAGTTGCATTATATGATGCAGGCCTTTATGGCAGTGATGAGTCAGCATGGGTTGCAGGCTAGCTTGAGTTATCCTCCAGATAGTGCTCTCGGTCCTGATGGTGGAGATGGTGCTGGCGGGTCGGCCAGTTGATCCATGTTTTGAGATATTTCAAATTCTTGTATTGATGATATATATGATCTCATTCTTTTGTTGATATCGAGACATTGGACTCTATTGTATCTTTTGATTTATCGATGTTGTTTATGTTGATACATTGATACTTGGATGGACTTTGATGTCTGGATATTTGTCTAGATATTACATTTATGATCTCTGCATAGACTCTGGTATTTTGTTGATTTTATGATGATGTTACCATAGACTCTGATACTCATTTTTGATAGATTTACTATATATGATGTCATGATGTGTTGGATCTCCTTTTTAGTTGTTTTACCATGATATGCAGATTTATATGATATGTCTCCTATATGCTTTGTTTTATGTTTTTCATAATGCAGTTTTATGATATGGATGCACGTGTTCTATTGATGCTTAAATGGTTGTCTTATGTATGACATAGAATAGATGAATAAATGCAATATGGTCTTAATGATATGATTTAATGATTTAATGATATTATGGATGTAATTGATATATAGATGTGTTAGATGAATAATGTGATGTAATGATTTAATGGATAATGGATGTATTTATTTTGATATATGGATGCAATGGATTTTATAGTATGCAAATGTTGTGGACCTATATGATGTAATGTATAATGATCATGGATACTTAATGATTAATGATTCTAAATGTTATATGTGATATAGATGAATGATTTTCCAATGCAATGATATTTAATGAGTTTAAATGAATAATGCCATGTTTTTTAATGTACTAAATGATATACACTTAATGATGAATTAAAATGATTTTAATGGATGTAATGAACGTTTAACTAATGCAATGCACTTAATGGATTTATACAAAGAACGCGTCCTAAATGAGATGAATTTTAAAAGGAATGCAATCTAATGCAATGAACTTAATGAAAATGATTTAAAGGATGAATGCAAACTAATGCACTTAATGAATTGAATTTTATGCAATATATTAATGATGAATGCAACTTAATGCAATTAATATTATGAAGATGATTTAAACTATATGGAATGAATTTATATTAAGATGAATGTAACTTAATGCAACCTAACATGAATCTAATGAATGCTCATGCACTAGTGGAATACACCTTTGTTTTTTATTTCCAACACACTCGATCACATATAGTTTTTTATGCTCATTTGATTTTTGATGTGACCACACCCCCTTTCTCTTTTCCTCTTGCAATTTAAACTAAGAAAGGAAAAATACATTAAATGCATTTAATATAAGATGTATGCAACTAACTATCATCATTCAAAAATTTGGAGCTTATATTCATCATTGAGCAATTTTTGGAATCCCAATTTTAGTATAACCATCACTAGTTCAACCATGATGATATGAATACTTTTTGGACCTCTTTCATTTGTTTCCCATCTCTTTTCTGGTACGACTATCACTGATTGAAATCAATCATGAGAGTGTGAATACCAATTTTGTCAGATTCTATGTTGCAAGTGGATTTTGATATTATGATATTGAACATCAAAATATCCAAGGTATCCTTTTGCGTAAACAAACAAAGATCTCAATTTTACCCTATGTAAAAGTCCTCGATGATTCTTTGATGATCACATGCTTAGACAAATAATACATTCTTTAGAACTTTGATCTTAAGACAGTCATTCAGAAATCAATAAAATATCATGCTTTCATCATAGCTTATCTAGTTTAAAAACTTTCATCGATTCGCTAGAAAGACATGATTTCATCAATCCAGTCAACACTTTAGAAAAATTTTGCAATGTTTTTCAAATCTATATTTCAAGTGTAGTTCCATCCATTTCATACTTTTAATCTTGATAAAGATAGGGTCATGTAAGATCTCAGATCAAATTTGCGTTTGGTTCAAATTGGATTGGGATGAAGATTTGATTAAGTGTTTCACTTGCATTTTTGATGAATTGATTCACTGATTGATTGAAGTTTTCTTTTGATGAATCCTTCCTCCTTTAGAGTAGATTTCCCCTAGTTTGATATGATCTCAAAGTTGGACTTAGGACAATTTGCAGATTAGGTGACCAAAATCTCTAGGTACTTGCAAATGCAATTGTGGGGTTTTATTATGCAATATATACAAATGCTGGCAAATGCAATATTTACAAGGATGACTGCTAGGTATGTGACTGCCTTGGATTTTCAATGGTGCCTATTTACCAGGTTTTCACCGATTGAATGGATCTTGCTTTCTTTTTCTATTTTTAAAGCTTTTTCTCTTTTTTTGCTACCAAGGTGCCTATTTGCTAGGTTTTCACCAAGGCACTTTTTTCTCTTTTTTCTGATTTTTTTGTATTTTCTCTTTTTTCAATTTTTTTCTTTTTTATATCATCAAAGTGCCTATTTTCTAGGTTTTCACCAAGACAACATCTTTTGAGGATCATATCTGAATATTTTTGGCTTTCTTCATGCTCAATTTTCTACTATTTTTTATCTTTTCTGCTTTTCAAATATTTTTGGTATTTTCAAGATCTCTTTTGAATATGTACAATAAATATGATGCTTTCCATCTGATTTTATGATACTCTTTATACTCTTTCATCTGTCTCATGTATAGAACCTCTTTAGATGAATGCTATTGATAGATTCTTGTAGCTCTTCTCCATCACAATCGGCTAGTTTATAAGTGTCCATGCCAAAAGACGAGGTGATCAAAAAAGGTCCTAACTAGTTGGCTTCCCATTTTCCTTTCTTTTCTCTTTCTGCTTGATTCTTGGGATTCTCTCGCAAAACTAGGTCACCTATTTGAAATGTTCTTGACTTGATATGCTTGTTATAAGTCCCTGACATTTTGTTTTGATATACTTTTAAATGATCAAATTCTTGTTGTTGTTTCTCATCTAGCAGTTCTAGTTCATGCAACCTAGCAACTCTATAGTCTTCTTTAGTTATCAACCCATGTAGTGATACCCTTAAAGATGGAATCTCTACCTCTAATGGTAAAACTACCTCTGTTCCAAAGACTAATGAAAATGGTGTAGCCCTTTTTGGCATTCTAATATTGGTTCTATAAGCCCATAGGGTTGGGTTTATTTGGACGTGCCAATCTCTGCCTGAGTTATCCACAGTTCTCTTCAATATTTTTAGGATATTCTTATTTGTTGCTTCTACTTGTCTATTACCTTGGGGGTAATAGATTGAAGATGAATGATGTATCATGCGAAACTTTGTACATAACTCCTTTAAGTCCTTATTTTTGAAGTGTTTAGCATTATTTGTGATGATGGCATGAGGTACACCATATCTACAAATTATATGATTCAGAATGAACAAGGATATTTGTTTACCCGTGGCAACTGATAAGGGTACAACTTCTACCCATTTAGTGAAGTATTTTGTAGCAGTGATGATAAATTTATGACCATTGGAAGATGGTGGATAAATCATCCCTATTAAGTCTAGTCCCCATTGATAAAATGGCCAAGGCATCATCATCAGATGAAGCTCTTGTGTGGGTACATGTATCAAGTTTCCATGATATTGACACTTTCTACAAGTCTTAACAAAATGGAAAGCATCTTTCTCCATCGTAGGCCAAAAATATCCTATCCTAAGAAGTTTCATAGCTAGGGTTAATCCATTCGAATGTGACCCACAAATTCCCTCATGTATTTCTCATAAGGCTACATTTGATTCCTCTTTCTCTAGACATCTAAGAAGCATTCCATCTAGACTCTTACGATACAATGTGTCAGATATTAAGGTATAACGAGCATTTTGTCGGATAAAGATTTTCTTTTGGTTCTTGGTTTGGTCTATGGGTAGGATTTGGTCTTTTAGGTAAGTTTAAATGTCTCCATACCAAGGTGATGCATGTGTTGTTAGCAAGCAAATGATATGAGGATGGGTAGGGTCAAATGCGGGTTGCTCAATGAACAGTCTCATAATAGGTAATAATAATCATGCCATTGTCTCTCTTAGGAATAATACATCTATGCTAAAGATTACTTTTCCCATCATGAAATGCATGTAGATTGTCAACCTAGGGATGTAGACTTGAAATGGGACAGCACAGTTTGTGCACTAAGTTCCTCTAACAGTCATAACACCTATGTTGCAGGAAGATAAAATGAATGAAAGGAGCCTATGCTATTGCTGCAGGAAAGTAAACACACTTGGATACTTAATGAAATCACTATAGAAAGCTTGTGAAATGAATCTAGTCTATCTAACAACTCAAAACATTCACTATGTCTATCTTCTGCAAGTGTTGTAGGAACATCCACAGTAGTAATGTTGCAGGAGTAAAATAGTAACTCTACTTGAAAGCAAGGAAACTACAGGAAGTAAATCTACTCTAACTTAATCTAATCCACCTCCCAAGTAGGCCCTCTTGGTTGGCTTCTACTAACTACTAACACAAGAAATAATTCAAAATCACTCTTCCATTAAATTCTTCTTAACTGGTTACATAACAATTGAACAACTCATGAAGAACAGAAAAGACCAACTTCTACTATACTAAATACATCATTCTATATTTTCTCATTACCTAACTAATTTGATCAAATCCCTTTATAAAGAGGATTGATGCTTATTGAAAACATAATAGAAAAGTCTGACTAATCCTCGCCAAATAAGGAGGCAGTAAAACAACCATGACATATTACAATTACTGAAGATAATAGAATAACAACTCAGAGGAAATATAGCAGGACTTATTTCCTATATTCTCTAGAACAACAACACCTTTCTAGGAGTGGCATATCCTTCAGAACCTTGCTGGATTCTTCCGCCATGACTGGTCTTCTAACGCTCCTCCTTTAATGCGGTTGCACCACTCTTCATACTGCTCCTTGTTTACCTGAAAGGTTAGTAGAATTTGGTGTACATATATATATCCAAGTCAACATTTCAACTCCTACTTAAATGTTAGAACACAACTTAAAATAACTATATGAAGTACTGCATTATATTTATAATAGTCAGCAAAACATGTCATTCTTAGCTACCCATAAACTTTGTGGCTTAAGTTGTACTTCACATAAGTTCACATAGGTATAATTCATAAATGTTTTGGAAATTTCTATCAGAGCATAAAGAGTGTCAACAAAGCATGAAGATTATAACAAAATTGAGACATTAATTTGTCTCATCATTTGCCCCCTACTAACAGAATGCTTGTCCTCAAGCATTGTATTTCTTGGCTATGAACCTGAAATCACCGATAGTTGTCTTCCCCTTCTTTCCACTCCTGAAAGTGTAGTATAATCCTCTTGTTCTTTCCAAGTAATCTCCTTAGTGCTCCTTAATCAATTGATCCAATCTAGTAGCATTGATGTCGTATAGGGGCCAAAGGAGTGTAGGTGGCTGGAAGGATAAAGGCATCCACAATTCCTTTCTAACCTGTCAACCCAGCTGCATATATTTAGTCACTCTGTGCACAGCTGCTTCAAAGTTAATTGGGTTGTGTGGCTCTATTTTCTTAAAGGCCTTTGGCAATATGTTCCACTGACTTCTTACCCCTGTAAGAGCTCTTTGGGCTATAAAATTGGGCAATCCCTAATACTCTCTGTAGACCTTATCTCTCAAAGAAAAGACTTTCTCCCTGATTTCAGGATTTTGTTCCCCATAGGTCAAATTGAGCCAATGCCTCAGAAGAACATCAGGCTTATGTGACTCAACCCTTAATGGTAAGGGTTCAGATTTTTCTAGATCCCTGTAATTGTTCAACTGTCTGTCATAGTTTGCTTTATTATGCATCCATGACATCATATCCCTTAAGTGAATATCCCCTATATAAAGCAAAGGATTCCACTCTATTTCTTGTGGGATAACAAAGTTATGCAAATATAGCTCACATAATAAATTTTGCTGCCATGGGAGAAGAGTTTGATATATTCCATAAAAATCTTGGCCTGACTTGAATTCACAATCAATACCTTTCATTGTCATCATAAGTTGAAACAACAGAAATTGTTCTTTTAAACAAATAGTATATACCTTGGGTGGCGGTCTACAGGCTATGACCTGATCGGCTAGTTTTAGGGCTTTGTCCATTTTTTGCTTTTGTTTCCTTAACTGCTCCTTAAGAGCCTCAATTTCCTCATCCTTATCAAATATCTCTTTCTGCATTTGATCTCTTTAATGTCTCCACCAGGTCTTCTGAAAAACAAAATGATTGTATAGATTAAAGAGTACAGACTAAATTATTGGTGAGGGAAATTCTTGCACCGTAGCTTTCTTTTTCTTTTCTTTGGCAGCTTGCTAAAAATACTTAGTGAACCATGTGGATCTATAGGGCATAATGGAGACATTGGAATAAATAGGTTGTTGCAGAGGATTAGGTTGAACATTCACAGGAATTCTCTCTTGTATTACATCAGGGCTTGGCTCAGGCATTCCTTGATCATCATGTGGCATGCTATTATCAGGTTCTTGCACATTTTGAAATTCCTCCATATTTTGAGGTTCTGCCCACAAGGGGGAGTCATTGGGAATGTTTTCAACAGAGGGTTCTGGAGTAGGTTGTGGTGCTGGAACATTTTGATTTCCAAGGGAAGGTGAAGACATTTGTCCTCACATGTGAGGGCTTCTACGCACAGTTGCCTCTTCAACCACTGTAGTTTTAGTTTGGCAGGACCTTTTTGGCTTTTGTGCTATAGGAGTAGATGTTGTAGGAACATATGCTGCAGAACTTGACCTTTTTCTCTTATTTAGTTGAATTGCAGGGTTTTGAATTTCACCTTCTAGGTTAGGGATTTCTTTTCAAACTTTTTGTTTGCCTTTCTTTGTGGAAGAAGTAGGTATATCACTCTCTGGAGTGGGCTCATAAGATTTGTTTTTTGGGGACAATTCTGGTTCTTTTCCTTTTTCAGTTGTTTCTTCACTAGGCCTAGAAGACTCTACTTCATTCCCTAGAGGTTGAGCAATAGGTTTAACTTGGGGTTGCAAGGCTTTAGACTGAACAAATTCTGCCCAGGACATGGGAGAGACATCCCTAAGGGATTTTTCAACCAAAAGCTTAATTAGGGCATGGTGGCTTATGGAATTTGCATTACCCTTTTGTGTTTCCTCGGCACTGATGCTTAACATATTATAGAGAAAATTAGGAATATTGACCTGAAGATTATGCCTTATACAGCTAAGCAATTTAAAATGGTGGGCATGCAAGTTTGAGAATCTTCCTTCACAAGTTAAATACCTGATAATGTGGGTAGCCAATTCTAGAAATGGTGGTGGAAGAGACAATCTCTTGCATCCCTGCTTAGTGATTTCAAGCAAAGGATCACTTGGTCGGGAGAATTGAGCTCGAGATGACCTGGCGTCATGCTCGTTAGGATAGTGCTCTCCAATGAATGGTAATCCGATGACCTCTACAATTCTTTCCTCAGTAGCAACAACTGTTAAACCCCACATAGTTGCTTGTCCCTCTTCAAAAGTACCCATAAATTCTACTGCAACCTCCTCATTAAATTTTATTAACTGGAGAAAATACCCTAGCCAATTGCATGCATTAAATCTGCGAACTGCTTCAACATCTGCTAGTAAAATACCATGTTCATGCCTTTGTAACTACCCACCCATCTTAGTAATGCCCAGTCTCCAATTTACTCCTAACCTTTAGTCTTCTTACGCTTTGCAAATACCTTCTTCTTGAAATGCATTTGTGATTCTTGAAAATACTAATTTTTCCTGCTTACATTAGCTCCATTATGCTTGACATGAACAATAATAATGGCATTGATTACAGAGGACATCCTCACTTTAAGTGTGAGTTATCTCGCAATTTAATTATGGTCCTTTCCAGTCATTTCAAGCTCAGAAAATTAGAATTTGAAAGTATGACAAATGTATAGGATTAAAAGAATTAATAGAACGCAGCCTAAGTACAACATTAATGTGACATGGATGTGACTAGGGTGGCCTAGGAATAACACTTGAAATTTATTACACTTCCCCTGCCCCCTACTAAATATGAACAAGTGTCCTCACGTGATAAATTTTGCACAAGGATGGGAAACTGGCGTAACGCCTATATTATAAATGTAATGCAGTTCTAGATATAAGTATTCAAACCTATGTGCTAAAAGTAAGTAAGGGGTTAAAAAGTTGTACCTAGTGATTAGCTACCGTACACACAAATGCAAGCTGATGAGAGTGTCAATTTTGGTAGCTGCATAAGAGTGCTGACGTGGTATTTATTGAAAGCATTAAAATAGAAATTGTGGGTGACGTGGTGTTTGAGTGGGTGGTAGAAAGAGAAATGAGATGAGTTGATGAGAAGAAAAGAGAAAAGTGAATGAAGAAGTATACTTCATTTGAAATTAAGTTTTATTATGGGTGTTTTTTGAAGGCATGTTATGGAGAGGCTGTAGGAGGAAGGATTTCACCTTCTACTGTAGGAATTGTTACTTGAGGGGCCATTAAACTTTGTGTGTTGAACCGCTACAAGAATTCTTCCTTGGTTTGAGGCTTGTGATACAGGCACAGGCGGTGTCCATTGACAAGTAGTTTAAATTTGATTGGATCAAGTGTGGTCAGTTGGATAGCTCCATTATCAAAGACATATTGAAATTCATATGGTCCCAGCCATTTGGTCTGTAGCTTTCTTGGAATTTCCTTGAATCGAGAATCATACAATAGAGCCCAATCACCCACTTGAAAGTACTTATTCTTGATATGTGAATCATGCCACCTCTTCCTTTGGTTTTGGATTAGCTCTGTTCTTTCCAATGCTAATTTTCACATTTCATCTAAGGAGTTGAGGTGGAGTAGGCATTCTGCTTGTGTTGCAAGAAGATTAATGTTCAACTACAGAGCTGTGCACAATGTTTTGTGTTCAAATTCTATGGGCAACATTGCGGATTTTCCATACACCAATTCAAATGGTGTGAACCCTGTTGTGGTCTTCCATGTTGTACAATAAGCCCAAACTACTTCAGTTAACTAGCTACTCCAATCCCTATGATGCAATTGCACTATATTTGTTAATATGGCCTTTATTTCTCTATTTGTCACCTCTGCCTGTCCATTCGCATGTGGATGGTAAGGGCTAGACTTTTGATGCCTTATGTTATACTCCTTCATTAGCTCACTGATCAGGTTTGAAGTGAACTATGCTCCTTGGTCCATTACTAATTCTCTTAGGACTCCATAATGGGTAAAAATGTCCTCATACAAGAATTTGGCTACTTTTTTACCTCTAGCATTCTGCATTGCTTTCACTTCTACCCACTTTGTCAGATAATCTGTGCATACCAGGATATATGAATTTCCATTTGATGGAGGATCAATTGGTCCTATGAAGTCCATACCCCATTTATCAAAGGGTGTCATCACCACTTGTGGATTAAGTGGCATCTCATCTAATTTTGTTGGACGGCCCATCCTTTGGCATTTATCACATTTTTTTGTATAATTAGCTACATCTTTGTGTAATGTTGGCCAATAATATCCTATTGTTAAGATTTCCAGGGTTGTTCTCTTTGCTGCAAAGTGACCTCCACATGGCTCATCATGACAAGCATGGAGTATGTCATATATTTCATCTTCTCTCACACACCTCCTCATGATCTGATCTGGACCAGTGTAAAATAGATTGTTATCTATCCATGAAAATTGAAAGATTTTCTCTGCAATCTTTTTCTTGTCCTTCTGAGAAAAATGTGGGGGCATCTTATTTGCTACAAGATAATTGGCTATGTCAGCATACCATGGGTTCTTGATTGCTATGTGAAATAGGTGTCCATCTGGAAATGCATCTTCAACTTGAGTGGTGTCTTCATCAGCATTTTGAAATCTAGACAAGCAGTCAGCAACTACATTTGCCTTCCCTATCTTATCAACAATTGTTATATCAAATTCCTGCAATAGTAAAAGCCATCTTGCCAATCTGCCTATTATAGCAGGTTTGTTCATCAGATATTTTATTATTGAGTGATCAGTGTGAACAAAAATGGGATAGCCTATGACATAGTGTCAGAATTTGTTCAATGCATAAAATACAACTAGTAGTTCCTTTTCAGTAATTGTGTAGTTTAATTCAGGGCCATGAAGGCTTTTACTGATATAGTAAATTGCATTCTCAAGGTTAGTAGGATTTTGTCCTAGCACAACACCTATGGCATAATCTAATGCATCTGTATGGATGTGGAATGGAATAGACTAATCTAGTCCTTTGAGGACTGGTGTAGTTGTTAGAAGTTTCTTTAGCTGCAAGAAGGACTCATCACATGCTTGTGTCCATATAAATTCAGCTTCTTTTGTAAGCAGTGTTTACAGAGGACTAGCAATTTGAATGAAATTTTGAATAAAGCGTCTATAGTATCTAGCATGCCCTAAGAAATATCTTACATATTTTTTCTTAGTAGGGGTAGGTAATGTGAGTATTACCTCAACTTTAGCTGGGTCCACTTGAATTCCTGCTGCTAAAATAAAATGCCCAAGTACTACTCCTTCTTGCATCATCATAAAGCATTTCTCATTGTTAAGGGAGAGATTATGTTCCTTGCATCTAATTAGCACCTTTTCAAGATTCTTCAAAGCTTCTTCAAATGTCACTCCAAATGTTGTAAAGTCATCCATATATATCTCCATACGATCATGTGATATGTCAATAAAAATACTAATTGTAGCCCTCTAGAATGTTGTTGGTGCATTGCACAACCCAAAAGGTAGGACTGAATATGCATATGTCCCCCATGGACATGTGAATGTAGTCTTCTCCTGATCTTCTACAGCAATAGTTATCTGATTGTATCCACTATATCCATCAAGAAAGGAAAAATACTTTTTATCGGCTAAAGTATCAAGTACTTGGTCAATGAATAGCAATAGGAAGTGATCTTTCTTTGTTGCTTTGTTTAAATCCTTGTAATCCGCACAAATTCTCCATTTACCCCCCTTTTTGGGCACTATAACCAAAGGTGATACCCATTTACTATCAAATATAGGATATATAAAGCCAACATCTAATAACTTTTGTAATTATGTTTTGACTATATCCCTTAATGTTGGGTTTATCCTCCTTTGGGGTTGATGGAGTGGTAGGCTTCCTTCATTGATATATATCTTGTGAGTACATATTGTAGGGCTTAATCCTTTCATGTCCCCATAGTCCCATGCAAAGGCTTTCTCATGTGTTTGCAACACTTTGGTTAGTTGCTCCATCTGTTGTGAAGGCAACTTATTATTCACATGGAGATTATGACCCTTAGAAAGCTCAACAGTAGTTGTAAGTTCAAGCATGGACACTTTAGGGATGGGACTTGTGTTTACTTCACTAGGTAACAATTGATGGATAATATTGGGTGTTGAAGGTAACACATAAGTCTCAAAACTATCGTCATATGTAGTTAATTCTAACACAGAACTCTCAGATATATCTTTGATTACAACACAGTCATTATTAAGAATGCTCTGAATGACTTCATCTTCTTCTTGCAGCTTCAGAAAAGATTGCCTATGTAACATCATGAGCTAAACCATAGAATTCAATTCTTCTTCCCCATCTCCTAAATCTGGCCATATAGGTGTACTTAAATCTGGCTACGGTTGAGCTGGAGGATACAATGCTAGTTTCTTAGTGGCTTGCCCATCTGAAATTGTCATGTTCCCTGATCTACAACTAATGTTTGCATCAGTGTTGCTAACCATGGACATCTGAGGATAACAAGGTAACTAGCAAGATTGACCTTTGGTGATAGAATCATGAAATCGGTAGGGTACTCCCAAGAATCTAAGGCAACTATTATATCTTCTATCATTCCATTAGGGGTGACAGTAGAGTTGTCTGCTAGTTGCAATATTGTTGGAGTTGCTCTCAACCCTTCAATGCTCAATTTATTCATAGTATCCTTAGTCATTACATTAATGGTAGCACCTAAGTCTATTAATGCATTTTTGATAGACTGACCATTAATGATGATGTTCACAACTGGACTCCTTGGATCCGAATATTTTGGTATTACCAGTTTTCCTAACATGATATCAGCCAACTGTCCTATAACATGAACTATTGTAGGATCATTTTTCTTTCTTCCAGGCTTCTTAAGACAAGCTTCTTTTATTTCTTTTCTATAAATTGGGACATCCTTTATTGCTTGAAATGGGGGAATCTGGACATGCATGTTCTTTAGCTGGTAAATGATATCAAATGATTGGTCTTCTTTTGGTATGGGCTTATCCATGCTAAGCCTTTGAGGGAAAGGTGGTGTAACTAATATATGAGCATTAGCTGAGTTGGAAACATTCTCTAGGGCAATAGTATTTGGCAAAGCATTCTCTGGAATCGGTACTGATGCTGCAGGAAGGTCTGGCACTTCAGTGATAAGAGGTGGTTCAGGTACAGGCAAGGTAGTACCTGATCTTAAATATATATCAGCCATGTTAAGTGCATAGGCGGGGTACTGCTAAGCACCGGTAGCATACATTTTCTACTATTTTTTTTTACTGTTGGGATTCAGCTGTGGTTGAGCAAGTAACTGTGTTTTCTTTTGAGGACCTGTATTTGTAGGTGGTGGCATTATTGCAGATATATTTGTTAGAGGTGGTAAAGGTGGATAACCAAGATTTGGATTAGGCCATTGCTGAGGTCCTCTCCACTGGTTAGTAGGTTGTCAATTCCCTTGTGGTTGTTGCCATTGGTTTGTAAATTGTGGCCATTGGGGTTGTTGTAGAGGATACCATTGATTCTGTTGATTATTTGGCCAAGCATTATTCCAAGTGGGTTGATTATACTATGGAGGACTTTGGACATTCTGGTTTTGCCATTGACTATTATAAGGATTTGAAATTTGTAATGGGTCTTGAAGCATACCTTGTCTTGTGGCCCATGGCTGATGTTGAGAAACAAAGAATACTTGCTCATCCTCTCCTTCTATCTTTAAGTATTCAGTTGGAAGATGCTGATTCTCCAGGTTTGCGACCAATTTGCACTAACAATTCTTCTTTTGTTTGCGGCAATGGGGACAATATTCAGCTAGTTGTGCCTTGGTGTCTTCATGTTTCTTCTTGGCAGTCATCATGTCCAGGTGTGTAGCGACATCATTTATGATGTCTTGCTTGAAGTCTGACAACAAGTTTGAAATCTCCATCTTTGAAATACTAGAGACACTTCCTTTGGCTAGTGGTGAGCGAAATCCCCTTCCTTTCTTCACGGCTGCTCTAGAGTAGTTCAGACAAATCTTCTGAAGATCATCCCAGGAAGATTGAGATATATCTCCTCCAACCATGAGGTCCAATGCTTCAAGATAGTTTTCATTCACTCCTCTTAGAAAAATTAGCTTCTGTGAATCCTCTTGCAATGCATGTTGAGGGTTCTTTTGTAAGTTAAATAAGAAGCGTGACATGTAGTCCTCTAATGTCTCATCTTCCCTTTGTGACATTCAAAAAATTTCATCTCCTTTTGAATCACTCCCCTTGCAGTAGTCCTTATACTTTCTTAGAAATAAATCTCTCATTCCATCCCAATTAGCTATTGCATTTTCTCCTAAGTCCATGAACCATTTGAGAGCTGACTCCTTTAGTGTTGTTGGGAACAACTTAAGCTTATGATTGCCAGTATTATAGTCAAAACTTTGACACAGTATGTCAAACTAGAACAAAAAGGTGTCAGGATCCTCTGTAATGAGGCCATAGAACTTTGGTAGTGCTGAAGCAAGTATATTCTTAAGGTTAGGATTGTTGATAAGACTTGGAATAGGAAATGGAAATGTAGGAGCTGTCATTACTGGAGGTGTTGGATATTGAAACTGTGGCTGGAAAGTATTATTGACTGGAGAGTTTTGGACAGCAGGTGGTCTTGGATTG
Organism: Chamaecyparis obtusa; assembly: GCA_027943335.1. Lineage (NCBI taxonomy): Eukaryota > Viridiplantae > Streptophyta > Pinopsida > Cupressales > Cupressaceae > Chamaecyparis > Chamaecyparis obtusa. The sequence continues at coordinate 254,920 of BSBK01006457.1, read as the reverse complement.
GGATTATTATGGAAACTGGCTAATATTTTTGCAAAAGGACGGAGGTCAAATGTTTCATGAGTGTCTTCTTCTGTTGAAGATGATGCAACAAACTCAGGACTTGTGTCAAGAAATGGTAACTCAAGTTCTTCAAATTCTTCTTTCAGTTTAACAGGCTCTTTTGGAAGAAATCTGCCATGAACATCTCACCTTCTTCGATGCATGCAAGTAATTTGATGACTTGTGAAGAAAGCTCACAACTACTCTATATTGACTAGAAAAACAAGAAACTATTCTGAAAAATAAATGACTCATTAAGGTTCCTAGTTCGACACCATCCCCAACAACAGTGCCAAAAATGAATAGTCTCACAATAGGTAATAATAATCATGCCATTGTCTCTCTTAGGAATAATACATCTATGCTAAAGATTACTTTTCCCATCATTGAATGCATTTAGATTGTTAACCCAGAGACGTAGAATTGAAATGGGACAACACAGTTGTGCACTAAGTTCCTCTAAGAGTCATAACACCTATGCTGCAGAAAGATAAAATGCATGAAAGGAACCTATGCTATTGCTGTAGGAAAGTAAAAACGCTTGGCTACTTAATGAAATTACTATAGAAAGCTTGTGAAATGAATCTAGTCTGTCTAACAACTCAAAAAATTAACTATGTCTATCTTTTGCAAGTGCTACAGAAACATCCATAGTAGTAATGTTGCAGGAGTAAAATAGTAACTCTACTTGAAAGCAAGGAAAATGTAGGAAGCAAATCTACTCTAACTTAATCTAATCCACCTCCCAAGTGGGCCCCCTTGGTTGGCTTCTGCTAACTACTAACACAAGAAATAATTCAAAATCACTCTTCCATTAATTTCTTCTTAACTTGTTACATAACAATTGAACAACTCATGAAGAACAGAAAAGACCAACTTCTACTATACTAAATACATCATTCTATATTTTCTCATTACCTAACTAAGTCGATCAAATCCCTTTATAAAGAGGATTGATGCTTATTGAAAACATAATAGAGAAGTCTGACTAATCCTTGCCAAATAAGGAGGCAGTAAAACAACCATGACATATTACAATTACTGAAGATAACAGTATAACAACTCAGAGGAAATATAGAAGGTTTTATTTCCTATATTCAATGGAACAATAGCTCCTTTCTAGGCATGACATATCCTTCAGAACCTTGCTAGATTCTTCCGCCATGACTGGTCTTCTAACATTCCTCCTTTAATGCAGTTGCACCACTCTTCGTACTGCTCCTTGTTTACTTGAAAGGTTAGTAGCATTTGGTGTACATTATATATCCAAGTCAACATTTCAACTCCTACTTAAATGTTAGAACATAGCTTAAAATAACTATATGAAGTACTGCATTATATTTATAATAGTCAGCAAAACATGTCATTCTTAGCTACCCATAGACTTCGTGGCTTAAGTTGTACTTAACATAAGTTCACATAGGTATAAGTCATAAATGTTTTGGAAATGTCTATCAGAGCATAAAGAGTGTCAACAAAGCATGAAGATTATAAAAAAATTGAGACATTAATTTGTCTCATCACTCAACTTCTTCTACCAGGAATTCCTATCTGGCGCTTTGATTTGGTATTTGGAGAAGTGATGCCAAAGTAGCCATTGCATCTGCTGCTTTGTTATTTTCTCTTGGCACTTGCTCAAATGTAATAAGAGTGAAGTATTTCTTAAGATTTTCCACCATGCTTTTATAAGGCACCAACTTGTCATCTTTGGTCTAATATTAATGCAGGGGCATTCTAGGGTACTCGGTGAATCTGCATGGGAGGTGTATGTTTGGCCGGTGTTACTCGGTTGCAGCCTTGAATGACGATCTCAGTCATTGAAGGAAGCTTGGTCACTGAAGGAACTTGGTAATCTCTGGCACTTGGTGAAAGTGTTACTCGATGATGTCTGCGGTGCTCGGTCGACACTGGTGCTCGGCGATGCCTGACATGCTCAGTATTTTTGGTTTACCAACTAGAGTTCTGTGTGATTTGTTGGGCCGAATTGGTGCATTTATTGTTGGTAGCTGTTGTTATAGACTAACATGTTGTATTAAATGTTTGTAAGGCTATTTTGATGTTGACTTGTATTGCATTTAATATTTATTGGGGGAGTTAATGGTTTCATCTAGCCAACTTGTGGCTGATGATTAGTATTTATAGGATGTTTGGGTAGATGTTTAGGGAGGAGGAGGAGGGCATCATCAGGAGATCAGTAGAATTTCATGACTTGGAAGGCTTAGTGAATCAGATCTAAGGTTCTGAAAGCTGGAGTTGGCGAAGTTGTGGAAAAGATCTTGCATGATCTTGCAGATCAGATTGTTATCTGATAGTTTGTAGTTGTAAAGCTAGTGGCTTGCACACTTGGAGACAAGGAGATTGCTTGGAGGCTTGTGAGCTCAAGTTTAGATCTACCTTAGGGTTTCCACCAGTTGCTAATTATTTTTAGAGCTGAACTAGCTAAGATTGTATTGGATCTATTTGGGATCTTGCATAATTATTTCTGATTGTAATTAGCCCTAACCCAGAAGGCCTTACAGTCAGGCATGTTAATGAAAATCAGAAGTTAAACAATTATTTTTTTGTTGTGTTTTGGAGTATTCCATTGTGTTGATTGTTGGCTACAAGGTTTGGAATTTCCTTAATTGGATCCACCATCCTTGACTGCATCATATATTCATCATTGATCTAATTAATGACTAGTTGGGAGTCTCCATACACCTTCAATTCTGTCACCTTCCATTCCAATGCCAACTTTATGCCAATTGTATACACTAAAATGGTGCACTTCTATGAACCATTACATGCAAGGTTGCTCAAGAATGAGGCCTCACAAAGCAGCTCATAGCTCTCTATGCATGGAGTTGCAAGGGACTATGATGTGTTCGCTCTCAGCTAGAGCTACAAGCTTATGACCTTGCTAGTCAACCACACAATGAGAGATTCGAATGAGGACAAGGGCAAGAGTGCCAATATCCTCAAGAATCACTATGAAAATGCAATGCAATGCAAACTAGTCTATAGAAATAGAAAATGCAATGCAACTAAGCTATGAAAGAAGAGGAACAAGTGTTACAATCCCTCCTATTAAGCTATGTGAGTTAAATCTATTGCATCAAAGGAAACTAAGCTAGATGCCATGATTATGCAACTAAACAAAGGAAATATGCCACTAGAATGTAATGCAACAAGAAATCTTCAAGTCTTCAAAAGCTCCAAAAGTCTCCAAGAATTCCTGCAGCATAAAGTTAGCATAAAGACATGATATATGCAAATGAAGGAGAGAGCTCTCCTTTTATAAGAAATGAGGTGAAATGGACCATGGAGATTAAGAGGCAAAAAGTCTTAATCAGCGGTGGAGCTTGAAAGAGGAGCATCCATGTGCACAAGTATCCTCCAATGAGAGTGAAGTGTTGACTTTTGAGCCTCATGTGAGACAAAAAGTGCTTTTTTCCTTTTTGTAAAATAGGAATAATGTTTTATTTGTGCAACTTAGGATAAGAGGAAAAGTGGGGCTTTTTTATTTAATCAAAGGGGAGGAAATATTCCTTTTAATTAAATAAAGACTTAGGATAAATGGTTAGCCCAAGGATAAAAATCCAATATATGATCAAAATTAAGACTTGATCAAGAAATTAATAATGTTGAAAATATTGATTATTGATAAAATTGATTCAGGGTTTATAAATTGAATAAATGGGGCCCAAAGTCTAGGCGACCATTTTAGGGTGCATACATTTGCCCCTCTTTGACTAATGTGTGATCGATTTGGGAACACATGTAGTCAAAGAATGAAGTTGAAATGTGAGATCGATCTGGGATCACAAAACAACTCAAATATGAGGTCGATTCGGGATCATATCCGGACAAACATAGACAAAGGCCTTTGAACATGAGGTCGATTCGGGATCACATTCAAAGTAAGAGATAAGAATCTCAAATTTGAGCAAAAGCTCACAAAAGATGTCTGAATCAGGAAAATCAAGGAATCGGGGATGAGAATCCCATAAATACTGCCCCCTCAGAATTGAAATCGAAATCAGGTAGAGGAGAGACAGAAAATCGATAAAGAGTTGATCAAATCAGAAGGAAGTCATAATTGAATGTAAAGGTCAAGAGGTTAACCATTAGGAAATGAAAACATGCCCCAGTGAGGAAGTAGAAGAATAGAAATAGAAGACTAGAAATAGAGCGAATGAAAGACTAGAAAATTTGAGAGACATGGAAGGAAGAAAGTCCATCAATGATCGAAGAATTATGCCTCAAAAGGTCAGTCAACTGCGTAGAAGAATGAGAAAATTTGGAAACGCAACTCAGATTTTGATTTCAAGCCCGAAAATGGATAGAAAATGATGTGATATGAAAGACCAGAAATGAAAGATATGATCAAGAAGAATCAAAAAATGAGCACAGTTGACTAACTAGTCCGTAGATGATAAAAAGGAAAGCTCTCTCCATATGCAAAGTGCAAAACTAATCTAACATGACCCTAAAAATGCAAGCTACTATGAAAGTGGTTGACTTGCAAGGTCACAACGCTTATAGACATCTAATTATCATCATCGAGCGTTATTGGTAGCGTCGTAAGATCATACAATGCACACTAGCATAACTATGTGGATATGAATATGATCTTTATCAGATAGAAATGTGGAAATCTCACCTAGGCATCAAAGACATATAGGTCAAGATGACTAATGCAGTGAGATCACCTAAGTTTGATATGGCGAGATTATGTTTGTATCAAGACACATGAAAGTTAGGATAGCTATAAGCATGCACTCGCAAAACAGTCAAGGATAATACCTTGTCAATCCATAGTGTCAAGTAAGACCAGCATAAATGCTCGTGACAATTAGGACCAACAAAATATACCCACAAACAGATAAAGAAATAAAACATGTTCTCATACCCTCAGTCTTCTAGCTATGCATCATCGAAAACTTCTCAGGGAGAGATCACTCATCAAAGAAATCCTCATAGACAGCACACAAAGAAAAACAAAGTCACCATATCTCAAGCGAATCGATTGTTTAAGTGCGTGTGTGTTGGTCATAGAGTCAAACTCTGATTGTCATATCTGCTTAGTGAGAAATATCGCATCATACTTAGACTATTGGGAAAGACATCTGATAAGTGTTAAGAAACACTCGACACAAGGGTAGTGTTGAAAAACACTGTTTGGGGTGGTGTTGAAAATCACCTGTTGTGAAATGCCCCAAGAGACAAACGCACCTAAAAGACCAATGCTAACAGTTATGCCCCCTAGGCAAAGACACAGACCAATTCCAGACTAAGCCAAGTAGGGTCAGGGTATGATGGAGAAAGGGTCAGTGTCGAGGACACATGCTAACAAATAAGAGTGCAAAGGCCTCAAGTAGTGCCTGTTTCCAGGTTTTCACCACTTGGAATCTTTTTTTCATTTTTTCATTTTTTTGGGATTTTTTCTACCAAGGCGCCTATTGCTAGGTTTTCACCAAGGCACTTTTTTCTATTTTTTTGAATTTTTGAATTTTTTGATTTTTTTTTTTTTTTAAATATTTTTTTTCAGGACTTTTTATGCTTTTTAGGATTTTTTCAGCATCATATATCAATTTTTTTTTTTGGTATTTTTTCAGGATCATAAAATATGTACAAAGGATGTCCCCAGACAGACTGGGCATCAAGGATAGAACTTCTTGAGGTGCACAATATTGATGGGATCAGGGAGCTGTTCTCCATCAGGATCTGACAGTAAATACGCACCAATACCAAAAGCAGCTGTGATGACATATGGTCCAAGCCAGTTAGGTTCAAACTTGCCCTTTTGCTCTTTGTTTTGTTGGTTCTTAGGGTTCTCTCGCAAAACAAGATCACCTATTTGAAATTCTCTAGGGCGAACCTTCTTGTTGAATGCCTTGGACATACGCTTTTGATACACTCTCATATGATCAAAGGAAGCCTTACGCTTCTCATCTAGAAGTTCTAGTTCCTGTAACCTCATGGCGTTGTAATCCTCATCTGTAATCAAACCTTTGAGTGAGACTCTAAGTGATGGTATCTCAACTTCTAAAGGCAATACTGCTTCAGCGCCATAGGTGAGAGAGAAAGGAGTGGCTCCTGTAGGTGTGCGAATGCTTGTTCTGTAAGCCCATAGTGCTGGATTGATTTGTAAGTGCCAATCCCTACCATTCTTGTGTACTGTCCTATGAAGAATCTTAAGAATGGTTTTGTTAGAGGCTTCTACCTGTCTGTTTCCCTATGGAAAATAGATGGAGGACCAATGTTGCTTGATTTTAAACTTTTTGCATAGGTGCTTTAGGTCCTTATTCTTAAATTGACCTCCATTGTCAATAATGATCTCAGAAGGCACTCCAAATCGGCAAATGATATGATTCAAGATGAACAAAGAAATGGTCCTCCCTGAAGCAACAGAAAGTGGCACAGATTCCACCCATTTTGTGAAGTAGTCAGTGGCAGTAATAATGAACTTGTGTCCACCTGATGAGTTGGGATGAATCTGCCCAACCAGATCAAAGGCCCAGCGCTAAAATGGCCAATGAGAAACAGAAGGGATCAGCTCCCTACCTGGAGCATGAATCAGGTTGCCATGTTTCTGACATTTTTCACATGACTTAGCAAAGGTGACTGTGTCTATCTGCATTGTGGGCCAATAATATCCCGCCCTAAGCAACCTTCAGGCCATGGCAAGACCATTAGAATGTCCACCACAAATGCCCTCGTGGATGTCAGCTAACGCTTGGTTGGATTCCTCCTTTTCCAAGCACCTAAGGAGCGTCCCATCTAAACCCCTCCTATATAAATCACCAGAGATGAGGGTGTGGTGAGAGGCATTACGGATGAGGTTTCAGCATTCAGAGCGGTTGAATGTGTCGGGAATGATGCCATCACGAAGATATGAATAGATAGCACCATATCAGGAAGACTCGTGTGTGATAATGGCACAAATGACGTGGCTTTCAGACGAGTCAAAGATGGGATGGTGTAGCTCTTCCACCAGGAATTCAAATCGGGATTCATGTGTCTCCAACTGAAGAAGTGAAGCTAATGTGGCCATGGCGTCGGCAACTTTGTTCTCTGTCCTAGGGATCTGTTGAAACATCACAAAGGTGAAATAGTGTCTCAAAGAATCAACCATCTTTTTATAGGGTATCAATTTGTCATCCTTGGTTTGATACTCTTCATTGACTTGGTTGATGATTAACTGGGAATCCCCAAAGACATGTAACTCTGTGATGTTCCATTCGATAGCCATTCTCAAGCCATTAGTTAAAGCTTCATATTCTGCAATATTATTGGTACATGGGAATAATAGTTTGTAAGACTTTGGAATATTGTACCCATGTGGAGAAACAAATAACACTCCAACACCTGATCCATTTTGCATGCGGGAACCATCAAAGAACATTGTCCAAGTGCGAGTAGTTGTATACAAGATGTGTTCGTCTGGGAATTCCACTTGGACTGGCATACTATCTTGAATTGGGAAATCAGCTAATTGGTCAGCAATAGCTTGTCCTTTTATTGCCTTCCTTTCAACGTACTCTATGTCGAATTCAGTGAGGACCATCATCCATTTAGCAAGTCTACCCGTGAGGGCAGCCTTACTAAGCAAGTATTTAAGAGGATCAATTTTGGCAACCAAATGTATGGTATGAGCAAGCATGTAGTGGCGCAACTTTTGAGAAGCAAACACCACCGCCAGACAAGACTTCTCAATATTATTGTAATTGATCTCATAGGAGACTAGAGTACAGCTGATATAGTATATGGCCCGTTCTTTCCCAGTATCATCTGATTGAGCCAACAATGCCCCCAGGGAAGTGTCTGTAGCTGAAATATATAGGATCAATGGTTTCCTTGGAATAGGAGGCATTAGGATCAGAGGATTAGCCAAGTATTGTTTGATATGATCTAGGCTCTTTTGACAATCCTCGTTCCAAACACAAGAAGCACCCTTATGCAATGTCTTGTTAAAGGGTTGTGCCCTATCTCCAAGTTGAGAAATAAACCTCCTAATTGATTGAAGACGTCCTTGAAGACTTCTCATTTGGCTGATATTTTGAGGAGGCGGCATATCTAGAATTGCTTGGACCTTTTCGAGGTCAACCTCGATACCTTTTGCTGATATTATGAATCCTAAAAGTTTGCCTGAGGTGATGCCAAATGTGTACTTCTTTGGATTCAATCTGAGTTGAAATTGTTCCATACGATCTAGAATTACTTCCAGATCATTGAGGTGTGTGTCCCTTTTTCTTGATTTTGCCAGGGTATCATCCACATAATCTTCCATGTTTTTGTGCATCATATCATGAAAGATAGTCGTCATAGCTCTTTGGTAGGTTGCTCCTACATTCTTTAATCCGAATGGCATGACATTCCAGCAATAGGCTCCCCATGCACATGTGAATGTTGTTTTCTCTTGGTCTTCAGGAGCTATTTTGATTTGATTATACTCTGAGAAACCATCCATTAGAGAGTATATGTCATAGCCCGCCGTCATGTCCACTATCATGTCAATGTTTGGAAGTGGAAAATCATCCTTTGGGCATGCTTTGTTTAAATCTCTAAAATCTGTGCAGACACGAATGGACCCATCATGTTTGGAGACAGGTACTATGTTTGAGATCCATTCTGCATAATCGATGGCTCTAATAAATTCAGCTCTCAAAAGTTTTTCTAATTCCCCTTTGACAAGTAGAGCTACATGTGGATGCATTTTTCTTAATCTCTGTTTGATTGGCTTGACTCCTGGAGCTATGGATAAGTGATGCATTATGAGATTCATGTCAAGCCCTGGCATGTCTGAGTAGGTCCATGCAACATTAATTTTCTTTTTCTGTAAAAACTGTACATATGCCTTGGTCTCTTCTTCTGATAAAGACTGAGCAAGATGGACTATCTAAGGATTTTCTTCTGTGTGTAAATTGACTGGTTTTGTTGGCTCAATCAATACCGATGATCTATCCTGGAAATAACTCAGCAAGTTATTAAGTACCCCATCCTTAGGTGCCTCAAAGAGGTTTTCACCCTCGGATGCGTCATTTCTTTTTACTATTTTTGGTTTTGACACCGCCACAAAGTGGTTTTCGCCATCAGACCTATTTTTCTTTTTTTCTTTTATTTTGAGACTGAGGTACTTAATATCAGGCTCTGTCATGCTGGTTGTTGGTTCACTGGTGGAAGAAGCCACGGGTTCAAGAGCATTCAGATAGAAGGCAATTTTGTAATCATTCTGAAAGGTGAGGAATGTGGGCTCTTGATGGCGCTGAGACCAGTCAATTAGGTCAAAGTGAACAAGGGGTAGGTCGATGACTGGTTCAATGTTGTTTATGCAAAAGGTGTCATCTCTGGTGACCATATAATCGGAGTTCATCAAGTCTTCTCCTAAGATACCCGAATTAGGACTCATCCTACCAAATGAAGCGTCGTCCACTAAGGCAATTTGAGGAGTGCAATCCTCTAGTCCTACACTAGGATCGTTAGCCGCATCGGGTTGGGTACTATAGGCATGGATAATATCTACATCCAGATCAACTGTTGCATCTGAAAGTGAGTCCCACTCATATTCATGGGAGTCTATGTCTGAGTCATCATTTGGGCCTCGTGATGTAGAAGCCTCAAGGTTAGGAAGGGTTTCCCCCTCTCTAGTGCTAGTATTGGTACTATCTGTCGCAGCTAGGACAGTAACACTTTCCTTTGTCGATCTAGTAGTCACATAGTCACTATCCGTCGCAGCTGGGATAGTAGGACTATTAAGTATCAAATATGTGGAATCTCCCCAAAGGAGATTTGTTGAGGGCACCCAATCATCAGACACATCTTGTTGATTGGAAAGATCAGGCATATAATCTGAGTCACTGTCACTGTCCGTCGCAGCTGGGACAGGGACACCTTTCTTCTTCTTATGCTCAAAACCTAAGCCAACCATGGACTTATTCTTTCGTCCAAAAAGAGCATGATCAAGAGGCTTAGCTTTAGCATCCAACCTATGACTAAGGGGACCATATCCCGGATATCCCATATTTTTAACCAGTGTATACCCTTTCCCATAAGCTTCAGGTGAAGGAGCAAAATTCTCGTTATGTTTGTATTTCTCCTCGTGATAGATCCAGTCCCTTACAGCAACTTCCTCTTTCTCTTCTTAAATGGGGACCGAAGACTCAACAAATTTTCCAAATAATGTCATTGCTGATGACGAAGGCTTCACATTTGGGGATGGTCTCCCATAAGACCTAGGAGAGATTGGCATGTTTGTAAAAGAATCCATTTTATAATCTCCCATCCCAAGATCGATGGTCTTGAACTTCTGCTTGTATTGTTCAAGTGAAATACTAGGACTGTTAGCTTCCCTATTCAAAGGTACATGTGATCCCGCAGAAATGTTATTAACTGATAAAGCACTATCTCCAGGGATGCAAATTTCTACAACGTTATGGGGAAACTTAACACACTGGTGATATGTTGATGGGACTGCTTGCATTTCGTGAATCCATGGCCTACCTAGCAAAATGTTGTAGGCTAGAGGTCCAACATCAACAATTTGAAATAATATATCTTTTTCTATGGGACCAATGCAAATAGGCAAAACAGCCAATCCCTTAGAACTTCTTTCTGCTTCGTCATATGCTTTGATTGTGATCCTTTTCTTTGTGTCAATGACGTTCTTAGAATATCCTAGAGCCAGCAACAAACTCAGGGTACAAATATTGAGCCCCGCACCCCCATCTATCAGTACACGCCTAACACGGGTTTTATGAATCATGACTTCGATGTGTAAGGCCGAGTTATGTGGATGACTGATGGATTTGTCATCTTCTTCGGAGAAGGTGAGGTAATGAGGGCTAGCCAAATGGTTGACCATGTTTTGGAATTGATCAATATCTAAGTTGTTAGGGACATTGGCTGCTCGCAAAGCTTCTTCAAGGACGCGCTTGTGCTTAGGAGACAATTCTAAAAGCTCAAAGATGGATATCTGCGCGGGTGTACGTTGTAGCTGGTCAATAAGATTATAATTGGAATCAGGACCAATGACAGATTTGGGAGGAGCACCTTTGGACATGGGCTGCTTAGACTTGCTAGTGCTAGGACCTCTAATGATAATGGGCGCTTGGGCCTGTCCCCTAGTGACAGCATTGAGGGACTGGGGCATTCTTTGTGATTGAGGACCTCTTATCACCACAGCGGGTCTTTCATCAGTCATAGGAGTTGAGTCCACATTATGTCCATAGGGATCTTTCCCTCTCATCATGTTGACACTATCATCCACAACTTCAAGCATGTTAATAATGTTCTCCGCGTTTGTGTAGGTGTAGTTGATAGCCGCCTTGCCATTCTTATTGTTAGAATTCTCTCCTTTCTCATATTGAGGCAAGGGCTCTTTAAAGGCTTTATGATCTGCATTAGTAGTTAACCCATCCACTTGTAATTGTCCTTTCTCAATAAGGTCTTGGACAAGATGCTTGAGTTTAAAATGATTTTCTATGTCATGTCCAATCCCATTATGGAAAACGCAAAAAGCCTTAGCATCCCACCAATGAGGTAAAGGATCTGGTATGCGATGTTTTGTAGGATCCTGTGGGTGTGCCAAATTATGAGCAACTAATGTCTTAAAAACATCTGCATAAGATTCTCCCAATTTGGTAAATTGTCTTTTCTCCATTTTAGATCTCTTGTGATACTTAGGTTTGTCTTGTTGTGTTGAAGACGTTTGCAGCTTCATAGCTTGAACTGCATGAGAGAGGTTAAGAACTCCTTCATTTTTGACCTGAGATGAGTTAACAACTCCGTCGTTGACCACTTGCTTGTTTTTGTTCCAATAGGAGTTCTTTTTGTCCTTGTTACCATTAGTATTGTTATTTTGGCTATTGTTGTTATTTGTTGGTTTAGCCAAAATTCCTTGTTCTTTTAGGACATCCTCAATGCGACATGCCACCTCTACCATAGTATCAAAGGAATTAAATGGGATTTTCTTGACTTCATATCTGAGTTCTGGTATTAGATTGCTCACAATGATATCAATTCTCTCCTCGTCAGGGATTGTCCTTGGGTATTTCGAACACAATCGCCTCCATCGTTGTAAAAATGTGACAAAAGATTCCCCTTGATTTTGCTTAAGTTTACACAAATCAAGCATTGTGACCGACCTCGATAAGTTGTAAGCAAAATGCTGAACAAATCTTTGGACAAGTTCTTTAAATGTCTTTACTGGAGGGGAAAGGTTGGTGAACCACTCCATGGCTTGACCTTTTAAACTCCTTGGGAATAATCTCATCAAGTAGGAGTCTTCATGGTGAAAGAAAAAGCTCATTATGTAGAATTGTCGAACATGGTCGTGATGGTCACTAGTGCCATCATATTTGTTGTATGTTGGGAACTCAACTTTCTTAGGGAATTCTACCATCACCACACTTTTGTCAATGGGGTTAGGACATATGGAGTCCAAATGAAACATGTTCTTGGGATCCTTCATCCTGTCTATGTCCTTTTGCATTTGTAAGATCACCTCATCAGTTGAAGGGCTCTGTTTCTTGATCTTTTGGTGAACATCAAAATTATATGGAACTTTAGCGCCTTTGTTGATAAGACTTTACAAGAATTGGTCTTTGTTTTGTTCCACATATTGCTCCACATATGCTTGAAAGGATGGTTCTTGTTGCATAGTCATGAAGTCCATATGATCAATTTTAGTATAACTTCCTCCATGTTGTGAGCCATGATGTGCTCGTTGGGAGGGTTGCTTTGAATGTCTATGAGACGACTGTCTCCTATGATGGTCATATCTTGAAGCCCTTCTTCCTCTAGGACTCGAGGATTGTGAGGGCATCCTTGATCTTCTTCTAGGGCTAGGGGAAGGGGTAGATGGGGGTGAGTTGGTCCCACTATTGGCTCCCCTCCCGTTAAATCGGCTTTGGAGTTGTTGTGCATAGAGTCTATCTTCTTCTTCTTGGGTGACTCTTTTCTGTATATCCAATAATGCACGTTCTTCTTCCTCTAGTTGTCTGAATTTTTCCTTTTTAGCAGCCTGTTCATTTAAGTAGGCTTGCTTCTCTCTCTCAATGCTTCTCAATCTGGTATTTGCATATTAAGAGGTGTCTTTAAGTGGGGAGGATTGTCTTGAATGTCTTATTGCATTGGTTGTGTTTATGTGGTGATCACTAGATTCATTGTTCTGGTCTTCGTGTTGTGACCCTGAGTCTGAGTGAGCTTGCTTATGATGTCTTTCAACTCGTTGATGAGCATCAAAATACCTCGCGTTGTTGGGAGGTGACCCAGGTGGACTAGCATGAGAAGAACCACCATACTCTCTTCTGTGTCGTTGGAAGATATCCTTGAGAGTTTGATTCATGGCTTCTCTTTGTTGTCAGGTAAAAGTGTAACTCATGTCCATGCTTGATGAAAGTGGTATAAAAGAGGTGCTTACTTCACTAGGATTAGCTCCCGAATTAAAACAGACCTCAGATTCACTCTTAGGAGATTGATCAAAAAGGGGTCCTTTTCCCTTAGGTTGTCGACGAGTCTTGACAGGTGGTAACTGGCTAAAGGCAATAGGGGGTCGCTTCCCTTGATTGACTTGGTACCTTGTCGTAACTGACATGAAAGAAAGATACTCTCAATGAGAAGGTGACCTCTCAAAGTGTCAACGCCAAACTAGGATAATCAAAGTCCTCTATTGTCCAAAAAAGAAATGAAAAGAAAAAGGGGCTTTACCAACACTGTCAAAGAGGTGCTTCAAATCAAAGGGTGATTACCCTTGCACTTTTGAATCAGGAGGTTGGACTAGGCCAAAAGATAATTGAAATTGAGATTTAAATGAAAGCGATTTGGACAATAAGAGTACTAAAATTTTCCAAGAATGTAGCTAACAATCTTAAAGATGAACCTTGGCACCAAGAATGGCCTTCTAACTTGACAATTATTCCAAAATGATTTCGTAAATCAAATGATGCTATCCCGGAGGACTAAAAACCAAAAATTTGGAGTCAAGACAGGTCTCAAACGTCAGGGTGAGAAGCCTACTCTAAGACCTAGCCTGATTAACAGCAACTGAAACTGACCAAAATTTAAGCATGGTAGAAATAAACCAGGTGATATACTCCAGGCTACTGGGGCGATAAACCTATAACCGTGTGATACTTTTCCCGAAGCCAGGCGATATACCTCAACACTGGCGGGCGATATACTCCAGGCGGGTCGGGTGATAGTCCGTCAGGGGTGAACTATCGCGCGATATTTCTCTTCAAAGCAGGCAATATTTCTAGAAAGTGTGAAGTATCGCACGATACTTCGCTTTACAATGTGCGATACTGTTGCAGATTTGTTTAACTCTTGACCAGAATTGTGTAAAATTTGCATTTTTGGGTCTGTTTGGTCAAAATTTCCAGTCTGAGGGTTGATGTTTTCGATTTCAGTCACAATATCAGCAGAATTTTGGCAGGTTTGCAAACAGTAAGGGATTAAAACATGGTCTCAAACACTTGAAACAAGGGAAAAAGCAACCTTGCCAAGACAAACACTTGTGATATCAGAATTGAAACAACACCCTATGAATGCTACCGATTGTTTGTATGTAAGAACGTTTGCACTGGTATCACACAATCGAAGACACTTCAAGCAAATCTATCCTAAAAAGTCAAGGCTCAATACTTACCAACTTAGCCCACAACTTGATGCCCCCTCGCCTCACACCAAGTGGTTACCCACAAGAGATGTTGGCTTTGTCATGGAAATGTCAAATGACACAACCAAAGGGACACATATGGTGAGTATCTTAAGGTGATCTAGGTAAACCACTTGGATCAATCTTTGCACTAAGAAGATAAGCGGCTAAAATAAGGTGGCTTCTATCTAATGGTTCTTAATAAGGATTTCCGTTCACAACACCCCTCTTGCTCCTCATAAAGGACTAGGACCTCACGGCCTCAAGAGTACCTTAAGCATTCTTGTTCAATGTTTTCCCCATGGTCGCAATCCCGTGAGCTACTCACATCAAATGAAGACAAGTGTTATGTCTACCAAGGTTTTTGGTGTCCTTGATAGCCTTGAGATTATAGTGAGTTGGAATCACTTGCCACCAAGGAAAATGATGACAAGGTTGTCCCCACTTGAGTCGTTCCTCTTGATTGCTCAAGAGCAGGCCCGCTAAAGGATCCTAAACTAAACAAAGAATAGATCAACTCTTGAGGTTCAAGGTTTTTGGTTCACCACAAGGGTGAAGAGCATACTCCCCTATCTCAAGAATCTCTCCCAAACACACCAAGCAAAAGAGGTTCAATTACTCCCTTGCTTCCAAAACCTTAAGATGGGTCAAGATTTTCTGGTTCACCTAAAGGTGAAGAGCATACTTCTCCTACCACCTCAAGATCCCTTTCACAAGGTATTAAGATTCCTAATACAATTAGTGAATGCCACACTTGAAAAGAAAACAAACAAACAAGCAAGAAAAAAAAAAATTTGTTTTTTTTATGCTTGGGCAGCCCTACAAAAACTGTTAGTAGCCCTCTTTGACATGCATTTTTAGCAATTTTCAAACAAATGAGAGCACCTACAAACACAACTTGTTAGACCCACAAGGTTAGCAAAATCCAAATCCAAATGTAAACATGCAATAAACTAATAGATTTAAGCTAAAAGATGCAGGTTAGACCTATCTAAACACAACAAAACAAAATAGCAAACTAAAATGATCAAATTCGGATGAGAAAACTGGAAATGCAAGTCTCTATCAGACCAGGCGATATTTCTCAGACTTCACCAGTATCGCGCGACACAGTTTCCTACAGTCGCGCGATATTTCTCAGTCTGGGTGATACTTCTCACTATGGGCAGGCGATACTTCGCCCGATAACAGGCGATATTTCTCAGTATTGGTGGGCGATTCTTCTCTCGCGTGAAGTGTCGCACCGCTATACAAAGGTATATCGCGCGATATTTCTGAGAAGTATCACGCGATACTCTGAGAAAAAAAAACCAGAGATTGAAAACCAAGCCGAAAATTGATGAAAATTTTGACGGAAAATGCAGAATTAAAGGGACAAAGCTAATCTACTCAGCCCCACGGTGGGCACCAGAAATGTACACACTAAAATGGTGCACTTCTATGAACCATTACATGCAAGGTTGCTCAAGAATGAGGCCTCACAAAGCGGCTCATAGCTCTCTATGCATGGAGTTGCAAGGGACTATGATGTGTTTGCTCTCAGCTAGAGCTACAAGCTTATGACCTTGCTAGTCAACCACACAATGAGAGATTCGAATGAGGACAAGGGCAAGAGTGCCAATATCCTCAAGAATCACTATGAAAATGCAATGCAATGTAAACTAGTCTATAGAAATAGAAAATGCAATGCAACTAAGCTATGAAAGAAGAGGAACAAGTGTTACAATCCCTCCTATTAAGCTATGTGAGTTAAATCTATTGCATCAAAGGAAACTAAGCTAGATGCCATGATTATGCAACTAAACAAAAGAAATATGCCACTAGAATGTAATGCAACAAGAAATCTTCAAGTCTTCAAAAGCTCCAAAAGTCTCCAAGAATTCCTGCAGCATAAAGTTAGCATAAAAACATGATATATGCAAATGAAGGAGAGAGCTCTCCTTCATTTGCATCCACTTGTTTTATGCTAATGTTATGCTGCAGGTTTTAGGTGCATTTGGAGTTTGAAGACATTGAAGACTTGCTTCATTGCATCATTTAGTTGCATATTTGCTTTCATAGTTGCATGATAATGGCATTCTTAGTGTAGATTTCCTTTTATGCAATAGAATAAGCTCACATAGTCTAAATAGGAAGGATTTGTAACACTTGTTCTTTCCTTTCATAGCATAGTTTGTACTTTCCTTTCATAGATTAGATTGCACACTCATTCTAGTTGCATTGCATTGCATTACATCTTCATAGTGATTCTTGAGGATATTGGCACTCTTGCCCTTGTCCTCACTTGAATCTCTCATTGTGTGGTTGACTAGCAAGGTCACAAGCTTGTACCTCTAGCTAAGAGCAAACACATCATAGTCCCTTGCAACTCCATGCATAGAGAGCTATGAGCCGCTTTGTGAGGCCTCATTCTTGAGCAACCTTGCATGTAATGGTTCATAGAAGTGCACGTACACACTAAAATGGTGCACTTCTATGAACCATTACATGCAAGGTTGCTCAAGAATGAGGCCTCACAAAGCGGCTCATAGCTCTCTATGCATGGAGTTGCAAGGGACTATGATGTGTTTGCTCTCAGCTAGAGCTACAAGCTTGTGACCTTGCTAGTCAACCACACAATGAGAGATTCAAGTGAGGACAAGGGCAAGAGTGCCAATATCCTCAAGAATCACTATGAAGATGTAATGAAATGCAACTAGAATGAGTGTGCAATCTAATCTATGAAAGGAAAGTACAAACTATGCTATGAAAGGAAAGAACAAGTGTTACAAATCCTTCCTATTTAGACTATGTGAGCTTATTCTATTGCATAAAAGGAAATCTACACTAAGAATGTCATTATCATGCAACTATGAAAGCAAATATGCAACTAAATGATGCAATGAAGCAAGTCTTCAATGTCTTCAAACTCCAAATGCACCTAAAACTTGTAGCATAACATTAGCATAAAACAAGTGGATGCAAATGAAGGAGAGAGCTCTCCTTTTATAAGAAATGAGGTGAAATGGACCATGGAGATTAAGAGGCAAAAAGTCTTAGTCAGCGGTGGAGCTTGAAAGAGGAGCAATCCATGTGCACAAGTATCTTCCAATGAGAGTGAAGTGTTGACTTTTGAGCCTTATGTGAGACAAAAAGTGCTTTTTTCCTTTTTGTAAAATAGGAATAATGTTTTATTTGTGCAACTTAGGATAAGAGGAAAAGTGGAGCTTTTTTATTTAATCAAAAGGGGAGGAAATATTCCTTTTAATTAAATAAAGACTTAGGATAAATGGTTAGCCCAAGGATAAAAATCCAATATATGATCAAAATTAAGACTTGATCAAGAAATTAATAATGTTGAAAATATTGATTATTGATAAAATTGATTCAGGGTTTATAAATTGAATAAATGGGGCCCAAAGTCTAAGCGACCATTTTAGGGTGCATACACTAATGACCAAGGCTTCATATTCTGTTATGTTATTGGTACATGGAAATAGTAATTTATATGATTTTAGAATTGTGGATCCTTGAGGAGTAATCAAGAGTATGCCTGCTCCTGATCCATGTTGGGTGTATGAACCATCAAAATATAGTTGCCATGTTTTTGCCTCAACATTCACAATCTTAGAATCTGGGAATTCTACTTGAATTGGATGATCATATTGTAGTGGTGATTTTGCTAACTGGTCAGCTATGACTTTCCCTTTGATAGATTTGCGGTCTACATCCTCGATGTCAAATTCACTCAACACCATGACCCATTTGGCTAGCCTTCCATTTAATGTTGTTTTGCTAAGTAGATACTTCAAAGGATCAATCTTTGCAATGAATCTTATCTTATGAGATAGCATATAGTGATGTAATTTTTGGGAAGAAAAAACCACAGCCAAACATGCCCTTTCGATAAAGGTATAGTTTAACTCATAGTTCACCAGAGTTCTACTTATGTAGTATATTGCCTTTTCTTTTCCTGATTCATCTTCTTGTGCCAAGAGTGCCCCTAATGAATGCTTGATCGTTGAAATGTATAGAATCAAAGGCTTGCCTCTTATATGTGGCATCAAAGTTGGAGGGTTCATTAGATATTTCTTCAACATGTTGAAGGCTTCTTCACATTTTTCATCCCATTTGAAAACTATGTCCTTATGGAGAAGTTAAGTGAAGTTATGGCACTTTTCTGCCAATTGAGAGATGAACCTTCATATGGATTGGATCTTGCCTTGAAGAGATCTCATCTAACTTATGTTTCTAGGTGCTTCCATTTCCATGATGGCTTTGACTTTAGCTGGGTCTACCTCTATTCCTTTTGTAAAACAATGTACCCTAGTAGCTTTCCTGATTGAACGCCAAATGCACACTTCTCTAGATTTAGTCTTACTTTAAATTGTTCCAATCTTTCAAATATTTTCTCTAGTATGGGTAGATGTTCTTCTCTTGAATGAGATTTAGCTATTATGTCATCTACATAGTCCTCCATGAACTTGTGCATCATATCATGGAATATTGTTGTCATGGCTCTTTGATAGGTTGCTCCGACATTCTTTAGACCAAAGGGCATAACATTCCAATAGAATGTCCCCCATGTGCATGTGAATGTTGTTTTATCTTAATCTTCAGACACTATCTTTATTTGATTGTAGCCACTAAAACCATCCATAAGAGAGAACATTGAATGTCCTGTTGTTAGATCAACTATGGCATCTATGCATAGTAATGGAAAGTCATCCTTAGGGCATGCAAGATTTAGATCCCTAAAATCCATGCAAATTCTGATGGACTTGTATTCTTTTGAAATTGGTACAATGTTTGAAATCCACTAGGCATAATCAATGGCTCTTATAAACCCAACTTTTAGCAATTTTTCTAACTCCACTTTTATAAGCAAAGCTATGTGTGGATGCATCTTTCTCAATTTTTGCTTTATTGGTCTTGCTCCTTCTTTTATGTTCAAGTGATGCATAATTAGATTTGTATCTAATCCCAACATAGCATCATAAGACCACGCAAAATTGATTTGCTCTTCCTTGAAAAATTTGATGAATTCTTTTCGTTCCTCACTAGATAAAGATACCGCTAAGTGTATGATCCTTGGTTCTAATTCTGATCTAATGTTCACCTTTTTCATCGGTTCGATCAAGATAGGAGATATTTCTTCATAGTGCTCAGGTAAAGTATCCAAACTCCCTTCCTTAGGTGCCTCAATTGGGTTTTCACCTTTGGAATCATTCTTTATTTCTTTCTCTTTTTGATCTAGTGCTGCCACAACGTGGTTTTCAACACTAGATTCTTTCCATTTTTATTTTTTTTTATTTTTTTCATTTTTTAATGAATTGAGAGTTTGGATACCTTCCTTATCTTCTTCTTCCTGATATTTTGTGGTAGAAGAAGGTTCAACCGCATTTAGGTATTGGGACACCAAGTTGTCATTCAAAAAGGTTGGGAGTATGGTAGGTTCAATGGAATCCCATTCAATCAATTCCAGATAGATTAGGGTTAAGGGATCAATGTTTTTGCTTGGTTTGATGGGGTTTGTATTACTTAAGTCTATAATATGTGCTTCTTTAATATGTTCTAAAGAACTAGGGTCAAAGTCTTCCTCACTAGAATCCTCTATGGTTTCGGTTGGGTAAAAATCTCATGGATTAAACCTAACATTTGATTCCTCCATAGTGGGTCTCCATGATGGTATGTAGGGTTCTCATACCCATTGATTTATTTCAATTTCTTGAATTTGAATATTTTCTAAGACCACTTGATTTGAACTAAAGGCTCAATTTTGATTTGGTTCTACTATTTGGTCCTTTTCTTTGCTAGAAGTGTAGGTATGAATAACATCCACCTCCTTATCATGGCATGACTCACTTGACAATGAGTCCCACTCCCAATTGTTAGAATCTTCATCACTATGTGATTCTAGTTGCAATATTTGATCATAGACCTTGGGATAGTTCTTTTGAGTGTACCCTTGTTCTAAGTACCCTAATCATGTCTTCTTTGTGCTATCTCTCCATGTCATTTCAATGGGCTCGATGAGTCCTTCATTCCTTGTGCCCAAAAGTCCTTGGCCTTTGTATCCCATCTTTTGCATGATTTGAAATCTTTTCCCATATTGATGTGTGGGAATGCTTACATTTTGGATATGTTTTTCATGTGTGTTTGTTTCTTCATCCTTATAAAGCCAATTTAGGATTTCATTATCATCCCCATCTATAGATGATGAAGTGTTTGCTCTCACAAAGTGATCCTTGTATTTATGGAGTAGATTGGGTGGTCTTCCATATGATTTAGGAGATAATGGTAAGTCCATCATGGATAGTGAATATTCACCTACTCCTTTTTTCTTGATCTTACATTGTTCATCAAAATTTCTCATCATTTGATCCATTTTCTGGTAATGAGCCTCCTTGGTGTAGACTTGGATAGATTTGGCTTGATCTTCTTTCGGCTTTTTAGGAACATTTTCCTCACTAATCTTCTCTTTTCCCTTAGCTGATGTAGTTAGGTTAGTGGGTCTTTGGATGTCTTCAACAATAATTTCTTTTTCTATCTTTTCCTTTTTCTTCAATAATGGAAGGTCCTTAGAACTTTTCCCTTGCTCTATTTGTTTAGGTATAGACCCCTCTGCATTATGCGGGACTAAAGAGTAATTAATAGGCTTCATGTTGTTACAATATTGGAAGGGGTTTGAGTCTCCACTTACCATGATTTCTTTCCCTAAGTAAGGGAATTTTAAACATTGGTGGTAAGTAGAAGGCATGGCCTGCATTTCATGAATCCATGGCCTCCCGAACAAAATATTATAGGTCAACTTTAAATCTAAAACTTGGCAGATGGTATCCTTTTGCATAGGACCAACTCTAATGGGAAGTACTATGACTCCTTTAGACACTCATTCTTCATCATTGTAGGCTTTGATCATTATTTTTTTCTTTGGGTCAATAGCCTCCTTGGAAAATCCTAGGGCTTTTACCAAGTTTAGGATACAAATATTTAAGCTGGCTCCTCCATCGATAAGAACTCTCTTCACTCTATGCTTGTGAATGAGGACCTCTAAATGCAAAGGCAAATTTTATGGGTGATTTAGCGACATGTCATCTTGTTCAGAAAAAGATAAGCAATGAGGAGCAATGAGATGTCCCACCATATTTTGAAACTTGTCTGCATCTGGGTTTAGAGGTACATTGGTTTCTACTAAAGCTTTCTCTAGAATTTCCTTGTGAGTAGGTGATAATTTGAGCAATTCTAGGATTGGAATTTGAGTGGGAGTTCCTTGTAATTATTGATCAACCAAGCTATATTGCTTCGACAATGAAGATGTGTTTTGGTTTGGTGAAACAATTCTTGGGGCATTTCCAGGTACGGTGATTTTATAAGCTTCCCCCCTAGTGACAACATTAGATGATGCTTCTCTTGGTTTCTCCTTTACCACGATAACATTTATGGTATTGTCTTCCTCACTTAAAGTATTGATGATGTTATCATAGGTATGAGCAAAGTTCACTTTCTCATTACCTCTTTTATGATTTTGGTTGGTGTTAGATGAATCACCCTTTTCATTGTTTAGAAATGGGTTCTTGAAGGTCGTATGATCCTCATTGTTTTGAGGCCCTTCAATTTTGATAGTTCTGTCATCAATTAGGTCATGCACTAAGTGTTTTAACTTCATGCATTCATTGGTTTTGTGACCCTTATTTTGATGATACTCACAATGGTGAGAATCATTCCACCAATTAGGTTTAATTTGAGGTTCATAAGGTCTTAAGTCAGGTAAAGTGATAATTTTATTAGCAACCAAGGTTCTTAATGCATTCTCCAAGGGTTCACCTAGAAATGTGAATTTTCTCTTTTGATACATGGAGAAGAAGGGTTTGGTCTTATTCCCATTAGCGTTATTGAAAGGGTTATTATTAGAATTGTTGTTTGAATTGTTAGAGTTATTAGAATTGAAAGGAGCTTTATTCGTTTGATTTATGTTGTATGAAGAAGTAGCTCCACTTGATAAGTTAAAAGGGGTAGCCTTTAAGTTGTGGGCCTCCACAACTCCATCATTCACAAGATTTTTATTATTATTCTTTAACCATAGCTTAGGTTTATCGTTGTGATTATTGGCTCCTCGATTATTAATATAATTAGATACATAATGGTTATTGTTGGTATTGGTATTGGATGTATTGTCTTTGAACAATTTTATCTCTCCTCTCTTTACCAATACATCTTCAATTTTAATCCTATTTTCGATAAGTTTTTCAAATGCTGGGGGACATTGAAGTTGGAGTCGATAATTCATCTCCATGATCAAGTTGTTTGTAAATATTTCCATTTTCTCCTTCTCATGGATACTTCGTGGATACCTTGTAAAAATGGTCCTCCACCTTTGTAGGAATCCTAAGAAGGATTCCCCATCTTTCTGTTTGGTATCACACAATTTGAGAATTGTAATCTCATGCTCGATGTTATAGGAGTAATGGGTTACAAACTTAGAGGCTAATTCCTCAAAAGTCTTTATTCCTTGTGGGAGTTTAGAGAACCATTCCATGGAAGGACCTCCCAAACTCCTTGGAAAAAGTCTCATTAGGTACATAGTGTTGTTCATGAACTCAATGCTTAGCATGCAAAACTCTCAAAGATGATCTCGTGGGTCTATTTTACCCATATATTTATCATATTTAGGAAAAATTGTATTGAAAGGAAAAGGTGCCATGACTAAGCTTTTGTCGAAAGGGAATGGACACAAGGCTTCAATAGAAAGGGGCTTAGGTTTAGCAGCCTTTTTCATGGAATCAATTTGTTCTTGGAACATTTTTAATTATTTGGTCATAGAATTCATTGGGTTATCTTCTTCTTGATTCTTCTTAAGTTGATCTATATCATAGTCATGTGGGAGCTTTACCCCCACTTGGGCTAGGTTTAGGAAAAATTTCTCCCTATCCCTATCTATCAATTTATCCATGACCTCAAGAAATTTCATGTCTTGGGCCGCTCTATTTGCTCTTTCCTGGAGTGTCTCCTTAGGCTCTTGGTTAGCATTATTAGTGTTGTCATTATTTCCTCCTTGGTGGTAATCATGAAATGCAGAGTTTCTATCCATTGATTCAAGTCTCTTTTCAAATAAATTTGGGAGGCTATCCCCTTGATCATGATCGTTGAAAAGACTTTGATATTCAAATTTGGGGACCTCTTTGGCTAGGAAAGTGTCATCTTCTTGTAAGGACAACTTGAGTTTGTGAGAACATGTGGAAATCGGCATCCAACAAGGTTTGATTCAAATTGATCCTTTGATTTGGTAAATGTTTCTTTTAATGAGGAGATTTAAAAATATAAGATGATCTTTTGAATGGATATCTCTCACTTGTTCTATGTATTTTCAAACACAACAATCACAAATACACTTGTCTCTTTTTAACCCTTTTCACAATAAGTGTTTGAATTTGAAAGAACATTACCATGGGTTTTTAGACAAAAAGATACTTCAAGCAATCTACCTAGCTCAAAATTGGTTCGTAAACATGGCTCTATAAGGTAGTATTTGCTAAGTTAACAAGATTTTTAATCAATATTACATTCAAAATGGATATTAAACTTTCATCCTCCAAGTATATTAAGAGGCTTCCCACCATTGGTATGTCAGATTTTTGCACAATCCCGAAGGACTACTCAAGGAAGTTTAAAAATTTAACACCCTTTTGTCACACAGCCCATTAAGGATGCATGCATTTCATTTTATAGTGGGTTGGATGATCGCAGAAAAGGCAATTGTATCCCACTTTGGGTTGTCCCTCTCACCATTCTCGTTAAGGAAAATCTCAGGAGGTGAGCCCAACTATGAATCTAGCATGTTCATTTGAAAGCGATAAAGTGGAGTTAAGAGATAGGTTTTGGGAGTTTGATTCACCAAAAGGTGAAGAGCATATCCCTAGCTACTTCTCAATTCCCAAACATGTTTAACAAGGTTCAATTACCAACCCACTAACTAAATGGATTTGAGTATTGCTACTCTCTTCCACAGACAAGGGGTTTCAAATTTTAGTGCTTGATTTACCTAGCCTTTCTTTTAATCAAGAAATTTTGACACTTTTGGCATTTTCATTCACATAAAAAAGTGAAGAGCATAGGCCTAATGTCTAATTCCTCAAACAATAATAGGTTGTTTTTAATTGCTAGATTTTTTAAAACAACAAAGCCACAATTTAAGTAAAAAAGTGACTAAGTTTAGGCTTACCTTCAAACGAAGCTAGCAAAGGCTAGGGACATTTTTTATTGATTTTGCAATTTTATGCTTACCTAGTGGCAATCGTTCCTTTCCAATGTGCTTTTCCTCCAACAAATTTAATCAACACAACCAGCCAAAGTGAAGAAAACAAGATAAAATTGAATCTAAGGCCTTATTTGTCAAATTTTAGCAAAACTTGATTATGGTGAATAAATCCAATTCAATGATACAAACTTTGCTTTATATGATTCTACAACTTTTAGATAATGTTCATATACCTTGCTCTCTTGTTGCGAATCCTCTAAACCAGTTTGATATGTGCAATATTCTCCTTTTTTATCTTCCTTGCCAAAACCTTTCCTTCATGATTAAATCTACTCTCTAGTTTTTTAATTCTTTTGTGATTAGTCATCCTGTAGAGACATAAAAATCATTTTCTGACAGTCAGATTATGAAAATTTGCAGTTTAATCAAAAGCGCTACATAAATGATTGTAAGCGCTATTTAAATGCTCAAAAGTGTTGTGGATCGGATTAAAGGCGCTACTTAAACTTTTAAACACGCTAAAATAGAGTGTAAAAGTGCTAAAGAATTAAGCAAAGGTGTCAGAAAATGATTAAACACGATGGAGAAAGAGGCAAACGTGTTGGCTAGTCAGGGAATAAGCGTTGATAGAAAATTAGATAGAAGCCAAAAAGGATCAAAAGCGTTGTTTCACTGTGCAAAGGTGCACAAATTTTTCATGGATGCACTGTTACAGTGCTCAGAAGTGTTGTTAAATTGCTCCAACGTGCTATTCAAATTCTCAGAAGCGTTGTTTCACCTGCAAAATAGAGAACTTAACATCCAAAAACTTGAACAAAATGAAATTTCCAATTTTTTATGAAAATGAAGCCATGCCCCATGGTGGGCGCCATTTTGTGTACTAGAAAAAGTACCTTCATAGGATTAGTATTGTAAATAATTGAATAAAATAACTAAATTACCACAAAGAAAGAGCTATTTTAACAAATAAGAGCAATTAAGCACTCTATGGATCTCTAGCTAGGGATGTTAATGATGAGGCTCTCAACAAGCCTCCATTAATGATAGTCCTAGAATGAGAATAAATGATAAAGCAAGCTAAAGTAGTCAATTCCAAATTGAAATGCTAATTAACTTCTATATTTACCTTTGTAGCTCAAAATCTCAAGAGGCTAGATGCAATTCTCAGATTTGTGGATGAATTATGAGTGAATTATGAGTGAATTATGCCTTTCTTTTATAGGATTTGGCAAGGGTAGGGGGTGTAGTTGGATTTGATCAGGGTTGAGTTGGGGTTAAGTCCTTGGTTCCACCCTTTGGAGAGGATTTAAATGGATTGTCCTTAAAGGTTGGGACAAGAAGACAAGATGAGTGGACAAGATGTTCTTTCCAATTGAGTGTTTGAGATTCATTTTGGCTTGATCCATGTGAGCTCTTTCCTTAAATCCTATTGGTTGAGGCTTTTTCCTCCCATGTGGTGTTGAGAGAACATGAGACTTAATTAATTGAATTGAATTAATTTGTTTAGCCATGTGTACCCCTTGAATGGGTTGATTTGATTTATATTGAACTATGTAGTTAATTAGATTAATTACACATTGATTTGATTTATCATGATTTGATTGTTTTAACTTGAATTTATGGCTTTGATTTTTAATTAAATTGAATTAAAGCTTGATTTGAATTTTGATTGGCTAAAAGCTTATTTTGATTCAATCACCTTGATCTCTCCTTATTTTTTCCTTGATTAATCATATAAATGATCATGTCCACTTTTAGGTGATTACACCTAGCATTCAGGCCCATAAATTACACATACCAGATAAACATTGGGTTTGGGGAGTCGAACTCGCAACCATTGGGAAGAAAACCCACTACCCAAGCCAACACCCCTATGTCATGGGCTAAAAATAATTAGATTGTTTTTTATTAAGGAAAACAGGTTTTAAAGGGGCCCTGAAACCCAAACAGTATTAAACATATACAAAGATATAGCAATTACAGTTCACAGAGATATGATAGCCATAGCAAAAAGAAAGGCCAGACATAGTCTGCCAGTAGAACAAATAGAAGAAACCAGAGAACATGACCAGTAACAAAAAACAAAAAGCTAGGCCAGGCCCAAAAACCAGGGGAGCAGCTCAAGAAAACTCTCTGAGGATCTCCGCCACTCGAATCTCGAGCTCAGACGCCTTATCCGCCGCATCCTTAAGGTCAGCCAGATCCTTGTCAGGTTCCTGCATGTCCTTCTTCATGGTGTTGGACCTGGTTCTCTTCCTCGGCTCTTCCTCCAAAGATTTATCTTTGCTACTATTTGGAGACTCCTCCTTGTTGCTCCTGTGTTCCTCAAATTTACTGATCAAGACTTTTATGTTGTCATTTGAAGCTTTGAGGATGTTGTGGCTCTGCTCCACAATTTTCTATAAAGTCCCCTCCAAGCTCTGCATTCTCTTCTTCACTTCCTCCATTTTGCTTTCCATGTCGGTCTTCTCCTCAATTAGCGTGATCTTTCTGCTATTACAAAAATAATTAGATTGTTATTTTTGTAGGTTTTGTTTTATTTATTTTTGTTTTGTTTTGCATGTTGATTTTAATTAGAATTGAAACAAATTAAGGTTAGAATTAGTGACAAAATTAATTAGAGGATTTAATAAATCATAATAACTAAAAATTATATGTAGTATTAATTAATAGTAATAGTAATATGAAAGATGAGATATAAGAAAGTACAAATGATAAAAAAAGAAAGGCAAAGAGTTAAAAATTGGAAGCACAAACTATTACTAGCATCTATCATAGCATAATTACTAGCATCCATGATAGCATAATGAAGGTGGATCTTTGTCAAATGTTGTGGTTAGAAATTCCTAGGTAGATATGTATGCGAAATTTGGAAGCACAAACAAGGCACGTGAACTTTTTGACAAAGTGCTTCAAAGAGATGTTGTCTCATGTAATTCAATGGTCAAAAGATTTAGGGAGATTTTTTTGTCAAATATTATAGTTGGAAATTTTTTGGTAGACATACATGTAAAATGTGGAGTCGTAGACAACACACGTGAGTTATTTGACAGAATGCCTCAAAGAGAGGTCATGTAAAATAATGTGTACAAAATAGATTTTGCAAAGAAGCTCTCTAAATCTTTGATATAGTGAAGCATGATGGACACATCCTAACATTGTAAGCTTTTTTTGTGTTCTCAATAGTGGATGAGGGTTGTACATAGTTCAATTGCATGAGTAACCTGTATTCCATTACGTATATTGTTGATCAATAGGTGTATGGCAATTAGACATTTGGTAGTTGTGTGGACGTATTTTCTTGGTACTCATATATGAATATAGGTTGAGTATTTGCAGCTCTACATTTTTAGGTGTATCCCAAATATGCTATAAGCCTACGACTTATATTATACTCTCAAATATCTATGCAAAAGTGGTCAATTGTGTGCATACAAATAGTGCAATTGATGAAAGTACATAACCAAAATTATTCTTACATGTAGTTAGGTTGAAGGTCATAAATAATATATCTATTTTCCAAAGTATATCTTGCTATTAGCATAGCCATTACACCCTCCTTTTAATGTAAGTTCTAGTTATAAATGATAATCTAAATTAAATAGTATTACTACTAGTATATAACCAAACATTACATATTTGTGTATTACACCAAGAGGCACCCCCTATAATGGAAATAGGGAGGGAAGCAACCTGTGTACATAATAAAGATTTAGTTGACAGTTACAAAACATGTGCAAATAGCGATTGAAGAAACACAACTGCATGGTAGTGGAAGTTACACATGCACACTAGCGGAATCACAAATGCATTGTAGCGGAATCATAAATTTGAGAAGCTCTTTCAAAAGTATTGGTGTATTTTATCCTCTAGCTTGGAGATTGACAAAGAAAGAAGAAAGTGCATTGTAGAAGAAGAAACTCTTTAGACTTCTTGGTTCCACTTGTCTTGTTGAGCTCTTGATTTTCTTAAAATAATGAAGTATTATTAGTGTTTTTTGAATTATACCTTGTATGCCTTGTTCATTTTGGGTAAAGAGCGCTATTAGTACCATTTGCGTTTCATTCAAATTTTGATCTTATATCTAATCCATAAGGTTTCTTCTGATTGTATCTTTGTAGCCATACCAACTGCGTTCACTCTCGGTTATCCAATCCTTCAATCTGTTTATACTTAGGGTGTGTAAATATATTAGTCTTTGTAATTTTATTTTATGTGTTTCTATTACCTTGCAAAAAAATTTCATTGAATCTCTATGTGACATGGGATGACACATTTTAAGTTTTACCAAATAGCTTATATCATTTCCATTTTTTGCACCCATGGGAAAAACCTATGCCCACATTTCTTTGAGCATTCTAATTTATAGAAAATAGTTTACATGGTTTCCATTTTTTGTACACATGGGAAAAACTCATGCATTTGATGGATATATAGACAGTGTTACCAAATAGATGCAATGTAATTTTACAAATGATAAAACTTGAATGCTTTTTTTATTTCTAATATGGAAGGCAATGCCACCAAATGGATACAAATGTTTAATTCTTATCTAAAAGGCAATGTCGTTGGATTAATGTGATTGTAATTTTATAAATTTAAATACATGAAAGTAATGTAAATAAAAAAAATTATTAGTTGTCAACATCACAATTAATAACCTTTCCTACTAATGAATGCTCTCATCTTGCCCTTTGAGGGACCTTGATGACTAAAAAAGTTTTAGGTAATAAGGAAAGAAACTCTATTTAGTTTGATAACTTAAAATTTATTCGATATCAACTATGGTGTGATCAAGATGAAATTCTGAATCAAAGGAGCAAAGAAGACAACATCAAAAAGAATATCAAAGAGAGCACTATAGATGAAAATGAGAACAAATGATAGAAGATAAAAGAAAAAGATGCAATGAAGTTGATAGACAAAGATATGTTTGAAAAAGGGCAATAAGTAACAATGGAACAATTAGAAGTTGAAAATAGAGATGAAGCCAACATACATATAAATAGTCGTCAAAGAACACGTGAAAAAATATCTCATTTTGAAAGGCAAGAAAGACAAAAAAGTTGATCCCCAATCGAATGAGACATACAATCATCCTTCTAATAGAAATATTGAATCAAACCTTGAAAATGAAAAATCAAGATCAATAGAACATGTACAAGAAATGTCGCAACATGAAAGTTGAAATTAGAGATGAATGTAGATGTGCAAGATATTGTACATAACAGACCAAACCCAAATGGTATGCTTCAGTCTGATTTCAAAAGATTCCAAATGTAGTTTAGACATCAAATAGATAGATTTAAAACCACAAACATGTATTTTTTTTTTCAAGAGTCTTATCTTGGAATCAAAGTAGTTGGATGTTCTAAAGGTCCTATATGTAATAGATGTCGACAAGAGAGATAAATTCATTATTTTTTAGCTTCAAATAATATGGATCCCAGACCACAACTAGATGAGCTTTCAATATTGACTCGAGTAGAGAAAATGTCGATTGTGTGTGTTAACCCAATACTGCAAGTTACACATGTAATAGATGGTCAATATAAATATGAAGGACACACTATAAGTTTCCCCCAAAATATAGAGCATGTTTCAAAATATTTGCCACATACAATAGAGAACTTTCCAATTATTATTGTTAGAAGAAGGGATCAACGTGGCATGAATTACAATTTTACATAGAATGGGGATCATGTCTATAAAGTGCTCAAATTCAAAGTAGAGCATGATAAGTTTTACTCTAATGTTAGAATTGATGAAAGTGCTCTCAATGAGCTGCCAATAAATTTAGATACAAATATTTTCAATAGATTGAAGGCAGTGCACATGAAATTTGATTTAGATGCACATGAAATCATATTTTTCGGTCCACTTATGGCGATTGACGAAGGTAACATAATTGAACATGCAACATTAATGGTTTAAAAACCACCTAATGCCCAAAGAGAAATGAAATTAATCCATGCATGGGTTAATAACTCTGATGTAAATCCAACAACATTGATTGATTAGCCAATTATTGGTGCATATCCTATCAATGAGTATGTAACATTAGGGTTACTTGATATGGAATTTTGATGTAGGAGAATCTTGGGTTCTTGTAAATCTTGCATCAACCAAAAGTATTTTACTTTCTTGTTCTTCAATTTGTCAATCACTGAGTTTATTTTAGCATTCTTTCTATTTGGATCAGTTGTTTTTGCGCACCTCATGGAGTGTTTGTGGCATCATGTTTTACCTTCACCTAGGTTCACACTTCAATTGGTTTCTTTTTGTTTGAGTTATCTTTGATTCTTGGTAGGATTTCATTGTTCTTCATGTTTCATGACCAATCTATGTATTCTAGTCTTGTGAAGGATTATCTCGATTGTGAAGCTTTGTGGCTCATATTTCAATGTTTCCTTACTTGTGGCCGACCTTCTTGTTGGTTTGCACATTATGTCACATCTAGTTGTGAGGGATTCTTATGATTTAGGTCATGACCTATTATGTAATGCATTTCCCTATTCTTGGAGAATATAATCCTTCTCAAGCCAACTTGATGCTTGCAAAGGCTTTATAAGTTGATGTCATTGATCCTTAGAACGTAGCTTTTGGGAAGCAGCAATAGTTTTCAGTGGCAGCTAGTAGAAGATATTATAAAAGGATAACCTCATAAAGGTTCCAAATAGGCATGCATCCTTGGAATGTAAGACTACATGTTGTAGATTCATTGTACTTGATTTCATGATAATTGAAGGTTGTAATCGCATATACTTTCTTGTTTATTGTGACTTATGTCATTTGACTCATGTTGTAAGGATTAAAATGAATTCCTTGAGGTCCCTATTGTCCTTGGCTGCATCATTTGATATCGGAGCAAGGTTGTGTTCCTTGTGGTAGTGATATCTTTATTCCAGAGCTCATGAAGTCCTAAATGAATTTTTTGTGTGGTGGAAGAGTGAGGATTTGACCCGCAATTGTAGAGGATTCATTTGAGATGGCTTACAAAGGACATACTAGAGGTGGAGGAAGGAAATATGTAGATCTAGCAGTATTAAAAATGTTGAGGCAAATTTCAACTAGGTTGGAAGCTGTCGAAATGACCCAAAGAAGAGGTCGGCATATTAAGATGTAAGTGATGATGAAGAAGAAAGAGTTGAAGAAGGAGATGAGAAACCCAAAATTGATCAAGGATATGACAAATTCTTGAGAGCTCTAACTAGGGTTAATGTTAGACCACATTTCAATCCACCTGATTATGATGGAAAGTTGAATTTAGATGAATTGCTTGATTGGATCATGGAGATGGAGAAAGACTTTGACTATGAAGGCACTAATGATTATAAGAAGGTGAAGTATGCTTGCACAAAGTTGAGGGGACATGCATCCTTATGGTGGGAAAATTTGCAAATTGATAGGCAAAGAAGAGGAAAGGATAAAATCAAACCATGGGAACAGATGGTAAATAAATTAAAGGCCAAGTTCTTATCTGTTGATTATCAAGTAAGTTTGTTTAGAAAAGTGCAAAACCTAAAGCAAAAGGATCTTAGTGTAAAGGATTATACCAAAGAATTTTATAGGTTGGATATCAGGTATGGCCATACAACTGATTAGGTTGAAAGAGTTGCTAGATATTTGAATGGTTTGAGGGTTTCAATTTATGATGAAATTGGTTTGGTTAAATTGTTGAATATAGAAAAGGCTTACCAATATGCTCTAAGAGTAGAAGAAAAAATGAAAAAAAGGAAAGAGCAAAGACAAAGAGGAAGAGGTGGAATATTTTTAAGGGGAAGAACATTTGTAGGAAGAGGAAGATATTATTCAAATCTAAGCAAAGGTAAAGCAGAATTTAAGGAACAAAGTTCACACCGAAGAGATGATGGAAGTTTTCATAGAGGAGGAGGATAAAGTAGTAGAGAGTTTAGAGGAACTTGTTTCAAATGTGGAGGAGAAGGACACCGAGCCTTCGAATGTACCCAAGGAAATTCAAACAAGAAAACTAAGAGAAAGGGTAGATCTACTTATGTAGAGGAGGAATCAACTGAATCTTTGAATCAACTAGAGGATAGAGCACTAATGGTGAGGAGAGACCTATGTCATGAGGAGATGGATCAAGGGTAGTTGTTAAGAATGAGCTTGTTCAAGACTAGATGTAAAGTTGTAGGAAAATGAACCATCAACATCAACATCAACATTGAAAAGTGTACAGTGGAAGTTCAAATAACATAGCTCAAAGGAGTTGGTGAACAAGTTGCAATTACTGAGGTTGAAGCATTTGAAGCCTTATCAAATTTCATGGATAAAGGATGATCATAAGATACTAGTAAGTGAGCAATGTTTGGTGAAAATGAAAATATGATCTTATTTGGAAGAAGTTCTTTATGATATTATGTATATGGATGTGTGTCATATATTGCTGGGTAGACCATGGTAGTATGATAGACAAGCTTTGTATGATGGTAGAAGGAATATGTATACCATCTTTGAAAATGGGAAAAGAAAAGTCTTGTTTCCTTTAGTAGAGAGTCCTAAAAGTGAGATTTGTACCAGTGTTAGAGTTTGTTTGGAAAAGGGAAGGAAATACTTGGATGGCTTAAAGAATGAGAGTATATGTTATGTTTTGATTCCTAAGAAGTTTGGCTTGGAATCGGAAGAGGAACAACCTAGGAAAATAAAAGAGTTACTGATAGAGTATGAAGACATAATCTCAAATAATGTGCATGATGGATTGCCACCTATGAGGAGTATTAGTCATTGTATGGATATGATTCCTAGAGCTATTTTACCTAAGAAAGAAACACACTAGATGACACTTGCAGAGAATGAAAAATTGAACATGCAAGTGCAAGATTTACTAAGGAAAGGT
The DNA here is from genome assembly GCA_027943335.1 of Chamaecyparis obtusa. Taxonomy (NCBI): domain Eukaryota; kingdom Viridiplantae; phylum Streptophyta; class Pinopsida; order Cupressales; family Cupressaceae; genus Chamaecyparis; species Chamaecyparis obtusa. The sequence continues at coordinate 221,149 of BSBK01006457.1, read as the reverse complement.
TTGATCAAAGAAAGCTTGAGTCCTTGTGTCATACATGTAGTGTTGGAATCAAATACAAATGGGGAATGGATGGTGTGTATTGATTCTAGAGATATTAATAGGATCACCGTAAAATATAGGTTTCATTTAACTAGGATGGATGATATAATGGATTGTTTGAGTGGAGCAAAGTATTTCACAAAGATTGATTTGAAGAGTGGTTATCATCATATTATAATTAGGGAAGGTAATGAATGGAAGACAACATTCAAGACAAATGAAGGACTGTATGAGTGGTTGGTGATTCCTTTCAGATTGACCAATGCAACAAGTACTTTCATGAGGCTTATGAAGGAGGTATTGAAGAAATTATTGGGTAAGTTTGTAATTTTTCACTTTGATGACATTTTGATTTTCAGTTTAAGTAAGGAGGATCATTTGTTACATCTAAGATAGGTGTTGTAGAGATTAAGGGAAGAGAAGTTGTTGATAAACATCAAAAGTTGTTATTTCATAAAAGAGGAGATAGTGTACTTGGGTTGAAGATGGATCCTGAGATGGTTAAAGCAATTATTGAGTGGCCTACACTTGAAAGTGTTCAAGAGGTAAGATCATTTCATGGATTGGCTTGTTTCTACCAAAAGTTTATTAGGAAATTTAGTTCAGTTTGTAATCCTATGGCTGAGACAATGAGAGGGGATAGGAAAAAATTCAAGTGGACACGTGGAGAAAAAAAGAGTTTTGAATTGATAAAGCAAAAGGTAACTAAACAAATTGTGTTAGCTTTACCTAATTTCAATAAGGTATTTCAAGTGGACTGTGATGCAAGTGGGAATGAAATTGGAGTAATGTTAACTCAAGAAGGAGGACCTATTACTTATTTCAGTAAGAATTTGAATGATGGATTTAGTTTATGATCAGGAGTTTTATGGCGTAGTTCAAGCTCTGAAGAAATGGAGACATTAAATATTGCCTAAGGAGTTTGTGTTGTACACTGATCATAAAGCATTGCAATATTTGAATAGTCAAGGAAAGTTGAATTGAAGACATATGAGATGGGTCAAATTCGTGTATAGCTACACATTTGTGTTGAAGCATAGGAGTGGTAAGACAAATAAGGTTGTTGATGCCTTGAGTAGAAAAAATAATTTACTAACCAAAATGAGGATTTGATGAGATGGAGTCCTTGTATGAGGAGGACCCTAATTTTGCAGAACCTTGCAAAGCTTGCAGAGAACTTGTTGCAAAAGACCGAAGAAAATGGTTGGAATATTTCATTCAGGAAGGTATGTTATTCAGAGGACCTCAATTGTGTATTCTTAAGAGTTCAACGATGGATAATTTGATTAATGAAAAGCATTGTGGAGGATTAGTTGGATACTTTAGCATTGACAAGACAGTGACCTTAGCGAGTGAGAATTATTTTTGGCCTTAGATTCATAAGGTTGTTAGGAAAATTGTTCAGAGTTGTAGAGTTTTTCAAGTTGCCAAGGGAAGTAGTTATAATTCTAGATTGTATACGCCTTTGACAGTACCTACTAGACTATGGGAAGACATTAGCATGGATTTCATACTTGGGCTAACAAGGACAAAAAGAGGTAACGATTCAATATTTGTGGTTGTGGATAGAATTTGTAAGATGTCACATTTCATTCCTTGTAAGAAGACCACAAATGCAATACATGTAGTGGATTTTTTTTTCAAAGAAATTATAAGATTGCATGGGTTACCTAAGCGTATAGTTTTAGACTAAGATAGTAATTGTGTTGGTTACTTTTGGAGGACACTTTGAAAGAAGATGAATACTGAATTGAAGTTTAGTTATACATTTCATCCACAAAAAGAGGTGGTAAACATGAGCTTTGGGAATTTTTTAAGGTGTTTGGTTGGAGAGAAATCTAGAAACTAGGATTTGATTTTAGCGGTTTTAGCACAAGCAGAGTTTGCATATAACAATTTGGTGAATAAGAGTACATGGAAGACACCATTTGAGATAGTCACATGAATGAATCCTAAGGGAGTATCAAAGTTAAGGGATATTATTTAGGATTTTAAGAGGAGTGTATAAGGATAAGAATTTGCAGAGGTTATGAAATCATTGCATGATGAAGTTAAACAACATTTGGAGAAAATGAACTAGAAGTATAAGGAGAAAGAAGATTTAAAAATAAGACATAAGAAGTTTGCAGTAGGATATGAAGTGATGGTTTATTTGAATAAGGTTAGATTTCTAGTTGGAATTTGTGATAAGATAAAGATGTGTATGGACCATGTAAGATCTTGATGAGATTTGACTTAGGAAATGCATATGAAGTGGAGTTGCCAGAGGACATGGACATATAACCTATATTCAATGTTGTGAACTTGTATGAGTATCATGAGGCATATTTTAATGAACCTGGTGGATCATATGTTGAACAAAAGTATCCTAAAAAGCATTTGGATGAGATAGAATAAATTTTGGAAAGCATAATTAGCATAAGTACCAGAGGTAGATAGTATAAGGAGTACCTTGTGAAGTGGAAAGATGGACTATTTGAAGACTCTTCATGGATTTATCAGAATGAGGTTGACCTTATTGGTTTTCCTTTAGCCCCAGGAAAGTGAGAGGATGACTTTTCTATAACCTTAAGTGTCTGATGCAAGAGCATCTTGGGTTCTTGGCAATCTTTCATCAACCAAAAACATTTTATTTTCCTATTCTTCAGTTATCATCCATTGAGTTTCTTTCAACGTTCCTTCTATTTGGATCGATTGTTGTTGCACACCTCATGGAGTGTTCATGGTATCGTGTTTTACCTTCACCTAGGTTCACACTTCGATTGGTTTCTTTGTGTTTGAGTTATCTTGGATTCTTGGTGGGACTTCATTGTTCTTCACATTTCACGACTAGTCAGTATTTTCTAGTCTTGTGAAGGATTTTCCTGATCGGTGAAGCTTTGTGGCTCATATCTTTATGTTTTCTTACCTATGGTTGAACTTCTTGTTGGTTTTCACATTATGTTAAATCTAGTTGTGAGGGATTATTATGATTTAGGTCCTGACCTATAATGTAATATGTTTTCCTATTCTTGGAAAATGTAATCTTTCCCAGGCCGACTTGATGCTTGTGAATGCTTTATAAGCTATTGTAATTGATCCTTAAGTGGTAGTTTTGGGGAAGCATAAATAGTTTTAGTGGAAACTAGAAATAGATAGTATAAAAGGATAATCTCATAAAGGTTCCAAACGGGCCTGTATGCCTAGAATGTAAGACTGCATGTTGCAGATTCATTGTACTTGATTTCATGATAATTGAAGGTTGCACTCGCATATTACTCTCTTATTTCTTGTAACTTTTGTTGTGTGACTCATGCTACAAGGATTCGAGTGACTTCCTTGAGGTCCCTCTTGTCCTTTGTTGCATCACATTTCCAACATTGTTTCCTGATGGTAGATGTGTTTGGTTAGAACCATGAATGAGGCATGTACATCTACATGAATTTGTGAAGCACCTATTGTGATATAGGGATCGTCGATTTGGTCAACATACAAAGTTTAGATATTTTATTATAAACATGATAATGAGACACTATGCACAAAATTTATCTACAATATTTGCATAAAGAAGTTTCTAAGACATACCTAATGTGTGTGTGAAATTTGGTCATGCAATCTGTAATCACAAATACTTCAATAGATCATTAGATGCATGGTTAGTCAAATGATATCAGATAAATGAATGCATAAAACCATAACAATTCGATCTATTGCCTCCTAAACGATGCAAGTATGAGTGCTCTCAGATTTTTCAAACAATATTAGTGACTTGACTACATCGAGATAGACGGTTTCTATATGAATGCAAGATTAAACTATATTTTTATATTTTTTAAATGCAAATAAGATATGAGAAAATAAGAAAACTAAATGAAATATATGCTATAATGATATGCAAATAACTAAGCAAGAAAATGCAAACTCTCAAATTGATGAATTGATGTGCAATAGCTCCTCAAAACCTGCAAAGTAATAATGTTATCAAAATCATGCCTATTGAATGAGAAGAGGAGTCTTCCATTTATAGGAACCCTGATAAAATTGACGGTAGAGATTGATTTAAATGAACAATCAAGATTAATCCAAAGCTAAGTTAAAGCATGCTTTTTGAGCTTATTTGAGGAAATAATAGATAAAACAAATTGATTTAATCTTTTATGCTTAAGTTAAGAACTTTTTTCCTTTTATTTGATTTAATAAATTATGCAACTCAACTTTTTAACTCAAACTTGCCTTATTTTTATCAATTTCTCCTTTGTTTTTATCAATTTTGAAGATAATCCATTGTTTTTGTCAATTTTGAGGATTTATCTCAATTTTTGGATTTTTAAATCAAATTATTTCCCTTTTATGTGTAAATAGAAAATGGATTCAATTTAATTAATGTGCTAGGACATTTAATTAAATTAATTAATTTAATTTCCAAATAATGTTGATGTTTAAGAATTAATTAATTTTGATGATTTTACAAATTTGATGATCATATCAGATTGAAAGAAATTGAATTGCCTTTTGGGTTAGGACTTTTATGATTATGATCAATAATTGAGATTAGGGGCTCATAGTTTAGGAGACCAATTTTAGGTGATTACATTTGCCCCTCTTTGAATTGATGTGCGAGCAGTGCATTGATTCAAAGAACATATGATTTCAAAGTGTAGAATAGTTTGATATGAAGTGATGAAACTATTCCTGAGAAATAGAAACCGACTTCGAGCTTGATTGAATGAAGATCGATTGATGATAAAATTAGAATATCCAACTTGATGTCATGCGATGAAACTAAATATCTATTCGATTATTGATTGAGATAAATGACTTGATATGGATCCTAATGAAGCCAATTACCATATTATGAAGACAATATCAGATTGATATGGGTCCTGATAAACCTGATATGCCCCTAGAGATTTGATTGTGTTGAAATAGATCAGATGTCTATCCGAGTGACTTGATTTGAAGTGATGAAATCACTCATTCAAAAGGATCAAAGTGTGTGTGTGAAAATTGTACCTGATCTGTAGACACAACACTCAGTAAAACATTAGAGGTTAGCTATAATCAAAATCGTGCAAAATTGAAAGCTATCTAACCAAGCGATTTACTGCCTTCTAATAGGTGCGAGATTAATGTTCTCAGATTGTAATCGAGATCAGTGACCTAGATGACACCTAAATGAAGGATTTGAATGCAATTGATCTAGATATGAAATATGAATGCAATTAATCTATTTTTTTGATATTTTCTATGCAATAAGAATGAATGAAAAACTGATATGAAATTATGCTAATATGAAATTGATATGCTATGCTAATCTAACAATGATATGAAATATGAATGCAAAAATAAGATTGATCTCACAAAGATGTCGATTCGCAAGAGCTTTGATTCTTCAATTCCAATTCTCCAGCGTGATTGTGCAAAATATGAGATGATTTGTGAAGAGCTAAAGCCTTTAATTTATAGAAATCCAGGGCTTTGGAGGTGCATGGATAAAAGCCATAAATCACTCAAATTAACTCAGCTTGATTTTTGAGTTATCTGATAATAACAGATAATTAAGTCACAAAAACATGCAAAAGCTAAGCTTTAACTCAAAATAGAGTTTAGCTTTAATTGATAATTGATAGTTGTCTGCTTTTATGATTGTGCATGTTTTAATTATGAATTAATTTAATAATAAAGTGATTTATGCTCAACTTAACTGCTTTTTGAAATAAAATAATTAATTTATGGGTTAATTAACTATTTTACCAAACTTTTATTAAAAATTATATTATTAAATAATGACAACATGCTTTAATTAATTAAATAAGAATTTAATCAATTAAAGATAGGAATTTTGATTTATTGTCAAAATTAAATAATACAATTAATAATAGATAGAATTAAATTTAATTACACAATTAAGTGGCAAATATTAAATCTAATTAATTAAATATGAAAATATTCAATTAATCAAACTTAGGATAAATATGATTTATCGCAAAATAATCATTAAATTAAAGATAATTAAGATAATTAGGAATATTACTAGGAATATTCCCCGATGCAGAATTTAAGATAATCAATTATGATTCGATAATGTTTAGATGTGCCTTAGATTAGGACTTTGATGTCGATTTCATTCGAATTGAAGATGTAGGAGATTAATGAACTTATAGCCCATTTTTGGGGTATTACATTTTGCCCCTCTTTGAATTACTGTGCGAAGCGCAGTGGTTCAAAGATAGTCTATGTTTGATAAAGATATGAAACTGATTCAAAAGATAAACCGATCTCAAGATAAAAACCGATTGAGAGATATTGAGATAGGAGGCCCTGAATGACCAAAGATAATGTTCACTATAACAGCAATGAACCTATGATTGCGAAAAAGTGTCAAAATGCCTGATTCTGAACCTTAGGATTGATAAGAAGTGAGTGACCCGTTCTAGACTCGATTGTCTTAGCAAAACTAGCAGGTATCACATCCGAATCCTTCAGTTGCCAAAGAACCAAGGGAAGAACACTGATGAACCGATGGGTGCAAAAACTGATATAGTTTACAAGATTAGGAGAATACCAGATTGATATGGATCTTGATGAATCTGATATGCCCCAAGTGATGGTAGATTTTCCCCGAGCGATGAGGTCCTTTTGATGAATCAGTGACTAGACGTGATTGTTGTCTTGATCACTGATGAAAGATATTGATAGACTTGATCGATAGAATTTGATTTACAGACTTTGAATGATGTGCAATACCATGCCCCCTTCAGGATTAAAATTGAAATCTAACAAGAAAAGTCAGCGTTGATAGTTTAGAAGCATGTTAATTGATTTGAGAAGTGGTTATACACGTCTAAGAACGCATTCTGCATCGTTTGGAGGTCCTAAAAGACCAAGTTTGACTAGGTTTGACCATGAGTTGACCATGGTTGACCAAGTTGAAATTTTGATAGTTTGATGTAAGATAATCAGTTAAGTTGAATACTGGATTTCTGTGATGATTGAAGGTTGATTATGCAAGTAGTGAATAAGATAAATGATCTCAGATTTGAATTTTGATCCCGAAAAAGGATTCTACTTGCTATTTCATTGGAGGAACCTTCGTGTGAGATTCAGCTCTTGTTAGACTGAAAGATGCGATTTGAAGAATCGTTTAAGCATTGGAGTTCGTTTAATCATTGTGAGATCATGCAACATGCAAAATGCAAAGAGACATGCAAGATGAAATGTAACCTAAGACCTAGGACCTAGTCACTGATCATATGTTGATTTGTTATCATCATTGAACTTTTAGGTAACTGGATAAATCAATACAATGCCCACTAGCTATGAAACCATAGACATATGAATATCGATTTGTATGCGCAAGAATCAATACAACACCCACTAGTTATACAACCATGGACATATGAATATTGATTTGTTTTCAGAATGTCAGATTAGATATAAGCACCAAGGCACAAGCGCCAGGATGACCTGAATATCATGTCCATTTTGATATAGCAATTTGTACAAGCATCAAAACATAAATGTTGTGATGACCTGAGTACGCCTTGCGTTACAAACACATCAAACAGTCAAGAGATCATTCTAAATCCAATGTGAATTACCCGTAGTGACCCTTTATCGTTCACATCCTTAGGCAAAATTGCGTTCCACAATAGGAGAAAGAACTTACTCAAAAAGATAATAGTTGGATCAAACTTCCTTGAATTGTCTAGGTATCAATGGTCGAGGTACGCATGGCCATCCAATTCGAGATAGAGGCTCTTACAGTTGGACACCATTTCAATCCAGAAGTTCCAAAGATGTTAGATTTTCACATACAATCAGAAGACAAAGAAAAGATTATGCCCCCAGTCATCACTCTCTAAATCCTATAAAGGACATCATCGAAGAGCTCGAAGGGACACAATATGCAAAAATCTCAATGCGAATCAGTAAGCCTACAAGGAGATAAAAGCATGAAAAGCACAAATTGTTTTCAGTTGAGTTTTGATGTTTGATTGTTGTAGATGCAAAATCCTTGCTGGAGACGAGACTGACTGAATGACTCAACAAGAAGCTTCAAAGGACTCTGACTGGATAGGAAATGTCTAAGATACATGGGAGACCATAGGATATGACATTGATTGCCCCCAAATTTGAACATTGATAGGATACAAACGCTTGAGCTGATTGGTGTACAAACCGACTTATTGAAACCAGGATATGCAGAAACAAATCGGGAGATATGTACAAACTAAAGCAAGACTGAAAGCTGGGAAAGACCAAGATTGTGCTGATAGATGGAGCATTTTGGAACAAGTGGCACCTGTTTGCCAGGTTTTCACCATCTTGGTAGAGATTCTATTTTTGCTACCAAGGCGCCTGTTTCCAAGTTTTCACCAAGGCACTTTTTCTTCTTTTTTCATTTTTTTTTTGTATTTTTTCATTTTTTCAATTTTTTTGAATTTTTGATATTTTTTGATTTTTTTTGTGAATCATCAAGGCGCCTATTGCTAGGTTTTCACCAAGATGTTCATTTTTTCAGGACTTTTTCTGATTTTTAAGATTTTTTTCAGGACATTTACCAAGCACTAAATGCCTTAGGCGTAAAATTTCTTCAGATGGAGAACGTTGATTGGTTCTCGGAGCTGTTCTCCTTCAGTCGTTGAGAGTTGATAAGCACCAGAGCCAAAAGTAGCAATGATTACAAAGGGACCCAGCCAATTGGGCTTGAACTTCCCCTTGCGTTCTCGATGTGATTGATTTTTAGGATTTTCTCTCAACACTAGATCGCCAACCTGAAATTCTCTATGTTTGACTTTCTTGTTGTAGCCTCTAGACATTCTTTTCTGATATACTCGGAGATGATCATACGCTGCTTGTCTGCGCTCATCTAGTAGTTCAAGTTCTTGTAACCTCAACACTCTGTAGTCTTCATCAGTGACAAGTCCATGCATTCTGATCCTGAGTGATGGGATTTCAACCTCAATAGGCAGTACCGCTTCAGACCCATAAACTAAAGTGAAAGGTGTAGCCCCTGTAGGCGTTCTGATACTAGTTCTGTATGCCCAGAGAGCTGGATTGATCATCAGATGCCAGTCTCTTCCTATTTTATTCACTGTTCTGTGCAAGATCTTCAGGAGATTTTTGTTTGAAGCCTCAGCTTGTCCGTTCCCTTGAGGATAGTAGATAGATGACCAATGTTGAGTAATTTTGAACTTGGCACATAAGTCATCTAGGTCCTTGTTTTTGAATTGTCCCCCATTATCTGTGATTATAGAGTGAGGGATCCCATATCTGCAAATGATGTAGTTCAGGATGAACATAGAGATCTGTTTCCCCGTTGCTTGTGTTAGAGGAACTGCTTCTATCCATTTTGTAAAATAATCTGTAGCTATGATTATATCGGTATGTCCATTAGAAGAGTGCGGATGGATAGCACCTATGAGATCAAATGCCCATTGTTGAAAAGGCCATTGTGTAGTAAAGGGAATCAGATCTCTCCCTAGAGCATGAATCAAGATGCCATGTACTTGACACTGTTGACAGTTTTTAGCAAATTTAATAGCTTCTTTTTCCATTTCAGGCCAATAATACCCAGCCCTAATAAGTTTTCGAGCTAACGTTAAACCGTTTGAGTGTGACCCACATATACCCTCATGGACTTCCTCTAATGCACGTTGAGACTCTTCTCATTCTAAACAACTAAGCAGTGTACCATCTAGACCTCATTTGTACAGATCATTACCAATGATGACATATTGGGATGCGGATCGGATAAGGTTTCGTTTCTCAAAACGGTTAAAGGACTCAGGGATGATTTGGTCGTGGAGATAGGAGAATAGATTTTTGTAGCGAGATGAGTCATAACCTACAATAGTGCAGATCATGCGGGTTTCAGGGGAGTCATATGCAGGATAGGATAGGGATTCCACCAGGAACTCGTAGCGTAGTTCATGTTCGGGCTGCTGTAAAAGAGTAGATAATGTCACCATTGCATCAGCAGCCTTATTCTCCGTTCTAGGTATTTGCTCAAATGTGATAGAGATGAAGTATTTCTTTAAATCATCTACCATTCTCTTGTAAGGAATGAGCTTTTCATCTTTGGTTTGGTATACATCATTGACTTGGTGGATAACCAGTTGTGAGTCCCCATGGATGTGCATCTCTGTAACTCTCCACTGTATTGCCATTTTCATACCATTGAGAAGTGCCTCATATTCAACAATATTGTTTATGCAAGGAAACTTTAATCTGAATGCTTTGGGTATTGAGTATCCTTGAGGAGTGATGAACAATATGCCTGCTCCAGATCCATTCTGTGTGTAGGAGCCATCAAAGAATAATCACCATGCTCTAGAAGAGAGGTGCATGATAGAAGAATCGGGAAATTCCATTTGCATGGGTGTATCATCAAACAATGGTGCTTCAGCTAATTGATCAGCAATGACCTGTCCTTTGATAGCTTTTCTTTCAACATATTCAATGTCAAATTCGCTCAAGAGCATGACCCATTTAGCTAGTCTACCTGTGAGGGAAGCCTTGCTTAGGAGATATTTCAGTGGATCAATTTTAGCTACCAAATGAGTGGTATGAGCTAACATGTAGTGTCTCAATTTTTGTGATGCAAAGATCACAGCGAGACATGCCTTCTCTATCATTGAGTAGTTCTTCTCATAGGCCACTAAAGTTTGGCTGATATAGTAGATGGCTCTTTCTTTTTTGTTCTCATCATGCTGTGCTAGCAATGCCCCCAGTGATGTATCTGTTGCGGAGACATATAATATTAATGGCTTCCCATGAATAGGAGGCATCAATATAGGTGGATTTGATAGATACTTCTTGATATGTTTAAAGTTGTTCTCGCATTCTTCATTCCATGCAAAGGTCACACCTTTATGTAATGTTTTTGTAAAAGGCTGTGAGATGTCCGCTAGCTATGATATGAATCTTCTGATAGATTGAACTCTGCCTTGCAACATCCTCATTTGACTGATATTTGTGGGAGGTTGCATCTCTATTATAGCCTTGACCTTAGCTGGATCAACTTCAATGCCTTTCTTGGAGACGATGTATCTTAGGAGCTTTCCAGAAGTGACTCCAAAAGCACACTTTTTAGGATTTAGTCGAAGACTAAATTTTTCCATTCTGTCGAGGATCATGCTCAAGTCTGTTAGATGTTCAGTTCTAATCATGGATTTTGCCAAGGTATCATCTACGTAATCCTCCATTGTTCTATGCATCATATCATGAAGAATAGATGTCATTGCTCTTTGATATGTAGCTCCAGCATTTTTGAGTCCGAATGGCATAACATTCCAACAGAAAGTTCCCCACGCACATGTGAAAGCTGTTTTCTCTTGATCTTCTGGAGCAATTTTGATTTGGTTGTACCCAGAAAAGCCATCCATTAAGGAATACATTTCGTAGCCCGCAGTCATGTCCACTATCATATCAATGTTAGGCAGTGGAAAATCATCCTTAGGGCATGCTCTATTCACATCCCTAAAGTCCGTGCACACTCTGATGGAACCATCTAGTTTGGAAATAGGTACAATGTTGGAAATCCACTCAGCGTAGTCTATGACACGGATGAATCCAGCTTTTAGGAGTTTTTCTAGTTCTGCTTTGACTAAGAGTGCAACATGAGGATGCATCTTTCTCAATTTTTGTTTGATTGGTTTTACTCCGGGAGCAATGGATAGATGGTGCATAATGAGATTGGGATCCAATCCTGGCATATCTGAATATTTCCATGCAAAGTTGATCTTTTTCTCTGATAAGAATGTAGTGAATTTATGTTTCTCTTCTTCGGATAGAGATTGTGCTACATGTACCAATTGTGGTTCCTCTGTTGTACCCAAATTGATGGATTGAGTTGGCTCAATTAGAACTGGAGATCTATCCTGTAAATGACTTGGAAGGACATCAAATATCTCATCCTTAGGTGCCTCGGAGAGGTTTTCACCTTCAGATACATCTTTTCTTTTTACTTTTGTCGGTTCTGAGACTGCCACAAAGTGGTTTTCACCCTCAGAACTCTTTTTCTTTTTCTTTTTACTCTTGTTTTTCTGACTAAGATATTTGATGTCCGACTCGGTCATGCTGACACTCGGTTCACTGATGGAAGTACTCATAGGCTCAACTACATTGAGGTAGCAGGCAAGGGCATAGTCATTTGGGAAGGTATACATACCATGGTTTGGGTTTGTGGAAGTTTGGTCGATAAGATCAGGGCGTTGGATAGTCAAAGCGGGAAAGGCTTGGGATATGGTGTTCATGGATGTGGATATGTCATCATTGGTCCTAACCCGACGCTCAAGTTCAAAGGTGATATTACAGCTCAAAATGTTCAATTCGTGAATAGGCTCAACGTCATCATGGGAGTCCTCTTCAGCCATAGGTGGATCAGACACGTTAAGTTCATTGTTTCGCTCTAGACTTACATTGGGTTGAGAGACATATTGGTGAATAACATCAATAGATTTCTCTGTTATAAGCTCATCTTCTTCTGGAATGGCACCCCATTCATAATCATTTGACTCATCTTCTGATTCAGAATCTCTAGGAAATCTTAGAAAGTGCGTGAAATCAGGATGAATACCCCAAGAAGGATTACCCTCAGTCTCTGACTTGAATTCATATTCATGGGAATCAGTGTCAAAATAACTACCCCCTGCTTCTTGATCAGTTTGATTGCCTTCGAGATTGGCTGGTTCTTGTGGTGCAACCATCTCTTGTGCTACAGTAGGTTCTTGTGTTTCTACTACATTAATTCTTTTGATAGGATCATCTATATCATCAAGAAGATCTTTGATCTCTTTAGGCCATTTTTCATAGGGGATAAGCTCAGAGCTATCTGAATCATCATCAGAGGGTTCTGTTTCTTCTTTCTTAAGAAGGGGTTCTCCTGGTGCAATTTGTTCTATGACATGAGAACAACCACCTCTGAGATGATAGGGTTTCTTCTTAAACCCTATGCCACCAGTATCTTTTTTGTCTCTACCAATATGTGAAATGGGTGTCACAAGACCCTTTCCCCTGATTCCTAGAGGTCCCTGACTGGAATATCCCATCTTGGCTATCAATTTGTTTCCTGGACCATATGAATTAGAAGGGATTGTAGGTGCTATAGATTCACTAGGTTGAACAATTTTGGATTCAGAATCATCTTTGTATAGCCATGCAAGCACAGCTTCATCTTCTTCAAATTCTTGTTTGGATACTTGCTCCACCACAAAATGTCTTTTGTATGCTTCCATAGGTTCCTTAGGTTCTGATTTAGAGTGCTTCAAGGATTGGCCATACGACTTAGGTGAGATTGGGAGAGATGTCAGAGACAAGACTGGCTCTATAGTGTATTCTCCCATCCCATTTTCTTTGATATTGATATCTTTAGCAATGTCGTCCACATTAGATGTGGAAGCAACATTTTGTTGCTTGATGAAAGATTCTCTGTTGTTGGGAACAAGCTTATCGGCACTTTCCTTCAATGTATTGCAAGTTGTATTCAGATCTGCTGGGATAGTAACTTCCACTCCTTCATAGGGAAATTTCAAGCATTGATGATACGTAGAAGGAATGGCTTGCATTTCATGGATCCAGGGTCTCCCTAGAAGGATATTATAAGCCAATGGTAGATCGAGCACCTGACATGTGGTATCTTTGATGACTGGACCCACTCGGATGGGTAAGACAATGGTGCCCTTAGAAGATCTTTCCTGTTCATCATAGGCCTTTATAGTGATCTTCTTTCGAGGATCAATAGCCACCTCTGAGAATCCCAACTATGTGATTAAGTTGTAAGAACAAATGTTGAGGCATGTGCCCCCATCTATCAACACACGTTTGACTCGACGGTTCTGGATCAAGACTTCTATGTGTAAGGGTTGATTGTGTGGGTGACTCAAAGAGTTGTCATCTTCCTCTGAAAAGGAGATATATTGCGGAGACATTAGATGACCAACCATAGTCTGGAACCTGTCTAGATCTAGATCATCAGGAACATTAGAGCCGAGCAAAGCTTTGTCTAGGATATCTCTGTGAGCTGGAGATATGCGAAGTAACTCAAGCATGGAGATTTTGGCATTGGTGTGCTGGATTTGTTGGACGATGCTGTAATATGTAGGTCTGGTATCGTTTGGATTGGAAGACTTCGAGGCAATCTTCTGTTTAGAAGCAGATGTGAGATTGAAAGGTATCTTAGGAACATTAGATGAACTTGGTGTTTGTCCTTTCAGATGAGTTTGAACTTGTGATCTGGTAACCGCATTAGCTGAGGAATGATTTCTATCTCTTTGTACAATTGTGATGACATTGCAGCTCTCAGAGAGACATGGTTCAACCATATTGATGACAGCATCGTTTCCAGGGTAGGCATAGTTGACTTTTGCCCCCATGTTAGGCTGGGAAGTGGAAACTCCTTTGCCATGTTGTGGAAATGGTTCTGTAAATGCTGTGTGATCATTATTGCTAGTAGGATTATCGATCATGATATCCCCTTGATCTATCAAGTCTTGAATGGTATGCTTCAAGTGAAAGCATCCATTAGTTTTGTGACCTTTAGTCTGATGGAAAGCACAGAATTCATTATCTTTCCACCAATATGGTTTTGGATCTGGATCAGGTTTTCGGATTGGTGGTAAAGAGATCATGTTATCAACTATCAGGGTCCTCAGAGTAGATTCCAAAGATTCTCCCAGGGGAGTAAACTTTCATTTATTATCCCATCATTTGAATGACTTCTTTGGAGATGGTTTAGCAGATTTGTGCTCTGAAGCTTCAATGGCTTTGGTGGCAAGAGTGAGATTGTAGGCCGGTGCCTTTGATGGGGTGTGGATAGTGTCCACAACATTGTCAGAGATGATACCTTTGTTTCTATTCCAGCTCTTGTTTTTATCTTTTGAGCTAGATCCAGATTCAGACTTGTCCTTTTGAAGTGTGATTTCTCCTTTCTTGACAAGTACTTTCTCAATCTTGATTGCATTATCCACCATTTTATCAAAAGATACATGATCTTGCATTTGTAATGGATAGTTGAGCTCTGGAACAAGGTTATTGATAAAGATTTCAAGTTTCTCCATTTCGGGAATTGGTCTAGCATATAGAGAAAACTTCTTTCGCCACCTCTTGAGGAAAGTTAGGAATGATTCCCCTGGATATTGCTTGAGGTTACAGATATCGATCATGGTAATCGGATGTTGAATATTGTAGGAATATTGTTGATAAAACAATTTAATCAATTCCTCAAAAGTTTTGATCGTAGAAGGTAATCTTGAAAACCACTGAATGGATGCTCCTCCCAAGGATCTAGGAAAAAGACGCATTAGATAAGTTGATTCATGCATGAATTCCATGGATTGTGTACAGAACTCTCTGACATGATCTTGTGGATCAGAGTGTCCGTCATATTTGTCATACTTTGGTATCTCCACTCTTTTTGGGAATGGTGGCATATACAAGTTTTTGTCGAATGGGAAAGGACATAGGGCCTCCATGGAGAACTCCTTGGGTTCCTTCTCCTTCTTAAGATTGTTAAATTCAACTTGTATAGCGTGCCTCTATTTTGTCATAGCTGTGAGTGGAGTTTCTTCCTCATGTGTGATTATATCATCAACATTAAAGTTGGGAGGAAGTTTAGCCCCTTCCTGGGCTAATTGTAAAAAGTATGCCTCTCTATCCACTTTCAAGAAATGGCTCATCATTCTCTTGAATTCATCGTCATTCTGACATCGATGGATTTCAGAGGGGGTAGGTTCTTGGTCCGCATTATGTTGAGAATGGTGTCCCTGGGATCCTCCTCCTAGAGAACCGTGGTTTGTCCCTGCTTGAGACATGGTAGGAGTTTTTGGGCTCCCTGGAATAGATTGAGAAGGAGTTTGTTGATTACCTCTGTGAGTTGATAGAGGAGGTATGTAACCAGTTTTTAATCAAAAGTTACCGAGACCGTCGTCTTCGTAGATACCTGACTTGATGAGTTGTTCAAGAGTTGGACCCGGGGTATTGGTCAAAAGTAAGTTCTGAGATGTTTCTTCTGATTTCTTGTGTGAAGAAGCTCTGGTCTCCACCATTAACTTTGAATGAAACAGAAGAAAAGGACGAAGACAACTGAAGAACAATTTGATTCGAGAAAATCGGATGACGCAACCTTGTCAAGATTATGATAGTTTTGAAGATCTGATGAGATGTGGGTGAAGGAAACTGTGCCCTGGATGTATGTGATAGATCGCCCAAAAGATAGCGGACACGAGTTCTCAACACTTAGTCTGTTTTTGAAGATTGATTAAAGATTGATAGTTATGACAAGGTTTTGACACGAGATAAAAAGGACTCAAATTGATCAAACAGAAGACTAGATCGGATTCAAAAGATCAAACTTAGAAAATAGTAGAATGCTCAATAGCTACTGCTCTGTTCCTGACACAATGATATTTTTGACAGATTCTGGAACTAGGCTGGAAACATTGGATATCTTGCAATTTGACAATTTCTGACAACTCTCTCAAATTTTTCCAAACGACACTCTGCAGACTCGTACGACACTGGGTAGTCTATGAAATGATAGTTGCTAAACTCATACGACAATTGGGTAATACTGAAATGACACTTGACAAAACTCGTACGACTTTTGACTTCCTAAAATAACTTTTGACTCCAGAAAGAACTTTACGTCAATTTTTGCAAAATTTAAGGTCTTCAGTTTTGGATTGTTTGCAAATTGTATTGTCCAGATTTTGAAGGTTATACCAGATTTGATCATTTTTAATAGCCAAGTAGATAAATAAGCATGCAGAACAACAAGCAAGTGATTCCAAGCACGTCTGAAAACAATGAATAAGGGCAAAAGCAACCTTGCGCATGAACAATCAAGTGACCAAATTGTGCTAATCCCTGAGAGTACTAATTGTGTATGTTCTGAAAAGTTTTGCAATAACACACATATACCTGAAAATGAAAAATTGGCCTCTCTAGTGTTTTTAGTAATGGTTTGACTCTGCAACTTTTATGATTCAAAGGGGTGAACTCCAATCCCGGCGCACCAGGGTTTTGACACAGTCTGAGAACTTAATCTTCAAGAGCTGCTAGGGAGATCTGACAACCCAACAATGAACCATACCCATGGAGATTTCTTCCACAAGGACATTTATATAGCGGCTGTCACTACCATGGCAAAAATGGCTATTACTGCTTGAGGTTCCGTCAACGCAGTTTTCCCTGTGAAGGGATTGTCCACTACAGTTAACCCTCTCTAAAGATGACTCACAATAGTATACCACAAGGGGACTTGGCTCCAGATTCAAGGTTTTGACATCTCTTCACTTTTAACCCAAACAAAGCAAGCAGATTAATCCGACACGCTAAGACAAAGTTTTGTTCCACCAAGGTCTGTGATATCAACTCCACGTGATCTATCAACCTCTCCGGGGAGAGAATGTATCAATCAATAAGAGAAGACGCACTAACCAATTTTGATTCACCAAAGCTTGTGATATCAACCCCACGTGATCTATCAACCTCTCCGGAGAGAGAATGTGTCGATCAATAAGAGAAGACGCACTAACCAAGATGAATGTGAAACACACTAAGTATCCTCCCTACCTACAAGGATTCCGTCGTCAAGGAAGGATTTCGCTAGGAATCCAATCTCTCAAGAATCACGAATAGTGTTCATAGGGCCTAATTACTATGTGAGCACAGATGTATGTTCCGAAAGCAAATCTACCAAAAGCATCCAAAAAGTAGAAAGAGGAACACTTAACGTTTAAAGTGAATATGAGATGAGTCCACAAGGTGGAACACTTAACACCTCACACAAGCTGAAAATGAGTCCACAACTTAGAAAATAAGTGAGTTCCTAAAAGCACAAAAGGGTTGCCAAGTGGAACATTTAACGCTTCTGTCCTGTTGACCCCTCCCCTTTATGGCGCTGAGATTGCAACCACGGGGCGAAAATGAGGGGCCGACAGATTAGTGAGTCCAATAACCCAAGATAGCAATCAAGATCAATCACAAGTATTCTAAGACTACTTAATGAATCCTTAAGGGATCACAACCTAGTATCAATTATGCAAGTGTGTAGAAATATATCAAAAGCATGAAAAGATGCACACAAGCTTGACACGTAAGAGATTTGTTTTAGGATCCAAATTGAAATATTATTAGCTTGAGAAGAATACCTTAGATCCAACACTCTGCAATCCAGAATTTAGCACACGTCCGAAAGTATAAAACCAAGACAAATCAACAGCAAACTGTAAGCATTAGAAGTCAATAATCTAAAAGCACAAATATGCAAATTCTGTGATCAAATGGCAAATTTTGAAAATGAAACCAACATGCTTGGATTTGGCTTGGAAAGAGCTTTCCAATGATATATCACACTTAAACTTTCAATACCATATGTGAAAATTTCGCAAAAAAATGGGTGCCAGTTTTCTAGAGTGGCACGGATTCTGAAAATGCCAAAATTTTCAAAAAAAACAAATCAGAAAATAGAAAGCTGGCGTGATCAAAATAGGCATAGGCGTGATTGAAATGAGCACAGGCGTGACTGAAATGTTCCCAGGCGTGATTTAAATACTGACAGGCGTGATTTAAATACTAATAGGCGTGATTTAAATACTGATAGGCGTGACTAAAATGTGCCCAGGCATGATTTAAATACTCACAGGCGTGATTTAAATACTGATAAGCGTGACTGAAATGTGCCCAGGCGTGATTTAAATACTCACAGACGTGATTTAAATACTGATACGCGTGACTAAAACTGGCAGATGCGTGACTGAAAATGGCAGATGCGTGATTGAAACTGTCAGATGCGTGACTAAAACTGTCAGATGCACGACTGGAACTGTCAGATGCGTGACTGAAACTGTCACATGCGTGAGCAGAATACTTTTAAGCGTGAACAAATTGCTCGTAGGCGTGAACAAATTGCTTGTAGGCGTGAACAGATTGCTTGTAAGCGGCGTTTTTCCTGTTTGCGCAAAAATGATGAAAAAGTGACGCCGAAAATATATAAAATTAGATAAAAATGAAGAGAATGAGGCTCAAGGCCCCACGGTGGGCGCCAGAAATGTGTGTGTGAAAATTGTACCTGATCTGTAGACACAACACTCAGTAAAACATTAGAGGTTAGCTATAATCGAAATCGTGCAAAATTGAAAGCTATCTAACCAAGCGATTTACTGCCTTCTAATAGGTGCGAGATTAATGTTCTCAGATTGTAATCGAGATCAGTGACCTAGACGACACCTAAATGAAGGATTTGAATGCAATTGATCTAGATATGAAATATGAATGCAATTAATCTATTTTTTTTATATTTTCTATGCAATAAGAATGAATGAAAAACTGATATGAAATTATGCTAATATGAAATTGATATGCTATGCTAATCTAACAATGATATGAAATATGAATGCAAAAATAAGATTGATCTCACAAAGATGTCGATTCGCAAGAGCTTTGATTCTTCAATTCCAATTCTCCAGCGTGATTGTGCAAAATATGAGATGATTTGTGAAGAGCTAAAGCCTTTAATTTATAGAAATCCAGGGCTTTGGAGGTGCATGGATAAAAGCCATAAATCACTCAAATTAACTCAGCTTGATTTTTGAGTTATCTGATAATAACAGATAATTAAGTCACAAAAACATGCAAAAGCTAAGCTTTAACTCAAAATAGAGTTTAGCTTTAATTGATAATTGATAGTTGTCTGTTTTTATGATTGTGCATGTTTTAATTATGAATTAATTTAATAATAAAGTGATTTATGCTCAACTTAACTGCTTTTTGAAATAAAATAATTAATTTATGGGTTAATTAACTATTTTACCAAACTTTTATTAAAAATTATATTATTAAATAATGACAACATGCTTTAATTAATTAAATAAGAATTTAATCAATTAAAGATAGGAATTTTGATTTATTGTCAAAATTAAATAATACAATTAATAATAGATAGAATTAAATTTAATTACATAATTAAGTGGCAAATATTAAATCTAATTAATTAAATATGAAAATATTCAATTAATCAAACTTAGGATAAATGTGATTTATCGCCAAATAATCATTAAATTAAAGATAATTAAGATAATTAGGAATATTACTAGGAATATTCCCCGATGCAGAATTTAAGATAATCAATTATGATTCGATAATGTTTAGATGTGCCTTAGATTAGGACTTTGATGTCGATTTCATTCGAATTGAAGATGTAGGAGATTAATGAACTTATAGCCCATTTTTGGGGTATTACACAAAGAATCTCAACTTGATATGGATTTTGATGCAGTTGAGATGCCCCCTCGCAATGAGGTGTTGTTTGATAATTAGACTTGTCAGCTTGATCACTAAAGAAGATTTAGAAATTTTTCTTGATTTGCATATTGATCTTTGATTGATGATCATGGAATGATGATGTATTGATTATGCCCCCTCAAGAGTGAAATCAGAATATGACGAGGTAACATAGTGATTTCAAGCAATTTGATTGATAAAAAGCATGTGATTTCTATTAGAAATGATGTAGAAAAGATTTGATATGATTTGGATTGATTTGCATACATTTAGGAAGGTATTCTACTTGATCGGGGTCCCATTGACCAAGTTTGACCAAGTTTGAGCATAAGTTGACTGAAAATTTTGAGCGTATAGATTGATCAAGAAATTATGAGAATGATTTTGGGTTCATTTCACATTGTGATGAGTGATTGCACGAGCGGTCAACTATGTTGGACCATAAATTCAATTTAAGATTTTAATAATATAGATGATGTTATATTTTGATTTCGATCTTGAAAATGGAGTCATGAGTGTCAAATTAGGTAGGGGTACAATTTTCACTGAAATTGGAGCACTTTGAAAATTAGGTCAAATAGATATAAAAGGGGTTAAAAGATTAACATCTCATGTACGAAATGTCACGCCAATGTAAAAGTACTTGATCATGTCATAAAAAGGTCTATAGTTAACTGCTTGTGATAGCATGACGAACACATTCATGTGAATTGTCACTTTAGAAGATCTCTCCTCACAAAATATGTGTAATTTCAAGAAACAATATTACCCTGTTAAAAACATCTTGAATGCAAATCCTACCATGAATGCAGCCTAGGACTTAGTCACTAATATTTAATATGTGAGCGTTTTGGGACACAGATGTCGATACAACCCTCACTGGAGAGGTAACCATGAGGATATGAAATATAACATAGTCGGATTGAATGTCAGAAGTAGACATAAGCACCAAGGCACAAAGAGCCATGATGACCTGAATGCCATTTCCTTTTAATATTTTTAGTAAATCATAAACACTAGGGCATAAAGTGACAAGATGACTTGAATGTCTCTTGCATGCAAACACACCAAACAAGATAGAGATCCTTCTTTTCCTATGCAATAGTGATTGTTCTATCCGCAATGACCCTTTATTGTTCATAATCTAAGACAAATTTTGGCATTGTATACCTGTAGTGACTCGTACATTCACATCCTTGGGTAGATATTGAGATTGCAATAGTAAAAACAAATCACTCATTAATAGATAAGGATAATTTTGAACCTTACTAAAGCATTCAAATAAAGAGGGTCAAGGTATATTTTGGCATTCTAATCGTGATGGAGACTCTTACCATAGACACCTAATTTATGTGATGCTTTCAGATCATCAAAACTAATCCTACAAATATAAAATAAAATAAAAGTATTATGCCCCCAGTCCTTGCTTCTCTAAATCAAGATAAACATCATCAAGTCACTCATGGGGTATAATAGTCAAAAAACCAATTGTAACTAGCATCATACAAATAATATTTTAGCATAGCTCAAATAGTTTCAATGATTGTTTTCATGTCATAGATATGATTATCAGTGTTGTATTGTGTGTTTAGGATGTCGATAGAAAAACCCTTCAGTGGTTAGGAGACAAGAAACTAACTCATATTGGATGAATAGAAACTGACACAATGATGACTTGGTTGAACTTCTATGAAATTGCCTCCTATTACAGTTTGATTGCCCCAAGACTTAGACATTGATTGGTTTCAAGCCAAGAAGGTTCTAGGAAGAACCAAAGATGTCACAAAAGTGATCGAAGGCTATGTACAAGCTAAAGTTGTATATGAAAGCAAAGCAATAAAATAGGAAATGACAACACACGAAAGCAGGAAACTAAAGGGAAGCAACCAACATATGTGTTGATAGATGGAGTGTTAAAAGTACAAGAGGCACATGTTACCAAGTTTTCACCACTTGGTAGAGATTCTATTTTTGCTACCAAGATGTCTGTTTACCAGGTTTTCATCAAGGCACTTTTTCTTCTTTTTCAAATTTTTTGGTTATTTTTGAGCTTTTTTATTTTTTTCCGATTAATCAAAGCGCTTATTTACCAAGTTTTCACCAGGATGATCATTTTTTCAGGACTTCATATTTTGTTTTTGGATTTTTTACACTTTTCACTATTTTTTATATTTTTTTAGGACTTTTTACAATTTTTAGATTTTTAAAGATTACCATTTCTCAAGCAAGATCACATTGGTTTGCCCCCAATGTCTAGCAAGGTGTAGGACATCATAGAGGGATGAGAAAGATGATGGATCAGAAGTAGATAATCAAGTTGATGGATGAAGAAAGTAAATGTGACCCTCAAGGGAAGTCTCCTCAAGATTACCCACACTAGGGAAAAATATATTGCAATGTAAGACAATGGTGCAATGCCAAATAACATATAGTATAATGACCTGATGTCATAAAAGTAGGTGTTGTCCAAAAGAGTGGACATGTCAAGAGGATTTTGAGAACCTATTCTGCATTTTTCATTCTTCATTTTGATCAAGAGGAAGGGGTCAAATTGGATAAAATATGGATAGGATAACACGATTAGGATAAGGGTTGATGGAAGCTATGAGTGAATAGTTTTGGGATTATGGCAAGGATGCTTAGGAGTAGTGAGGATTGTCTTGAGATAATCAAGATCATGATAGGGTAGCATGGATGAGAGCACGTGAATAAGTTGATGGAAATGATGGTGGATATTAGTATACGTGATGCTCATGGATCTACTCAACCTTTTCAAGATAAAAGTGAAAGAAAGAATATGGATGTATGTGGGATAGATGGTGCATAATGGATGGAGAATGTGATGGATAAGGTAGTATAGATAGGACTTGATTCCAAGTTTAGAGTGCGAGAGGAAAAATTACACATCACATATGTTTACCAGGTTTTCATCATGGTACTTGTCCAAGGTGTCACAAGAAGTAGTTTTCACCGTAGGATGGATTTATTTCTCTTTAATTTTTCTACCAAGGCACATATTTCTAGGTTTTCACCAAGGTACATTTCTCTATCTTTTTTTTGTAATTTATAATTTTTGGAGGAACTCAAGCCTAGTGCCCTTTGGATAATACTCCTTAGGAAAGATATGCTTTGATGGGCTAAGGTTGTTGAAAGGTATGCTTAAGGATATTGATATGGTGATGGAAGGGAAATGATATGGAGGGTAAGGATAGTTAATGACTAAAGATTTATGTGATGGATTGGATGAGGGGGATGAATGGATAGTAAAAGGGAGGATATGAAGCATACATAGGTGTTGGATAAGGGATAGGATATTGAAATATTTTTGTAGGAGTATGTGGAAAGGGTGACAAGATCAACATAAACACACATCTTGAAGGGTAGTGGGATGATAGAGGAAAACTAGAGGGAACAACTTGAGGCTTTGATGTAGGAGATGATGGAAAATGTTCAAAAGAAGGAGTGGAAGCCTTTGGAAGCTTAGATGCCAACGTTGGTTTTTCTTTTGTCTCCAAGTCCTTTAAGAGATACTTGGGAATCCACATAGCTTTTGATTTGTCTTTTCTTTTGAATACTTTAGGATGCACTTCTTTGATGAGGGATTTAGGAGCCCACATTTTCTTTGATTTATTTCTTCTTTGCTTGATGGACTTTTGTGGTCTTTTAAATAGCTCTTTTTTCTTTGTAGTCACATGTCGATTAGATAGGACATAATGATCTTCATATATAAGTGGATTCTTATATTTTTTATTTTTTTGTTTGACATTCAAATTGCTTCCATAATACTTGGGAATTATGGATGAATAAGGCTAATATGGATGGTTCATATGGATAGGTTGATATGAAGGGTTCAGTGATGCATGTCTTTGTTGATCTTGAAATGAGATAGGGTATGTGGATGGTAATATAGGAGTGATAGGCATGATGGATGGTGGAATACAAGGACCCAATATAGATGGAAGGTTTGAGGGTTTTGGCTTTGGGATAAAGGGACCACATATGGATTTGGAGGATGAAAAAGGGTAATGTATAGGGATATAATCATATATGGAGTGAGTTGTGTGACTGTGGCTCTCATCTTTATGATTCATCTTTATACCAATACTCTCATGAGTAGCTTGGATAGTAGCAATTTAGATAGGAGCAACTAAAGCTCAAGGGTATTTATTCTTATGTAAAGGATTTGGAAGAATATGATATTTTTGAGGTGTATATGGAGGAGTATAACAAGAGGATGAGGGGATACTCTGATCTTGACAAGGATATTTGGATATAATAGGAAGAGTGTTGTGCATTTGACCTTGCCTAGGAAGTGGAGGGTTATGTGGCTCTTGAGATGGAGGGATATCTTCTTGAAAGAAAGTAAAGGGTATGATTGGGTTATCATTGGATACTTGGGATATGGTACCTTGGTCAATTGTTGGACGTTGATGGATGTCTAGATTTGGATCTTTATTAAGATTTGTTTCTTCACCTTTTGGATTATCCTCTTAACATGGAGCCACTTCCAAGGATGAGGTACAATTTTGGATCTGGGTGAGAGATGTTTGAAGGGATGATGAAGGATCATTTAGAATAACTTTGATAGGTGTTGAAGAACACATGAGTTTGGGGTCCACGCTCTTTGAGATATGGAAAAGACTTGCAAAAAGAGGTAAGATAGCTTGGATCTCTTTCAAAGGCATCCCTTGAGGGTAGACATAGTCAACATGAAAAGCATTAGGTTCTTTGTTCAATGGAGGACCTTTGGATAGCTTAGATGCTTTAGAAGGTGAATACATGTTGGAAGTAGAAGGTGCATGACAACCATTACTAGACATAGGTTCATTATGTTGATCAAGCTTGAGACTAGTATCTTCATAAGATGATTCATTAGGATTTTCAATTTTAATTATGTCATCATCAATCAGATCTTGGATTTTATGCTTTAACTCCATGCAATTTGAAGTTTTATGCTCATTATTTCTATGACAGGCACAATAGGTATGAGCAAAAATGAGATTCCACATGATGCGGCTTAAGGTAGCATGATGAGATTATTTTCAAGAAGCTCTTCCAAGGCAGGTTCGTAAGATTGTCCCAAAGGGGTGAATGATCTATCCACTAGACTTGTAGAGATGTTGGATTCAAGATCATGGGGATCCAATTTTTTGTTGTCATAGGATTGATATATAATACTCTCAACCAAATGTTGTGTAACATCCTCTTCAAGCTCTTGATCATATATTGGAGTATCATAAATCTGTAGAAAAGATTCTTGATAAAAAATTGGATTCTCTTGAGATCGTGAAGTAGGATCTTGATCAAAGATGAGATTTATGTGAGATTTTGAAGTAGCATTTTTATTTGAGGAAGAGGAAGATATGGATGAATCATGATCATAGAAGGAAGGGAAAATTTATCTCAATGAGTACTTGTTGGATGGTGTATCATTTTCTTCCTTTAGGTCTTGAAGTTAAGATCTCAAAGATTGAATTTGTCTTGATATGTCTGCAATAAGAATCTCTTCTTCCTTGCTAGGAGTGTAGGATATAGCCCATTTGTTTTTATCCATTGTGAGATTGTCTTTCTTATTTCTACCCTCAAAGTGTCTACGAGAGCTTCTAGTTTTGACATAAATGAAAGATTGATGTGATTGATAGCTTGAGAGTGATAAGGTATGAAGATCAAATCTAGGATGAGTAAGTGACTTTGTCTCAAAAGATGAATAAATGATGAGATTGAGGTTTTGATTGTTGATAAAGCTGATAAGATTCGATGACAAACTAGGTACGAGGTATTAGAGTTAAGGCTAAGCCACCTAGGTAAGTGACACTTGTGATTCAGGTTTCTAGACAACATGATTTGATGAAAGATTGATTGATTTTATCGGCTCTGAACTTGATGGAACAAAGGCCAATTGATGTTGGTTGGATGGGAGACAAGACAATTTCACTCATAGACTAGCATAGGGATCAACAAACCAGGTAAATGTGCTATCAAATCATAGGTATAAGTTCTTTGACAAAGGTATACTGACCACATGACTGATCAGGAAGTGTTCACACATGTCTGAAAATGGAAAATCGGGTCAAAATAAGCTTTCTAATCCCAAAAGTTCATAGGTTCACATGATAAAATGCAAGCTCAAATGACAAAAGGAGGGCCATGCCAATAAACTAGCATTCTTGTATGACAAAGTGGTAGAAAGATCAAGGTGGGCAGTAACTCGGACAACATGATGCTTAGCAATGATCAAGATGTGTAGGAAAGGAGGGTTTTTCCACTGAGTTTTGAATCAATCATTTTTTTTACAACTTTTTCAAGTTTTTTAGTTTCCCAATGTTGTGTTGGTTTTCAATTATTTTTGGTCTATTTGTCAAATGATTTAACGATTAACAAGCACAATAGACACATAATGTAAAGGGGAATCCAAACACAAGCTAGCCTAAGGAAATTGGTATAGGAAGAAAGTATTTGCTTGCATACTTAGGTACACACCCAATAACTAATTAGAATACAAGGTCACTAGAGAACACGTAATGGATCTCTCAATGTCATATTAGCCGATTCCAAATGCTAATGGGGACACGATATGGAAACTGATCCTGGGGGAGTTACTATCTCCCTTGTACAAAGATTATCAACCTTTCATAGGTGAACCTAGTAGCTTCTAACTTGAGGTGTTTAGTAAGGTTTTCCATTCATAACTATCCCTTGTAGTCCCGTAAGTAGGATTGAGGCCTATAACCCTACAAGTACTCAAATATGGTAGTCTCGCATGTAGGATTAAGGCCTCCCAACCCTACACATATAAAAGGATACTCTGTCGTAGTCTCGTAAATAGGATTGATACATGAGAATGTCCTACGAGTACCAAGATAATGAAGTCATGCATGCAGGATTGAGGCCCTCAAGCCCTATATATATCAGAGTAAACATAATAGATATAGCTACATCCTCTGAGACTTTAATCTCAAAAGGAGGCTTTTGATTATAGTGGGTCAAAATGGCCAAGTTCGCTTGTTCCCACTTGAGTCATTCATGTGATATTTTTCCCTCAACACCAGGCTCACTAAAAGGTACACATGCAAAAAACACAAAAGTTTCAAGGGTCTAGATTTCTGATTGTCTATACAAACAAGAGCATAGTCTCCTACCTCTACACTTTTCAATGACACATCAAACACGTGCATGTTCATTTACCCGATCCATTTTTAATGATCAATTTGATGCTTCTAAGTTTCTGATTGTCTATACAGACAAGAGAATAATCCCCTAACAACAAATTAAAGACCCAAAAACACCTATTAAGATGCCTAAGAAAAATAATTACAAAGACACAATGTTTGCTTGTATCTCCTTAGGCAACCTACAAAACTGATTTGTCAGTAATATTTTCAAGTGCATCTTGGATAAATGTTCTATAAAGAATTAGGTTATGTTATTCAAAAGATTAGGAAAAATAAAGAACACGCAAGGGTCGACATTAGCAACAATTAAATCCAATCAAGAAATAGGGACCCAATAGACTAGTTTTCAAAAATCTAATTATTCTAGCCATTATTTTTCATCCAAATTAAAGTGACAGTGAACAAATCCCCATTAGAATTTTAAGAGACTTCCAAAATTGTAAAGTTTTTAGAAAAATTAAATGACTTGCATCCAGAATTAATTTTTTATGAAAGAATCATATAAAAATTATAAATCACATAAGATTGATCGGACAAATCTAAATTTTTTACTATAGATTTTGGAAATCAACCCCAAGCTGCGATAAATTTTTTATCAAAAAATTCACTGATTTGTGCCCAAAATTAGTTTTTTTTACTAAAAATCATTAAAAAAATTATAAATCGCATAAAAGTGATAAACAAAATCCAAATTTTTTACTGTAGACTCCTAACATCATCCCCAACTTGCAATTAACATCTTGTTAGACAACTCATTAATTTAGGAAAAATCATTAAAAAATTATAAATTTCTGAAAAGTGATAAGCAAAAATCAAATTTTTTTACTATAGACTCTGGACATCATCCCCAACCTTTAATAAAATTTTATCATAAAATTCATTGATTTGTGCCCAAAATTATTTTTTTTATGAAAAATCATAAAATTTTTATAAATTGCATAAAATTGATCATAGAAATCTGAATCTTGTACTATATGCTTTTGACATCAACCCTAACTTGCAGCAAAAAATTTATTAGATAACTCATTGATTTGTGCTCAATTTTTTTTTTATTATGAAAAATCATAAAAAATTATAAATTACCGAAAAGTGATCAGAAAAATCTGAATTTTTTACTCTAGACTCCTAACATCAACCCCAACTTGCAGTAAAATTTTTATTAAAAAATTTCATGTCTTTTAAGAGATATTGGAAAATCTTTGAAAACCTGCATGCAAAAACAAATCAGCAAAGAAAGACTTAGTGAGCTGAAAAACCAAGGATTCAAAGCAAAAAATCTATGTTTAGCCCCACGGTGGGTGTCATAAATGTGTGTGTTAAATTTGATCCCGCAAGCTGGAATCACAAAAACTTCAATAGATCATTAGATGCATGGTTAGTCAAATGATATCAGATAAATGAATGCATAAAATCATAATGATTCGATCTATTGCCTTCTAAATGATGCGAGTATGAGTGCTCTCAGATTTTTCAAGCAATATCAGTGACTTGACTACACCGAGATGGAGGGTTTCTATATAAATTTAAGATTAAACTATATTTTTGTATTTTATCAATGTAAATAAGATATGATAAAATAAGCAAACTAAATGAAATCTATGCTATAATGATATGCAAATAACTAAGCAAGAATATGCAAACTCTCAAATTAATGAATTGATAATAATGTTATCAAAATCACGCCCATTGAATGAGAAGATGATTATTCCTTTTATAGGAACCCTAATCTAAAATCGACTGTAGAGATTGATTCAGATGAACGATCAAGATTAATCCACAGTTGAGTTAAAGTTGAGTTAACGCATGCTTTTTGAATTGATTTAAGGAAATAATAGATAAAACAGATTGATTTAATCTTTAATGCTTTCGTTAACAACTTTTTTACTTTTAATTGATTTAATAAATTATGCAACTCAACTTTTTAACTCAAACTTGCCTTGTTTTTATCAACTTTGTTTTTATCAATCTTTGATTTTTATTTTTATCAATTTCTCCTTTGTTTTTATCAAATTTGAAGATAATCCATTGTTTTTGTCAATTTTGAGGATTTATCTCAAATTTTGGATTTTTAAATCAAATTAATTCATTTTTTTGTGTAAATGGCAAATGGATTCAATTTAATTGGTGTGCTAGGACATTTAATTAAATTAATTGATTTAAATTAATTTAATGGCTAAATAATGTTGATGTTTAAGAATTAATTACTTTTGATGATTTTGCTACTTTGATGATCATATCATATTGAAAGAAATTGAATTGCCTTTTGGGTAGGACTTTTATGATTATGATCAATAATTGAGATTAAGGGCTCATGGTTTAGGAGACCAGTTTTAGGTGATTACACCTATCACTGTTAACGAGTTACGTCAACATATGGAAGATACACCACAATCTCATTTAGTTGACAAGTTGATGTAGAATGGAACAACATTAAAAGGTACAAGGTCATATTAGGGAAATTGTTGTGCATAATTGACATACATGCTTCACTATATTGGCTCTCCAATAATTTTTTTCATAGTAAGTGCAACTGATATGTATTAGCCTTATTTGCATTCTCTAATTTCGGGAATACCACTGACCAATTTAGAGGAAGCTCAAACTTGGCAAAAACAAAATGTAATTAACTATCCATATATAGTTGCACATTATATGCACTTAATACATATATTATTCATAAAATAAATTCTAGAGAATGGAAAAAATGTAAATGATTATTAGTGTAGGCATGAGTGACAACACATGGGCTCACCACATATGCATGGATTTGTATAGATCAATGGAGCACCCAACATGGACAATATTGATTGGTCAAATGATGAGGAACAAAAATTGTTGAAAAATCTTTCATTAATTATTCATGGATGGAATCCAAAAGAAGATCCACATCAAAGAAATATACAAGCAAGTTCATCAACATTTGGGCTTGCATATCTAATAATACATGACATATCAATTGTTTATAGCTAATGATATAGTTGATATAGAAATTTTTTCTATTTCCAATTGTAGGCATTCCAAAATTTTGGACAACATCCACGTCTAAGAAGAGCTACTTGCAGAGAAAATATAGATTGGCAACTTGTTCTTTCCAAACATGCATTAATTAAATACATTGTAAAGTATGCATCAAAAGCTGAGAAAAGCTCATAAACATACCATCACATGTTGATGCATCTTTCAAACATAGAAAACCCTGATGAGCTAGCTACATGAGCATATAGAAAGCTTTTGACAAAGACTGTTATAAAAAGAGACATTAGAGCTTAAGAAATGTGTCACGTGCTATTATAACTTATGTTAATGGAGAGTAGTAGAAGATTTGACATTCTAAATGTCTCACATGAAGTATTCAAACCTATAACTATAAATAATGAGAACAATGATGAACAAACAAAATCTTTCATTAATGGATATAAATTGAGGCCTCTTTGTATGAAAGGTGTCACATTAATTGATGCAACCAAATGATGGATATATAATCCTACAAGAAGAAGATACAACAAATATAATCCATGAGGAAGAGAAGCTATTGCCAGAGTTTTCTGAAGGTTTGTATCCATTCCTCCATATGAGTTAGAAAAATGGATTGACTTTTATTAATGAGATTTATTACTATACAGAATATTCTGTGACATAGAAGGGGGTACTAGTCAAGATAATGACTCCATCCTAGCGAAGTGGGAGTCATTCAATTATAATGCTTGGTATGTACAACAAATATCAAGTACAAAATATGTTAAAAATAATAGTGATTTTGAAATTGAAGCTATTTAGGGAAATACCATAGAGCATGAATGGGAAATTATATTTAGACTTCATAATGGTCAAAACATGTAAGTTTCAAAAATATATATGTTGGGAAGGAGAGACATTGATAGGAATATAGATTGGTCTAATGAATATTAGGGTGAATAGTATACAATGGGCGAAATAAATTTCATACAAAACATGAAAGATCATGGATGTCTCATATATGATGATATGCCACAATGCATCAACTACACAACCCTCAATAATAAACAAAAAAGGCAATCAACATAATTATGACACACTATCGTAGCAATCAAAATTGAGCACCTTTGTTCATGATAATTCAAGGAACAATAGGAACAAGAAAGTCATATTTGATTGGTTCCATTAGTCAAGTTCTTCAAAATGCAACAATGCCATTTCTTTATCCCATTCTTCTACTTGCACCAATAGGAGTTGCAACCTTCAATATAAGCACCTCTACAGTTCAGTCAAAATTGAGAATCCCAATAAGTTATTTTTCTCGGCTAGAGGGAGCAAGACTTACAAGTTTTCAAGAAGAAATGACACATATAAAATATATTTTGTTTGATGAAATGAGCTTCATTGGCCTAAACATGCCATAATACATAGATTCTCGACTAAGATAGGCATTCCCACAAAGTACAGACATAACGGGTATATTTTCATTTTTATCAATTAGGGCATCTATTTTATCATTTTTAATGTATTTTTGGTATGTTAATTTGATATAGTATTAGTATACAATTTCAAAATAACTTTTGGTGATTATCTTTTAGGTATATCTATAATTTTGGTTGGTGATTATCTTTTAGGTATATTCATAATCATAACAAGAGAATGTTATATTCATTGAAGCACCCTGTTACACGTAGTGTTGCAATAAAAGCAAGAAATGTTAGTACAATAGAAGGTTGTTGAAATGATGAACTTGATGTAGAGTTATTAATCAGTAAGAATGCAAGGGTGATGTTGAATTCAAATCCTTGGATATAAGCAAGTCTTGTACATGGAGCATTGGGGTATATTAGAAAGATTGTTTACAAACCAAGAAGTGCTCCACCTGAACCACCAACACATGTCATGGTTGAATTTGATAATTACTCTAGAATACCATTTGAATATCATCATCCAAATATAGTTCCAACAACACCAATACAAAGTGGTAGATAACTTAAATTACCATTAGGTATGACATGGACATTGACAATTCATAAATCTCAGGGATTGACTCTTTCAAAAGCTACAGTTGATTTAGGACCAAAACAGAGAACACAGTTGACATTTGTGGTAGTATCTTGTGTAAAGTCTCTAGAAGGTCTCAGAGTAATGCCACTATTCACATATGACCGTTATGAAAAAATGAAAAATGACAAACAACTTTCCAAGTGAAAGGTTGAAGAAACAAACTTAACCCTTTAGAAGGTAATTGTTGTACTATATATTTTGTTCAAATTTGCTTCAATGGCTATTATGTAATATATTATTAGTTGATGTATTACATTATGTAAAAATTTGTTTTGATGATCATTACACAATAAATTATTAGTTGATGTAATACAATATGTTTGAATTTTCTTATATGTCTATTTTCAAGGTCTATTAAGTGTTATATAATATATTATGTTCAAATTTATTTCAATGACTGTTATGTGTTATATAATATATTATGTTCAAATCTTCTTCAATGACTATTATGTGTTATATAATATTAAGTTCATTTTCGCTTCGATGACTATTACATGTTTTGCTATTTTAGGTTTTGATCACATATATTATGTCAATGATTTTCTAAAAGCACATGGCATTACATATGTTTTGGAAGTTGATGTCTGTCCAAAATATTTGAAATACTAAATGCATCGTCAATATAAATGAATATTATTTGACAAATATTTACAATTTTTTTATACATTTTATCCAATACTAAATTCAATTACCAAACAATTCGAATCTTTTTTTTCATAATAATCTTAATAGAAATTATATATATGTAGTGTTTGATTTTCATAAACATAATCCTATGCTAGAGATTCTCCAAAACCTAATCCTATGTATAAACCTAACCATGATGTAAACCCTAACTCTAATCATGAGCTAAAATCTAGCATATCTATTATGCTATCATAATCATAATCCTAGGCAAAACCCTTATCCAAACTATGATGTAAACACTAATGATAATCCTAACCCTAACCCTAACCCTAACCCTAACCCTAATCCTAAGTTGAAATCTATCATATCCATTACTCTATCATAACTGAAATCCTAACCCTTACCCTAATCTTGACTATGATGTAACACTAAATATAATTGTAGGTTTAATTTACTCACCCTAACTATAATCATGAGGTGAAACCTATCATATATATTAGTCTATCATGACCATACGCATCCTAGCCCTAACTCTAACAATCATGTAAAAACTAACCATAATGCTAACACTAACCTAACCATGATGCAGACCATAAGATTAATACTAACCCCAAAAACTAAACCCTAGCTCTAACCCTAACCCTAACTCTAAAGTAACCATAGTGTAAACCTTGAACTCTAACTCTAACCAAAATTTAAAGTATAATCCTAATTTTAAGTTACCCTAAATCCTAATTCTAACCCTATTCTTAAATCCAAACCTTGATTGGAACACTAACTCTTACCATAATATTAACCATGATATCAACCCTAACCTTAACAATTACCATAATGCTAAACCTTAAGCCCTAATCCTAACTATAACCTTTAATCCTAATACTTATACAAACCCTAACCTTAACCATTATCTCAACTCCAACACTACACCCTAATCTTAATCAAAATACCAAACCTAACTAATAGGCTAACCATGATCTAAACCATAACCTTAACCATAATCCAAACATAGAATCATAAACCCTAATTATAATCCTAACCGAAACCATAACCTTAATGAAAATCCTTATGTTAACAATTATCATAATACAATATAATTATATATTGATTTATTCAATGTCTTCTATGTTGCGCTACGAGTGCTACTAGCATGCGCGCTCACACACATAAAATAAGTCTAGACATATTCTTCTTAAAGCACCTATTTTAATCAATTTTCCACGCTAAAGTTAAATAAGTACCTTTAAATACTTAAAACCTATATTTAAAGGTCTTGCTAAAAGATTACGAATTGTGCTGGGAGAATTGAATATACTTAAATTATTTAAAATTAGGGTTTTGTAAACTCAAAGATATTGTTTGTGAATTAACGGAGATTGTCTATAATAACCATTATCGTGTTGGTCTTGGTTCTTACTCAGGACCGTAAGCACAGGTAGCGGCGGCGGCAACAGCAACATTAACAATGGCTCCTACCAAAGGTACCTTAATGTCTTTTGAATTTTAATTTAGTGTATTATCATGGCTTTGATGAGTGCCAATTTTGAGACAAAAAAATATTTTGTAGTAAAAATCCATACTGCAGAATCATAGTGTTGATGGATTCACAAAGGACCACAAAATAACCTGTATATTGTGTAGCAATTGTTTTTAAAAATAATATATCTGGAACGGAACGGATTAGCAGGGTTAGGGTTTGAAAGGAATACAGACTTCTCATATTGACAACAGTATGCTAATTGCACTCATACGTTTTTTTGGTAGTCAGAGAAGATGCATTTATTGTTTGTATATCATACAAAAACATAAGCGCTGTTCTGTTACTCTTGTGTACTTGAGGACGAGTTACATAATTTCATTTTCAAATTTTTTAACCATTAGAAACAATACCGATATGGAGAGAAGCAGATTAAATCTGGTGATATACCAGCGCATCGTTCAAAACCTAGATACTGCCCTAAAAATATATTAACAAACTTGCCATAACACCTTCCACTTCTATTGCAAGGGTCTTCATCCAACTGTATGGAATGACTTTGCCCTATCTCTGTGTGGTTTCTACACACAAACTTATTGGATGAGTTGGGGATCTTGCTGCCTTTTGTTATTTAGACTCATATTGGGGGAGTGTTGCTGACATTAGAGTTTGACGTCATCAACCCGAGTCTGTCCTTACACTCATTTCCATATTAATAATTCTTATCCATTCAATGACTCTCATTTCTCCTCCATTCACCTAGAGAGTTTCTTCATACATTGAAGACTTTTTGATCTCTCCGTTTCGGGTCATTAACCCAATCTGTCCTTAAACTCATCCTCATCTAACTCTTATCTATTCAACGACTATCCTCTTTAATTCTGAGTACTTCCACAATCCCAAAACTCCATCAAGCTATTTTACACAGGGACACATCCCCTATCTTTGGGCTTCTAGGAAACGTCCCAGAAATGCATTCCCTGCAGCCCCCCATCCCCGTACCCGAAATGCCGTGGAACATCTTAAAAACCAACACAAGTCAATGTTTTTTTTGAGACAGAAAAGTTACAAATCCAAGTGGGCATTGACATTAACTTATGGTTCTAAGTTGAATCTATGTTTCATGCATGCATCAAAGTGTTAGAGTTGGAGGCTTATTTTGTGTTTCAGACAATTCATATGCTGTCATTATAAGTTATTTGAAACATTAAAAAACATATAGTTTAATTTATTAGAATTTAGTGTATATGTGCGTGCGTGTGTATTTGTAAACTGCCATCCCCTACCATCCCCTGTTTTTGGCCCTCTAGGAAACCTCCCAAAAACGCATCCCCTGTCGTCTCCTTGCCCCCATCCTCAAAACACCCTGGAACATAGCCATCAAGTTTAGGTTCCAAGTCTTTCTGTGATTCTTAACCTGGCAAGGCTAAGGCACCTAGTTCCAAGTTTCGAAGTCTTTCACAATCTCAAAATCTCATCAAGTTCCATGATTCCTAGTGCTCTCAAAGTTTGAAGCCCAACATAAAATTTTGATAACTGACAGAACCCTATGTACTCATTTCTACCTACTCCACCTATCATTTTTGGATTCTATTAATACTTAAAAAAGGCATAGATCTATTGAGGATAACACTCCATACCTTTGCAAGTACGAATGGATGTGTTTTGGTGGATTTTGGGTACCAAATTAAAGAAAAGCATGGGATGGACACTGCCTAATGCCCCCAATTTTCTTTGAATTTAGGATTTTGTGCATATTTGCATGCCCTCCTTTTGAACATGATTCGCAGCAAAGATTTAAAGACTTGAAGTGTCAATTGTATTTGATGATGGAAAATTTGTAAAGAGTATTTGCAATGCAAGCAAGGAAGAAATATTTGCAGGAAACCCTACAGTCCATTTTCTAGCTAATGGTATTGAAATTTTGCAATGTAATGATCTGAGTCTATCCCAAACTTGTAATGAGCTTACTGGAACTTTAGAAGAATGATTGTAAAGTGTGGAATTGTCCTTGAGTAAGTGTCTCCATTAGCATTGTTTTCATTTTTGGATGTATCTATGATCAATTGGCCAGCTAGATGACTATAAATCCCAGCAAAATTCCAAATACTTTGCATGGTATCTTTTCAAGATAACAAGGGAAACATTCAGGTGTATTCATCAATTACTAACAAAACTTATCTGATATTTTGCAAATTATATTATTTCTTTGAATGTATGGATGGAACCTAGTTTGCTTGTGTATTTTGAAAAGTATGGTCTTTAGTGGTACATTCATCAAGGTATCACAACATGGTTTCAACCTTAGGATGTTGCTGTATGAAGCTATAACTTTGATACCTAGCTGGATATGGGCAGCAATCTGCTATTTGTTCCTCATTCCGTTGCCTCAATACATTAAAATCAAACTAAGCATTATCATCGTTTTCAGTTTATGTTTTTTAACATTTTTAGTTCTTTCTAGCTTCCATGTCTTCAAGTGCTTATCAACAACATGGGTAGTTATATCCATATCCTCAAAAAGTTTATATGGTAAGCCTCTATTTGTTTTAGTCAGGGTGCCAGACCTTGCATGATTAAACCAGCATACAGTTACAAACTGAACAAAAATAGAGGTAAACTATCTAGAGGGCATGGCTTGTGGCAAGGGAATCAACCAATTGTTGAGATTTCATCTAATTTAGTGCCTTTTGGAAGCCCCTCTTGGTCTAGTAGAACTAGAAGCAAAATAGTTGGATATGCCCATGCTACTTGAGGTGTGTTTATAATCATATTTTATATGAATATTGATACGATACAACTAGGATACCATGCCTACTTTTGCCAATAAACACCAATTTAGTTGTGCCAAATATTGTGTGACTTGATTTAAAAAAACTCTAATGTGAACCTTCCTAAACTTAATTTAGAAAAACTTCATTCATGCAACTTTATTGTATTTTTAATTTTTTCTATTTCAGTGAGCCATTTTTTGGGTCTTTTTCCGATGCAACTCTACTAAATTTTTGGCATTTAATTTTTTATAGGTTTAAAAAAATTAATTGTTTATGATTCTATATTTATACTTAATGTTTATGTTATGTTGTTTAAGCATTAGAGATTATTAAGAAAATAAAATTTATTTTTTAAATATAAATAATTTTTTTAATCAATGCTTGGTAAACTTTTTAACTTGATCTGTGATGCTGGCATGACATGCCCTTTGGTTGCACATGAAACACTTCTGACCCATAGCAATGAACAGGTGAGGTCTCATCTCCACACTTGTTCAAACCTGCAAGCTAAATGACCTTGCAAAGGCATAATGCCTGTGAGTAGAGTGCCCTAGCAGGGATTTGAAACTTGGTGGCCGCTTCACCAAATGACACTTTATGTCTGAAGACAATATAAATCAAATTTATTAATATATATTTAATTGTTTATTCTTTTTGCTAAATTATCAATATTTGAATTTTATTATTATTTGAATATTTATTTACTTATTCTGTCTATCATGATTTTTAATTTTAATTAAGATTTATAAATTATATGTGAGTAAATTTTAGTTTTTTAAGCTTGGATTATTATTGTTTATTTAGCTCTTTATATTCAAATTTTAAATTTTTATTATATTTAGAAGTTTTCTTTTTTAATTCATTTTTTACATTTTACTTTATTTCATTTTAATTTAGATACAAATGACAATATTTTTTAATTTAATTATAGATCCTGATTTGTATGTTATAAATCTAAGTTATCAGTTTGAATCTTGATGTGGGTATGAGAAATTGGGACATGGATACATGAAATTTTTTTGGGGAGTTTTGGATGCATTTGGGTGCTCAGGTATAGAGTAATTGAAATATTTTGTAATTGTAATGATTTTCATGATTTTCATTGGAATCATGAACATAGACATATATGATATGGCTTATTTAAATATTTGTGAACTTTCAATTGGCATGTAATAATTATCTTTGGCATTTGGCATTGATCAATGATGAAGTATATTTGTTTCATCCACTCTATTCGAATAGGGCACCCAAATGCATTTGGGTCTCCTTGCCCTCTTTGTATATTTGTTTCACCCACTCTATTCGAGTGCTAATTTGTTGCATCACCAAGTCGAGGGAGTGTACGGTGCATGGTGTCCAAAAAATGTGCTCATATCGATCATCAACCAAAGCAGCTATGCCCCTACAATTTTTGGCATTGTTCGTGATTACTTGGACCACATTCTCACTACACACCATCTCTATGCACTCAATGAGAATTCTGAAAATGAATTGTGCATCTTCCACTTCCCCTTCATAGTCAACTGCCCTAAAAAACATTGCCCCTTTGGGGGACACTGCAATAACATTAATCAATGGATGGTTTTTGGTATCTTTCCATCCCTCAGAAACAATAGAAACCCCTGATTCAACACAAGAATCTCTAATTGGTTGAAGGGAGGTCTCTATAGCATTCCTTTCTCTTTGCAACAAGGTGGTACACACCTTTTCAAACCCAGGACTTGTGAAACCAGCTGGTGCACTATTGATTGCCGACACCATTTCCCACCAATATGGTGATCTCACCAAGTTGAAAGGAAGTCCATTGGCATAGAGACAACTTGCAATTTTTTGTTCTTGCCTCCATTTTAAATGCCTTGCCCAATGGACCTCTTTTGTAGGTGGTAATTTGCACTTCATCTTCATCTTCCACTTCTAGTGTAGGCAAGAATGGATGTTTGAAGGCTGCAATTGAATCGGTGGTTAAATGCATTTTTTTTGGCTCCACTAGTATAAGTAGTTTGTTTTGATCTTAGAACCAATTTATTAGCCTCTTCTTGTACTTTTACAGATCTTGCTATTTGTGCAAGAGACAACCCCTTCTTATCTGGGCCTTGACACATTCCCATCCCTTTACCAGTAGGGCCCACCAAGTGAACTTTCACTCAAGAATATGAGCTATTTTTTGGTTTAGTATTACAATAATATTTCCAAAAATATGTCCCACCTCTTGGAACCCGTGAAATTCTTGTGGTACGTCTCCATAAAGGAGATGCTATATCAATTTTGAATTTATCGGTTCCTTCCCCACCCATTGAACTTTCACTACTGGCCATTCTTGCAATGTGATTTCTTGCTATTATTAGAAATTAAATAAATTTAAACTAGAAAAAAGTAAGAATTTTAAGCATACAAGTGCAAAAAAAGGATACAAAAACATTAAAACAAGAGCTAAACTTGTTTCTTTATTTCTAAAAAAAAAAAGGAAAAAAACTAGGAAAATTTCATCCTAAACTTGAAAAAAATCATCAAAATCTATAAAAAAATCATTAAAAGACTCAAGAATAGGGTCAAATGCTTATCTTAGAAAGTTAGATCTCCTTTGTGGAAGCTATTTGGCACCCCACTAACGATCCTCTACGAATATAATCACCCGCCCTTCGAAATGCCAAAATGGAGACCAAATGAGAAGAGAGCAAAATAGCAAACAAAATGATATGTTTGAACAATGAATGGCCTCATTTAGGGCCGTTTTAGGGTTTTGTGGAAAAAATAATAAAAAACTCTAATTTTAAGCACATGGTTTAAGTGAATTTTTACCTTTCTAAAGTTTTAAAGTAATTAAAATCTCTTCTAATAACTTAAAAAATTGTGTTAAATATATATGTATGTGTTTCTTATGATTGTTGTATCTAGTCATATCCATATTAGGGGTGGTTCTAAAAAATGGCTGCATCTGTATCCATATTTCTATGCTTATCCATGTCCATTCAATTTTGGCTAGAAGTGAAGGAAATCCTATCCACCTCAACATTTGGTCTTCAATTGTGCAATCCAAATCATAATTGTGTGGTCGTCTTTCCAAATTCAACATCCTCGGAAAGGATTTGTCTTTGATTCTTTAGAGATTTGGGACCTAAAACTTCAGTCACCAATAGGTACCTAACATGGTTACGCATTGGTTGAGACCCATTTTTCATTCTTTCTAAGTTGCTTTTATAGGGTGTTATTGGTGTAATATTCATTTTTCACCTTGGATATCTTTAAGTGTGATATTATACCTATTTAATAAGTCTACTTTGAATAATTGGAATACTTATTATCCTCATGTAGCTAGCATAATAATGACATATGCACACCTTGACTTGAGGTTCACTTGTGCCACCACTACCTCGTCAATCCTTGATTGATGGTAGTTAGATGCTACTTCTATTTAGTCAAGGCCACCTTTGTTTGTCAAATTGTGTTAACTGATCCATTTATTGGTAGTGTAGCTCTTGACTTCTTAGTAAGACTAAGTTGATCAATCCATTGATTGGTAGTTAAATTTGTGACCTTTGGACATGCCATCTCCTTAAGTCATGTGCTAGCGGGGCCTATTCATATGTACTTCATCCATCTCTTTGGTGGTTGATTTTCTCTTTATTGGAATAGTAGCTTTTATTACATTCTTTTACCCTCGTTGTCCCTATGCTTTTGCTATTGCAACTTTTTTCATTCAGGTAGATGCTGGCCTTTGATATGCCCTAGGAAATGTGGCAGTTGGTGAGGAACATTTGACTCTCTTTGGTGTTGGTGTACACCTGTTTGATCCAGTCAATTTGTTTTGTAGCATAAGGTTAAGAGAATGTAAAACACGAAGTGTTCAAAAGATATTCAAATATAACATTCCTCAACCAATAAACTAGCCACTTTAAAATATTTTGTCTTGACTGTTATGATATAGGCAATGTGACAAGGGCCCACTTCCTCAATAGCCCCAATGAGGATGTCAACAATAAAATGTACATCTTTTAATTGTCCCTCACAATCCATGGTTTTTTAAAATGGTGCCTCGTAAGGCTATATTGCAATTACAAGTGATCAAGTGCACATCTTTGGCATCCTTTCATCTATTAGAAATGATGAGCACCCTATCCCTTTCCACAAATCCCTAATGAGGTTTAATGAATCTTCTTCATGGTTTCACCTCCTTTTCCAATAAGGTTCTACACACCTCCTCGTAAATCAGACCCATGTACCCTTTTGGGTTTTCATTAACATTTCTCACGTCTTGCCAACATGGTGAGGGAACAAAATTGAAAGGCAAACCATTTGCGTGGATGCATCAAGGCATTTTGATGATTAGCAATATCCTGAAATTCATTTTAAATTGCCATTTTCAACAGTCCCTTTGTTCTCTTATGTGAAATGAGTTCTTCTAGAGGTGTTGCAAAAAATGTTTAGCTCTCTAACAAACTTAGGATTAGATGGGGGAAGAGGGAGCTTCATTCTTCAAAATCCTTCTTTGTCAAAGGATGAATTGTTCTATGACCTGTTATGTCATTTGTTTTCCTGCCCTGTAATATAATGTGCCACTTATGCCTATTCTAGAAATGACACCCAAATGGGTTCTCAGTGCTCACCCAACTGCATGAGCATTTATACTTAACATCACAACCATTGCAAATCTATTCTCCACTACTTGAACCCATGGTTACCCAGAGACCCATCTCCTCCCTTGCTCTCCCTGAGACACATCTTAGAGATGGAGACACGTCTCCAGTACCAGAAATGCCTTTGGAAACTTCTTGACATACAAGGTTATTTTGGCTGCTGTCTCCCACAATCTCTGAAGTCTTCCTATCAGAAATTGATGTCTTCTACCAAAAAACTTAGGGCAAAACATGTTAAAAGGCAATAAAGGAAGACAAATAAATAAAATAAACCTGCGTAAAGATTGCTGATATTTTGGGTGATACAAAATTCCATGCATAGTTATAGTGATAGAATCTACTGTTAGTGTAGACTTTTTGAGAGGGACATAAATAGTTGTATGACTGATTTCCTGTCATTGCAATGGTCTAAAGTGATATTTCCTTTACTATTTACTGTTCTTGTATGACTGATTTGCTTTGCTTGTTATCAAAGTTCTATGTCATGATGTTTTCTGGAAATTATTAAATTACGTTAAAAAATGGCATCTCCAAGTACCCGTCTCCTGGTAACTATGCTTGAACCCTGTTGAATGATGTCAACATACTTTTAAAGTGCAGTATATGGCTCTGTTTTGAGGCATGATCAGCCCATGGAGGTAGAATTGGCTGTCATTGTAATCCCTATGGCAACAAGTTTGTCAAAAAATGCATTTGAAACAAATGAAAACATTATGGATGCTAACCTCTTAATATTTTAAATATAGATTTATAGAAGAAAGAAAACAAAACAAGGGAGTTCATTTGTAAAACAAAATTGAAATAACAAAACCAAAACAACTTATCTCTTTTCCCAAAATCTCTCTCTACAATCTCCTTGGCTTGAATGGGCTCTTGCACGTGTAAGAATATCATTCCAATTGTTTTGGAATCTTCAAATCTAATCGTGTAATGACAAGCAATAATCAATGGTTTGTCTTTTGCATTCACAGTGAGGTAAAATCAGTTTGTTTGAGTTTTCAAATGCTTTAGATGCCACTTTTAGCATTAGGGGTTCTGTTTTTGTGTTTTCTAAGCAAATTTAAAGTCTGAATTAGTCAAATAATAAAAATAAAATTTTAAAAATGACATTTTATTAAGTGTGTTTGGCCTGGGTACCATCAGATTCTTTTGGATATGTCATGGGTTCTTCCTAGAAAGCCCAGTCTTTTGTGCATGCCCTGGTGGAATCCTTTGGTGAATTGACTCTGAATCTGGACTGTGTGAACAAGATCTGGAACCAACCAATTCAGGGGATAGACCATAACATTATCATGCTGTGGTAAATATATTACCATAACCAGGTTTAAAATCTGGAAATAACAGTTCCACTTGTGTTCCTGGCGAGGCTTGCATCAGCAGAACATGGTAGCAAGTGCCTTGTTAGCATATCCCTCTTTGTAGGCTGAAATAGCAACCTGAATTTGAAAATCTCTCAAGTCCATAAAATTCCTATAATCAGGGAATCAATTTTTAAAAAAATGAGCTGAGTTCAATTCTCATCACCAGTATCAATGTGTTCAAGTTTCATATTAATAAAACTTTTTGATTCAAAATCAGTTAACAAGGAAAGCCACTTTTGTCCGTGAATCAGGTCAATGCGTTTCTTCTTCCTCTGCCATTTTATTAATCTGAAAATTTTACCTCTCCTTCAAAACTTAAACACAATCTTCTAGCCCCTGTAGCATCTAGGTTGCCTCTCAAGACACCTTTCCATGGTCACATTCGCAAGGGAAAAAATATCAGCCTTGACTCCTCCATGCTTTATTTTGTGATTACAATTTTTATTTTAAATTTTAATATAAAAATAATTAGCATCCACAATAATATATATGTATAAAGTCATAATCATATGAAACCGCACTATTTTCTCTTCATAAGTTTTGCGAATTGTTTTCACATTGCTCTAGATTGATCTAAATATTTGATTTCCGTGGATGCTAAAATGTATTGATTGTTCCTTCTAGATGGTTCTTGATTCTTCTATGGACCTTTCCTTTCGTCAAACAAATTCTTCAATATTCTCTTGTTTTGATGATATAGAACCACTAAATTGTATTTTCTGCACTGTAACCACTGCTTTCTACTTACGTTTACACATGAAATTGACCTTAGGCACCTCAAAGAAATCTGACCCAAAGTCACAGGCAGCAAAAGCAGCAAAAGCAGTCAAGGCAGGTGCAACTACTATAAAGAAGAGGACCAAGAAGATCAGAACTTCTGTGACATTCCACAGACCAAAGACACTGAAAACACCTCGAAATCCCAAGTACCCTCGACTGAGTGCACCTCGTAGGAACAAACTTGATCAGTATGAGGTTTTGAAATATCCCCTGACAACTGAATCTGCAATGAAGAAGATTGAAGACAACAATACCCTTGTATTCATTGTTGATGTACGGGCAGATAAGAAAAAGATAAAGGATGCAGTGAAGAAGATGTATGACATTCAAACAAAGAAAGTGAACACTCTGATCAGGTTAGTGTCATGGTTTTCAACTCTACTACAAAATCCTGTCTGAATTAAGTTCAGAATTGTTTTTTAAAGTTAAATTATAAAAATGCTTCCTGATCTGATAGACGACTAATTGTTATCTTGTTGTCTGT
The DNA here is from genome assembly GCA_027943335.1 of Chamaecyparis obtusa. NCBI lineage: Eukaryota > Viridiplantae > Streptophyta > Pinopsida > Cupressales > Cupressaceae > Chamaecyparis > Chamaecyparis obtusa. Next base: position 176,517 of record BSBK01006457.1, on the reverse strand, counting down.
GTCTAGGCCTGATGGCTTGAAGAAGGCATATGTGAGATTGACACCAGATTATGATGCCCTGGATGTAGCAAACAAGATTGGCATCATTTAAATCAACACTTATAATTGGAGTGTTAATTTCATTTGCTTTGAAACAGTATTTTTTCTTTTATGTTGGAAAGGTTTTTACTATCTATTTGAAGCATACATTTTAGATTTTGAACTTGTGTACTCAACATTTGACACTGTTAATTATGAGGATTTTATTGCAGTCTTTTATTGCAAATTACTCAAAAAGATAAGCTCATAGTGGGTTTTATTATTTGTTATCTTCTCTTGAAGTTCTGTAATAGATGTTTCAACAGAAGTTGTGATGTACTTCCAAGTAGTTCTTTGTTCGAGTTCCCTTTTCTTTGTTTTAGATAGTCATTATCCACTTTATTTTAGCTACTCGAATTCAGGTGTATTTTTATTTTCATATTGCATTACTTTTTCCTGGGGGTAGGCACATTGGCACATTCTTGACTAACCAGTAGTACAAAGAGAGTGGAGTTCATTAGGACCCTTTTGTTTCTGTCAAGTTTTTAGGAACATGTTGCAATTCATGTCCGGCAACTACTGTTTCTGCCGGGAGTAGCTCTCATTAATGTCATGTCAACTTTCAAATCATCAATATTTATTATAAGAGTTTATTTTGAATTGGTAATATCAAAATTTACAGTTCTATCAAGGCTGAATCATCTCTGCAAGGTTTTTAGCTGTGTAGCAAAGATTGTCTCCACTCCACCTTTCTTACTGGAAGGCAAAATAACGACAGTGTCTATACATGGCCTTAGTGGAGAATTTCTATGGCAACGTATACATGGTGATAATAGCCTCCTAAGACCACCGTTGCATCCGCTAATACCAAGCATCAATTGTTGGAGAGATTAATGACACACAAATGGTCAAGGCATAGATCTCAATGCATCCTTGGTCTTTGGTCAAGGCTACTTTTAGTATATTTATTATATGTTATGATGTCATAAACAAGAATGTTAGGCCACCCAAACATGGACATCCTTGTTTATTTTCATGCAACCCATTTAAAGATGGTCTGAAAATTCGTCAACATTTATCAAAATGCCAGTCAAGATTATGATGTAACCCTTCTATATGCTCGTGTATCATAAGTAGTAACAAGTATCATGATGATTCGAGATGTTCTTACGCACGACCAAACATGCTGCCTCAATGTGGGATGCTTAATTCTTAATGTGACAACAAAATCACTGAAGACAAAAGTAGGGCTATGCCAGGTTTTTTTCAAGTGGGACAAAAGCATTGGAGATAAATTGTAATGAAACAAATTAAATATAAAAAATTAGAAATGCAAGGTTGGGACACCTTTTTAATTTTTTTAAAAGACAAATAACAATATTTAAATAGGTAGTATATTTCAAATTCACACAAGTCTCTCTTCTTGTCTCAAATTTTATTAAATTTGTATATTGTTTAGTATTGAAATACAATTCACAAGTCTCCTATGCTTTTCAAAATCTCTATTTCTTGGAAGTACAAAACAATACCAAATTTTTCTTCTATTTTATAAACCAAATATACATTGAAACTCTTTTAGACCATTTTTATTTGTGTTGATTGATATTTGGATTATTGATGTATGAGTTTTCAATGAATTGATTTATTACGAGTCTTTGGATAACATGATATATAATGTGTTTGCAATTAGATGAATATGGTTATTCTTATGTCAATTTAAATATTTATGACAAATATATATTATGGTTATTTTATGATGGTGATCTATATGTTAGTATATTATTTACATATATAGTTTTACTGACTCCATACTTGTATGTGTATGGTTGGTGTATATGTTTTATATTTTTATTTGATGTGTCTAATATGGTTGAGGGACAAAGTCACAGTTACTTGTTTGCGAGATCTACACGATTAGTGAGTCCCTTCCATTGTTTGCTATATATTTATTGTCTATTATATATTTATACATGTATGTACATGTTTGTCTTTTATCAAGATTTCAAGTATTGTGCATCGACTTTTTTGAATTGTGAGGATAAGTGTGCACTATCGTAAGAGGGGAGATAACATACATGTCCAATCCCAACTTAAGTTATTTATTGTCTTGTGATGTGAATTTGTGAATCTTTTCTTTCAATATGATTTTTGTGTTTTTTTTAGTTTAGTCAGTTCATTCTCATGTTGTCATGATGTGGTTTGATGTGATTTTATGTTATTATGGTTAAGTGATTTATGAGTTTGATTATGTGAATAAATGATTAAGTTTTATTAAATATAGAAATATTAATGATGATATTTAATTAATGAGAATTAATTAAATATATTTGTTAATTAAAAAAGCTTAATTTAAGAAGTCTAATTTTTTGAATAGAGGATTTACATACATATTAAATCTTAAATTGATTTTTTTTTTAGCATATTTAATGAATTGATATTTAATTATTAATATGTTAAAAAAATAGTAATTCTTAATTAATTCTTAATATGTAATTTAAGTTGTACATTTAATTTAATAAAATTGAATTAGGAATTTAAGTTAAAGTTGAGTTAGGAGTTGATAATTGCATATTTTATTATTCAAATTATAATTAATTATGCAAAAGAATTCGATAAAAATAAAGTTAGGAAGTTGAGTTCTAATTTTTTGATTGGGAGTTGCATGTTTGAGTTATGTTTGTTGGGTTTCTCTATTAGGGGGTTTTGGGTTATTATTTTAAATGAGAAGTTATTGGTTTTGGCTTAGGAAGTTGAGTTCTAATTTTTTGATTGGGAGTTACATGTTTGAGTTATGTTTGTTGGGTTTCTATATCATGAGGTTTTGCGTTATTATTTCAAAGGAGGAGTTATTGGTTTTGGCTTGGAGTTTGCAATTGATAAATTATTTTGTTTTTAATTTTTGGATTATGATTGGACATTGTGGTTTCATAGCATCAGTGGTTGAGGTAGGGTTTCTTAGATTTTATATATATGAAATCTCTCTTTCTCTCTCTCTCTCTATATATAATTATTATATTTTTAAATCTATTTAAAAAATAGTAATTTTGGTGCGCGGGAGTTTTAAACCCCACCCATTTGTCATGCTCACCCAGTTGCCACGACAACGGGAGAGGATGGGATATACCCCCCCAGTCCTCCCCCCCCTTGCCCCCCCCAATTTAATACTTTTAAATTAAAAAATATATTGATAATAAATAAATAAAAATAATAATAATAAATCAATAAAATTTTAGATTGCTATAATTAAATATTAATTTTATTTAATATTAATTTAGTTTTAATATTAAATAATGTATATATGTTATTAATTAATATTTGTTTAATATTAAATTACTTAATTATTAGTTAATAGATAATGGTTTTTTTTTGTATATGGTTGTTCATTTTGCAATAGTAGTTTTCCCATTTAATACTAAATCATGTGAACGTGTATATATATGTTTGGAATTTTGCATGTGACTCAAATATAGTCAAACTAGACTTTAATCAACAAGATGATTGCTTTACTAAAACTGGTAACTAGAAATTGAATGCGTTTGTATGTCTTGATTTCATTGATTTTATCCGGTTGGGAAACTATGTTGGCTCTTAGGAAAATGTGTACCCGAGGTTTGGGGGTGTGCCCTTTTCTTTTTTTAACGCTTTTGTGCTTATCTATTATGTAAAATGTATCGTTTTGACCATTGTGAACCAACCTCTAATTAGTTGTAAGTTTGTGGGTTTTGTGTACACTTGAGAGTGCTTTTGTGGTAGAGTGGTTTTGAGAACTATTGCTTGTTCCCTGTGGTTTTGTGGAACAAGATTTATGAACATCATGTGTTATATGGTTTTATGAACACCTTGAGAGTGTGTTTTTGATGTTATGGTTATGTGAGAACCAATACATTTCTGTCATACCAATGAACTGATTTGAAGATCATTATTTATCATTGGTGTGATTTGGTTTATGAGCTTAGGTAGGGGGTGACCCCACAATAATGGGTTACATTTTTTTAGACATGCCGATTTTTGCTAAAATAACACATTTTTAATAAAATATGATGATTTAAGCCTTGAGAGGTTTCATTTGAAGGAATTAGTTACAAATGGTTAGCTTAAAACCTCTTAGATAAAAAAATATTGATATAACATCTATACTTGTCATTCATACCTACAATGGAGTCTCCTTCGCACCTATTAAAGTGCAGACAAAAAATCACTTCGAGTTTATCTTTTGGAAGATCAAATGAATCTATTTGAAAAATCTATCTATGTAGTAAGGTACTACTTAGAAAAATCTTTCCAATGACTTTGTATTTTTAATTTTACTAAACATAGATATTTCACCGTATGTCTACCTCTATGTTTGATGCTTATGGAAAAATAGTAAACGAGAGAAAAAATTTTTCTAAAAAATATCTATGCCCTACGTATTGAAGTTCTTTTTCTATCAAATAAAATAAAAAATGAAATTGGACAAATATATGACAAGTTATAAGCTATGTAGTCAAGGTATGTCAAAATTACAGTTTAGTCAACTTCAAACATTAATAAAATATGCAATAATCATGATAATATCATCAAACCAATTGCATGCCCTTCGTATGGATGTTAGAAAACTAAATTTGAAAGAATCACATTGATATCTATTTTAGAAAAAAAGTTATGCTCTATGAAAATAATGTAAATCTTTGAAAATGACGTTTTGAGCAACATATCAGTTTTCGTGGGAGAAAGAAAAAACTATTCAAATCAACTAAAAAATAAAAATAAAAATATATTTAGAATCTAGACAGAAAATCCTAAAAGACTCTAATTTACTTCTTTTGATTTCAAATGGTTTAATGACAATATGCATCCAAATCTGAAAGTTTTTTTCAAAATGTAGAGTTCAGTGTCCGTTCAGGTAAAAAAGTGTAACCCACTATTGTGCGTTCACCCTAGGTTAACTAAGTATATAGGTGGTGAGTGGCTTGCAATAGGCATCAGGGCCTACAAGTGGCTGCCAGGATAACTTATTGCAAGTGACTTAATGAAGTGATAACATAATAAAATCTATTAGGATAGAAACATTAATCAGATGTCTGTGTTCCTCACCCATGCCTTGAGTGCTAGTACATGCTAGGATGATATGTGAGAAAATACTTGCCGCTTGCGAGTACTTGGATATAGCATAGTTGGTACCTTGTATGTATGAGAAGATTACTGATACTGCATAGAGTCACTAGGGCGTCAAGGTCTTGAGAGACTGCCAAGGTAACTCTAGAGTTAACTCATGTAATGACACTTCCCCATATGCATCTTAGGTTTCCTATATGTGTTAGTTGCCTTTGGTTGACTATGTATTACCTTTGCTATTTTGTTGTACCTTATGAGATAGATAACTTTCATGATCCCTTTCTTAGTTTGTACTGTGGTTGATTTTGGTGTTTGATATCCGAGCGGGGTTTGTTGTTATCTCCTCAACACGGTGGGAGTGGACCATTTAGGTTCCACGAGGTCGGGTGATAGTAATTCTTTTACCATTTGAGATTTCGACATTCGTGTCCCAGTGCTAAACGATCCTTGTAGTAGTTGTACTTTCTTGTTCATCATTGTTGGAGATGTATTCTTATCTTTCTTATTTTATGATCTCATATCTTTGTTTTAGTTACTTTAGAGATATCATATTGTATTTTATATTTGGATTATTAAATTACATACCCTGTGAATTGTGTAGTGAATGTGGGTTATCATGTATATCTTAGGGTATCAGTTGCTTCTCGATTTCATGTATAAGATGGTGTATTTATTTACATTATGTGGAGATTTTGTATGATTTTATATTAAGTAGATTAATTAACATTTACATAATCTACGTCAAGGAACTCTTGAGATTTGTAATCTATGTTTGAGTTACATTTGTGTGTATGAGTTGTATTATATTGTATTTCTTCTACATTGATATGTATTGTTGTTGTGTAAACTTTTTTTTAAAAAATTATTTTGTAAACTTAGTAGCATGTTTTAAGTTAATCTTTCCTCAGTTCCTTGGTGGAACATTACACATTGCAACCTCTTTTCTATTGCAAACTTAAAATATATATTAAAATTAAATTACAAGTTAAAAAAACATTTCCACAAAAGAATCTAAATTTGTCAAATGAAGAACCTAAGTTACAAAACATTCTCATAAGTACTATGAGTAGCTACATCTCCACCATATAACATCCTTAAATACAAAGACTTTTCCTAAAATTGTAGTGGACTCACTAGTGTGAGGTTAACATCTAAGGTCAAGATCCTACACATGCAAACAACTCAAGCTTCATTTAAAGGGCAACAAAATAATATTCACACTGAGAAAAACTAAAATTATTTGAAGGGGAGAGTAAGGACAATGTAATCTTATTATAAAGCACTACTAGTCCAACCAAGAGAACCACAAGTAAGTCACACCATTCTAACAAGTGTGAGGCCTCAACACATCCTTTACCCAAAAATGTCCTCAAATAAGACTACTACAAACCCCATATTCTTTCAAAACTTTGTAAATTGAGGTAACACTTCTAACAAAACGTCACAAATGGAACATTCAAATAGTCAATAGCACAAGTTGTAAGAAAAGAAAATAGTCAATAGCACAAGTCGTAAGAAAAGAAAATAGTAAAAAGCACGTGACTAAGACTTATTGATACAACAAATAAACAACGGGAAGCTGCCTCCCTAATTCACTACCTCAAAATATCATTTCTCTTCCAATCTCCTTAAAAAAGAATCTCATGTTTTTCCTCTCCACTCAAATGCTCTCTAAAAGCTTAAAATTGAAATCTTAAAAATGCACGAGAAACACCTTTTCCAAGTCAAAGAGGACGATATAAAAGGGGGTATCGTGTTACTTCTCTCCATCTGATAGGATGAAACTACATAGAAACCTAACTAAAAACATAGTGAACCCCTCTTACAAACACTAGTAATGTACCGTATCTCCATGTAAATCAAAATAAAATTCTCTTCCTAAAATTTAGGTAGCAAAATAGAGTGCATTTCTCCCAGCCCTCACTTGGAAGCAAGTTGGTTGACTAGTATACCCTTATCCCATCTTCTCATGCCCAAATATATCCATATTATTACCGCTATGATAAATTTATACAAACCTACTTACATGTTGAAGAATATAAATAACATAGAATGTCCAATAAATTGATAAATCATCATGAACAATTTTTTTAAAATAAATTTAAGTCTATATTACACACACCTTCCACACACGCACGCACACACACATATATAAAATTAATGTGACATTTAATTATCTTATTTTTATGTCAACATTGATTCAAGTTCTAACCTTCCCTCCCAAATTTCTCTTTATCCCAATTTTAGAATCTAGATGAAGTACTTGGCATATGAGGATTCTCCTTTGCTTGCTTTTGTTGCAAGCAATTAGAGCATTGGGCCAAGGATTGCAACAAACTGGATTCCTCTTCAAAGGACTCTCTTGTGGTGAAGGTTGCTAGGTAAATAGTTGGCCACAATGATGCTTTTCCTATTATAGTTATAGAGGTCCTTTCAATCTCAATTGTATCCCATTCCCCAAGAACCCAATCCTTGAAGAGGCCCTCAAGATTTCAATCTCTAATAAATTGGGGGTTTTGACAAGGATGTCCATTGAGTGTCGTATGGAGAAAGTTGTAAGATAATATAAAAAACAAATGGACTTTGCTTTGAAGGAAATTTTATGGAAAAAGGGTTCTAAGGTTGCTAGGTTGTCAGTTGGCAATAAGGATGTTTTTCTTGTTTGGGCTACACATGTCATTATAGTCTCAGTTGTATCCCCTTACTTGTAGAAGCCAATGCTTGTAGAGGTGTTTTAAGATGCACGTCTCATTCAAACCTCTCTAGAGATACTAATCTCTAACAAATTGGAGATTTCGACAAAGAATAACCATAAACGTTTAGAGCTCAATATTATTAACCTTCAATTGAAGATGAATGCATTTAGATGGACATGGTTTTTCTAAGAGTAAATCTCCAACGAAGGCTGCTTTAAGGAATTAAAGACTTCCTTGATATTTCATCAAGAGTAATAAGAAACAAAAAATGGCAAATTTAGAGCTTGATAAAAAAAGAGGGCCAAAAGAACAAAATCTTGAGGGAGAGAAAAATTCAAAAGGGCTTGTAGATGGTTGTCAAAGTACCTTTACATCCATATGTGATAAGGGTACTTCAAAACCTTAAAAATGAATATAAACTCTTAGAATGTTAGAGGATTCAACAATCCCCAAAAATATGACATGCAAATTTTGCTCAATGAAATAAACCCAACATTCTATTCATCTAAGCAACTAAGATGCCTTTGGATCAAGTTATCAAATTTAAGATTATGTTCTTTAAAGACATTGGTTGATAGTCTTCTACATTGTGATTCAAATTATGTTGCTATTTTGTTTCATCACAAAAGGACAACTTTTATTGAGTAACTTTCAACATTTATACTCCCAATTTTACATGGGTTAGGCATGACCTTTAGAAAAGTTTATATGGCTTTAGAAGGATTCATCCTAATCTAAAATGGATAGTTATGATAGATTTCAGTTCTCTTGTATTTGAAAAGGAAAAATGGGAGGATCACAAGCTTTTTATGGAGGTTGGGAAGATTAGGTTAAACTCATCAATCTTATCATGGTCAAATCATAGGTCATTTTTTCCTAATCTAGGTGAGCCCTCCTCTCTTAACTAGTTTCAATTTTATTATTGTTCTTTATCTACTCACTAGAATTGGTTTATATCATAGTACTATTGTGTTTTATTTGGGAAAAAATGAGAAAAAGAAAAAGATACCCTTTTTTCATTTGAAAAGTTTGGATACATCATCCACATCTAAAAATATTGCAAAGTGGTTGATCATTCAAGTGGAAGGTCCAACCATGTTTGATATGGTTAAGAAGTTGAGCAATGTTAAATTCAATATAATGAAATGGAATGGGGAGTCATTTGGTAACATAGTTGAAAATAAATATGAAATTGCCACTTAGCTAGCCAATTCATAAAAATAAATTCAAATTTGGGGGTTGGACTAGTCTATGTGGGAGAAAAGGAGGAGTCTCCTATGCTATGTCCACTCTCTTTTTATTAAAGAGTTAGAATGCTAGAAAAAAAGTTTAAAAGTCACTTGATTAAAAGAAAGGTGACAAGAATATGAAGTTCTTCCACCTAACTGCCTTGAACCATGATTCTTTCAACAAGTTTTTTTTAATTGAGCATTGATTACTAAAAATAAAGTTTGAAGTATAATAAGTGACCTAGTTGGTCATGTCATTACATACTATTGTAAGTTTGCATACTATCCATCAAAATAATTTATTAGTCCAAAATATATCAAGAAAACATACATATCACAACTCACCATGAGCTTACATATAAAACATAACAGTCTACATATAAAAAACAACATAAATATGAATTACTAAAACTACTCTTTATCATTGTCATTCTTATCATTTTTGTCAACTTGTTGTTCTTCATTTGGTCAACCTTCTCCTTGTTTTTTTCATCTGGTTTTGGGTAGTTCCTGTTTGCTTGAAATGAGTCCCATCTTTGTGTTGCTCCTATAGGTGAGGAATTATTTCACAACTCGTGTTTTCGATGTTTTGGCGGGATCCTTCCATGTACCTAACCGCTTCATCCCTTTTTCTAATTTTACTGTAGTTGTGAGTAATCCATTGGCTGGTCTTTAGGTCTTGGGGCTAGTAATCAACTTTCTTGATGTCTTCTTTGAACATCCCTAAAGAACCATCCTCTACTATTTTTTTGAACTTGTCCATTGGAATCTTAATTGTTAGAGTAACATGTTCCACAATTATAGATAATGAGAGTCTACATATAGGCTCAGTAAGGATACTCTTTGTGCCTTGGTAGTATTGACTATTTCTCAATTTTCACAAAAACCAAAGGACCTCAGTGGATAGAACAATCCAAACCTTAGTGGATAGAAAACACCAAACCAAATTATCAGTTTTGTTCAAATTCTTGACATTACTAGATATTCAATCAAGCCAAAAATTGTTAGAATCAACTTTCCAATCCAATAAATTGCTAAACACAAGATTCTAAATAGAAGCATCGAAAGAGAAATGGAAGAAGATCTAAGGAATGTCTTTAGGCAAACCTAAAAAAATGCAGGGTGCAACCCTTGCCTCTAAATGGATTATAAAAGGGAATGATCCCATGAATATTTCTAATCAGAGCTAATCTTCAGAGGGCGATCTTAAGAAAATTTAAGTCTTGGAATAACCTACACTTGTGTGACATCCTTTTCAGCAGATTTAGTGCTATACCATTAGGGTCTAAAGTTTCTTAAGTATCTGGAGAGCTAAGAGATATGAAAAAAAAAGAATCTTGGGTGGAGATGTTATTCTTGAGGAGCAGAACATGGTTGTTGGGTTTAGATCTCTTTGATTGAATCTGTCTCAAAAGGACAAACCCTTGGCCTCGTTGCAGGGATTCTCAGGAAAAAGATGGAAAAGTTTAGAGGTTTCTCATATTAAAGATGTTTATCAGGACAAATACATACAAAATTGGACAAATACATATAGAATTGGGAACAAATGAAAAATGATTTTGGTTTGGAAAATTCGAATAGGAGAACTTTCTTTACCATTTTGAAACATTAAACAATATGAAGAAGCCTATCAAGATATTGTTTGAAAATAATGAATTTTAGAATATGAAGTGGACAGATGGCATCACAACCTAAAATCTAAAGCTAGTTGTCTATATACATTTTTATCTCATAGTCTATTGTCTTCAATCATGATGCTTAATATTGAAATCATTAAGCAATATGAAGAAGCCTATTAAGATATTGTTTGACAATAATGAATTTCAAAAAATGAAGCGGACAGATGGTGTCCCAACTTGAAATCTAAAGTTAGCTATGTATATAAAATTCTATCTCATAATTGAATTGAGTTTGGAATGTTAAAATTTTGATAACCATATTTGGTCCAAAGCTTTAATTAATTTCTAGTCTAACAAAATTGAGCTAAAGAAATCCTATTCTAGATGACAACTTATGTTACATAAACTTGTCATTAATGTAAACCCAGTCCCTTATCTTCAACAAGTTAATTGAAATGGATATAGAAAAAGTATACAAAAGGGAGGCTATAAATTTATTGTGATCCCAAGTGGAGTTAAATTCATTGACATAATACATTTGCTTATGACCAATATGCTTAGTGCATATAGTATTCCTAAATTCTTGTATCAATATGTTTTTATTTCCTTCTTGATGTAATACACTATCTCAATTTCATCTCCATTTTATTCATCCACTTATTTCATTTCATTCATGTCTTCTTCGAATAATTTTAATACTCATACACAACTAATTTCAAATAACTATCATTATTTTCTTCCTATATTTTGAATTACTTTTTAGATTACTTTTTGTTGAGTTACTACCAATTTCTACAGGGAAAAAAAATCTTATTTCAACAAAAAAAAATCATAAGAAAATAAAAGAACGATGAAGGTTTTACATCCACAAATTTGTTTTACGAGTCTTAGGCTGCGGCTTTTCGGCTAAGCATCAAGAATTGAGGGGTATCTATTCCATCGAATTCGAATTGAGCACAATGGAAACTTCATCCATAGTGCAAGACTTGATCCCTTGTAGACTTATTAAGAATCTTTCAACTTCACCAATAGACCAAAAGACCATTGAGAAAATAATGATTCCCTGTAGACCTTATTGTACCTCCTCCCAATCACAATTAATCATAAGTCCCATGCTTCACAGCATAAAATGATAGTTTCCGTTGATTTCCTCAATTATACGAACTCGATTCCCCAATGGCCGTAAGTCGTGCAATAACCCAAGGAAGCAGAATCTTAACAGCGGCAGAGAATTTCCACATTTGCCCAATTTAACATCGCTTGTCTCGCCACTTTATTTCTTCTCTTTCCAACTGATCTTTTCCTACGCAAATAGTAAACGTATTACGTGTTGTGTAGGTAAGAGAATAGCTGAAATTCCACATAAAATGCTTTTTTTGATGTACCGGAGAATCTAAAGTTAGGCTATGTTAAATGTGAGTGCTGAGCACTCCATGTCAGATTTATGCCTAACTATTGTGTCAACGTTAGTGCTGGGTATTCCATGTCAAGTTTACAGTAAATATGCCCTTCAACTGAAATGCCCAGCATAAGTAAATAGCATTATAAATACCCACTTCATCCAGCGGACTGAGCAACAATATATGCATTTCATCTCTGATACTGCTGTTCGTGTAATATGGAGATGAAAATGAAGATATCAGATGGGATTCTAGTTTTGTTCATGCTTCTACTTATAAATCTGAGCAATGTGGGCTGTGAGGGCAGAGAAGTTAAAAACAGAAATGGTTGGTGTGGTAGTGATGAGGGATCTTGTTCAAAGTATGGTCGTGCTCATGGGTTTACACAGGGAAAGTGGGAATGCTGCTCAACAAAATACTGCGTTGATGTTTCTTCTGATTCATTCAACTGTGGAAAATGTGGGCATGCATGCGGTTATGGGTTAAGCTGCTGTAAAGGAAAGTGTGTTGATCTCAACTCTCACAAATCTCACTGTGGAAGCTGCTCCAACCGTTGTCATCATAACAAGTGCGAGTTTGGTATTTGTGGATATTCCTAGATGCCCCACTCCATTCATAATCAAGCACAAACATTTGTGAATCATAATCTCTAGTATTTTGCTCTCAAAATATTATTCATTACGAAGTGGCTAGAATCTGCAGTCCTTACACTAAATTTAACTACTTTGCTCTCAAAATATTATTCATTACTAAGTGGCTAGAATATGCAATCCATACACTAAATTTAACTACAGTTGAACTAAATAATTTCACAAAGGATATTGATTTGAAGATTTTAAATGAAGAATTTTCAATAATGACATTGTGTGATAATTATTTTGTGGGGTTGTGAATTTCGTTACTAAGGTTTGAATTTCTATTAGGATGTTATTATTGAATGTTCATGTTGCGAATGCGGTCGTTAATTAGGAGTCTTGTCAATTCATAACTTTCAACAAAAGTTTATTATTATTGTGTTGACACTCTATAGTTATGAACTAGTGAGGGCTCAAATCCACAAGCACATTGGATTGGTCCAACGGGAGGTTTGGGTGCTTTGAAGCTTGGTGGACACAACAACACTGTCACTTAACCAACACACTAAGTGGTGAACCCCAACTTTGAACAAAAACATTTACTCTTTACAAAAAAGAGATTTAAATGAAAAACATAATTAGTTTAGTTATTGGGTGATACTAAAACAATCTATTCCACATAACTTAAAGTTTTTTTTTTAACAAACATTAAATTACACTCTAATGAGTAAAGACATGATTTCCATTTAAAATTGTGTTTGAAATTTTTTTACTATCTTGATATTATTATGTGACTTGATTCCCCTCCCGAGATCTATATTTTTTTAGTTATTATCTTTTGCTAATTCTATTTTCACATTAGGCATTTTCTCTCAATGATCTTTACACTATTTTATTTGTATTGTTATCATTATAGTGTAATTTCCATAAAAAAATTAATTTCAAAGACATATACATATTAATTTTTAAATTCTCCTTTCTAGATATACTAAATTGGATAGTATAGCTAAGAATGATTGTTTTCATTTAATTATTTATGTTGTTAATGAGGCTAATAATGCTATTTTATTGAAACCAATCACAAAAGAGGAAGTAAAATTTGTTGCGTTTCTCTTTTGAGGGCAACAAAGCTCTTGAACGTAAAGGATTCCCTCAGTTCTTCTTCCAAATATCTTAGGATATTATAGCCAAGGAACCAGTTGTTACTACTAAGGAGATTATAAAGTACAAGAGATTATTGAAGACTCAAACAATACTTTTTTTAAGTTCTCATTCTAAAGAAGAATGGAGCAAATTCCTTGGCAAACTTTAGTCTACAACCTATATAATTTGGTGTATAGTTTTTTTAATTTCTAAATCTTTTCTTTGAGGTTGCAACCTTCTCTTTCAAAGTTGATTTAAGCTCATAAAATGGTTTTAAGTTTGGTAGACAATTCCTTAATTCTATAATCACTAGCAATGGAGTTATGATTACTTAGATCATAACAAAAGGTCAATTTTGTTATAAAGTTGGACTTAATGAAAGCTTGTCTCTTGGGATTTTTTCTTGAATATTATGGAAAATCTTAGTTTTGGTAAGACATTCTTGAATCTTATCACTCTTTGCATCTCGTCTTCATTTTTTTTTTATCAATGACAATTTGTTTAGATTCTTTAAGAGCTCCAAATTTGACAAAGGTATCATAATTCCCCCTTCCTTTTTATTATGTTGGCTGAGTCTTTTGAGAGAAAAATTCAACTGACAATCTCTATTAACAACCTAAAATAAATTGAACCAATCTCTACCTATTTTCAAATTCCACACTAACAATTTTTTGATGATACTATAGTGATGGGAGAATTGTCAATCTTGGAGGCTATTGAAATCAAGAAAATTTTGATTTCTTATGATCAACCTTATGATTGGAAAATTTATTTACAAAAATGTTTCATCTTCTTTTTAAAAACACTTTAAGGAAATAACAAACAAAGGTTCATATATTGGGTTATCAAATGTTCATTCTCATCTCTTCATATTTGCAATTACTAGTGTTCATCAAAAGTGCCCCTGAAGTTTTTTAGGAAAAACCTGCTAGACAATTTTTTAGAATTACATCACTAGAAGATCTCTTTTAAGTAAAATGGTTAATATCCTACTTATTATAGCCAACCTCTAGAATATTTGGATCGACACCCTGTAAGGTTGGGTATGGAAGAACAAAAATACATTCCATTGCTAGCCTGAGATTTGGCATGCAAGCCTAAAAAAGATGGAGGATTGAGTGAAAGAAAGATTAAATAATACAACTCACCTCTTGATGTGGAGATTTCTAGTAGCTTTCTAAAATAAAATAAAAAGTGGATTGAAATTATTAGTGGAATACCCTCAAGGAAGGATTCATATTATTCTTTCTAGTGTGGACTTACCTCAAGGGTCTGTCTAATAGATTTGTAGCAGGATTATTATCAACAAAGGTATGAAATAAAAAACTCAAATCTCTGGTAGAAGTATAATTTTTTGCGAGGAATCATAGATTGTTGATTCTCCTTTTATTGACTTAGATTGGATAGCTTCAATTATTTCATCGTGAAAACTTGTGTGTGGGATAAAAGGATAAATATATCAAGGAAGTTAATGGATTGAATACATCAGAGAATACCTTTCTCTCTTTTAATATTCATTCTACCCTATCAAATCTTTACTTATCACTTCATTTTTTTTTATATTCCCTAGTTGTTTGCAATGTTGAGTTAGTTTGGGTTGTTTCTCAGGTATTGAAACTTTCGTAGATGCTTTGTTTTTTTCCCTTACTATCTCATCAAGGCTCATCTCCCTTTTGTTCTAATCTTCAAATGGTATATTTAGTTCTAAAGGTCAATATTTTCTTGGGTTAGCAATCTAAAATATTTATTTCCTTACTATCTTATTTGGCCCATCTCCCTTTTGTTCTAAATTTCCAATGACCTATTTAGTTCAAAACATGAATATTTTTTGGGTTAGCAATGTAAAATAAGATTATTTTAATTAAAAATAGAACATGTATCATATATAATTACATAGAAAACTATATGTTTGAACCATTATGTCTTATGGTCAACTAGTGACTATCCTAATGGTTAGACTACATAATGTCTCCATAAAATAACATTGACAATGTGAGAACAAAAAATTTCTATGCAATACAAATTAGAAAAAAGTGTCTATGCAATGTGATACCAATTTTTTAGGCCATTCAATTACTTATTACCAAAAAAAAATGGACCATGGAAGGCCGTCTTTGGAAAAGTACATTACACATATTATGCTACATTACAAACTATTAGACATATATATGTTTAGCCAACTAATTACAATAAGGTGGAGGAGGGCCGGAACACTTTGAAGGGAAATAAATCTAAGACATCTATGCTCTCTTTTGACATGACCCTTCATTCCCACAAGGGCATCACTAAAGGTAAATCGTGATGGTCCCTATTTGTGGGTCTTTGAGTTGGTGTTTCACTGACCCTGTAGTGTTTTTTTTGGTTGTTCGCTAGATGCTCTATGCAACATCTTGTATTAGGTTTTGGGAGCCTATGTCTAAAACCCATGTTTTGATCTCATCTCATTCTATTTTGGTGGGATTTCATGATGTATCTCTTGAATTTAATTTGTAAAGGTTTTCAAGTCCCTTCAAAACCTATTTTTACTATAATCTAAAACTAATTAAAATAATTACAAATTACAAATTTCACTATATACATCCAAATTATTCCATCATATTAGTGGATCTATCTTTGAAATTCTTCATTTGACCTTGCCACTTCTATGGCAAAGTCATTATCTTGGTTAATTGGCTTGTTGTGTAGTCCCTCGTCCTTGTGAAGTAGAGACTCTAGTGAATTTTTTTATATCTCTTTTGGAATTCCAAGTAGCTTCTTAGATAAGGTTCGATGTCTTGTAAACTTGATCTCATATCTATTGATGTCAACCTGTCCATTGTTAGCATTTTTCTTTCTACCTCCAGTCATAGGTGAGATTCACCAGACTTAGAATGAATGATTGGAAGCTATGACAACATACACCAAATCTAAGCACAATCTGAAGACAAGAAAATGCAACAACAACAAGGCTATATAAGTCTTCTTTATTTTGAGCACTACCAAACTCAAGAGGGTGTATGCTTGTGCTCATGGGTTTACACAGGGGAAGTGGGAATGCTGCTCAACAAAATACTGCGTTGATGTTTCTTTTGATTCATTCAACTGTGGAAAATGTGGGCATGCATGCGGTTATGGGTTAAGATGTTGCAGAGGAAACTATGTTGATCTTAACACACATAAAACTCACTGTAGAAGTTGCTCCAACCGTTGTCATCATAACAAGTGCAAGTTTGGTATTTTTGGATATGCACATGGCTCCTAGATGCCCCACTCCATTCATAATCAAGCACAAACATTTGTGAATCATAATCTCTAGTATTTTACTCTCAAAGTATTATTCATTACTAAGTGGCTAGAATCTGTAGTCCTTACACTAAACTTAACTACTTTGCTCTCAAAATATTATTCATTACTAAGTGGCTAGAATATGTAGTCCTTACACTAAATTTAACTATAGTTGAACTAAATAATTTCACAAAGAATATTGATTTGTAGATTTTAAATGAAGAATTTTCAATAATGACATTGTGTGATAATTAATTTGTGGGGTTGTGAATTTCGTTACTAAGGTTTGCATTATATTAGGATGTTATTATTGAATGTTCATGTTGGGAATGAGATCGCTAATTAGGAGTCTTATCAATTCATAACTTTTAACAAAAGTTTATTAGTATTATTGTGTTGACACTCTATAGTTATGAACTGGTGAGGGCTCAAACCCACAAGCACATTGTATTGGTCCAATGGGGGGTTTGGGGTCTTTGAAGCTTGGTGAACACAACAACAACACTACCACTTAACCAACACACTAAGTGGTGAACCCCAACTTTGAACAAAAGCATTTACTCTTTACAAAAAAGAGATTTAAATGAAAAACATAATTAATTTAGTTGTTGGGTGATACTAAAACAATCTATTCCACATGTGATTAGTGCAAACCCAACCTGTTTGGAACAAGCGTAGACATTCAAACATTATCCTAACAGCATATTCCTAACATATAGTAAAGATATTTGCAAAACACCTCAGATAGAGCTTAAACGGGAGCACCCTGTCACCGTTTGATTTGCTCTCGATTTAGGGATGTGGGTGTGCTCTCAAAACACATGGAGCATGTCCCTAATGTAGATTAAGAAGGTTTAGGATTAATCAGAAACCATGAGAACCTCATAGTGGCACAAAACCATGTATGAAACACCTGATTTTGCCCCTAGAGCCCCAAGAAGCCTAATGAAGCTAAAATGAAGATTGAGCTAAAAATGCTTATGCTAAGATTAATTTTATCCAAATATGAATATGATGTGATGAAAATGATATGCAAAGCAATGAAGTAAACTAGGTTAATCCATTTAGGCTAAGCTAGTGTGAATTAGGAAAGCATAGAAAATGAGTTAAATCTTAACAAAATGAGAAATTAATCTAAGTCTAGATGTAATTTAGCATAATAACACTACTTAATATGAAGGATGTGAATTGGTGGTTTGCTCTTGGAATGAAGAGTATTTATAAGATTTGAGGAAGGGCTTGGGTTAGGAAGGGGAGTTAGGGTTAGAGTTAGGGTTAGGGGTAGAGTCAGGGGTATGGTTACAGATAAGGTCAAGGGGACAAGGGTTACTAACACATGTGTGAGCAACACTAGGGAAGTGTGCCTAGGGAACCAAGGTGGAAGAGGAGACATGGACTTCATTAATAGGCTGTAAGAGCCTTAATGAGGGTGTAAGGAGCCATTAATGACTCTTTAAGGCTCATTAATGAGGGGGTTTGACCAAAAGTCAAAGGAGGGTGGATTAGACTAAGAGGGTTAGGAATCACCCTCTAAGCAGGTTTAGGATGGGTTTAGGAAAGGTTAGATAGGTTTAGGGTTTTCTAGAAGATTCTAGGGTTTTAGGCTTTAAATAAATATTTAATTTATTTAAGGTGTGTGACATTATTTATTAACTAATGATTAATACATAGGGGGAAAGTCATTCAATTTTGATTTAAATGCTTTTGGGATGGATTCTTTAATTAAAAGTCTTTAATTAAAATAGGAGAAGAGGTAATGACAATAAAAACTAATTAAATAATTAATAAATTAATAAATGATGATGTCATTAGGGGTTTTTGCAAAATAAAATATTTTTATTTGGCAAAGGGTTTTTAGGTGTCTATGTTTTTCCCCTCTTTGATGTGATGCTGCAAGTGGCGTGGCATCAAAGACAAGAAAATAAGATGCCCTAGGCTAGAATTAGAAGATAAGGGGTTGTGTCCCCTCGAAAAAATAATGCAAAGAGTAAACGTTGTGAAATTTTCTTGAAAAAAACACATAAGGAAAAAGGAAAGGATGAAGATAGATGGGAAGGGAGGAGAAAAAAATGTCCTTCCAAGAGCAAAGATGGATGAAAGCAAGATAATGATGAAATGCAGGATGTAGGATGAAGCTAGATGAAAGATGCAAGATGCAAGATGCAAGAAGAATCTATATGATGCAGGATGATGCTATATGCTGGATGGAGGATTTGGGGAGCTCTGTGTGTAAATGCAGAGAGCAACCCCTAGTTTGATATAGCAATGCTAGAGACCTTCCAAGGTTAATGGGAACACAAGGCCTTGTCACCAGCGTTGCATAGGATTGATACGAAAAAGACACGCAAGGTTGCACCAACATCATGCATGAATCCAAGAGGAGGCATGGTAGAAACGATGCTGGAGAAACCATAAACAAATGACATTTCCCAAGTGCACCATGTAACCTAGAAGATCACATGTGAAATGTGCAAGGGTCATGTCTGATTGACTCACAGGCAGAAGCAATAGATCAAAAGACCTTGCCCCAGATTGCCCTCATTCACAGCGCACCATGATATAAAGGATCGTGGTGACTTTGAGGAGAGGAACAAGGAGAAGTCATAAAAGATAAACAAGATCCAAAGGACAAAACCAATACCAAAGTGATAAATCCACAAAATGTCCTTTGCCAAGGAGAAGGATTGATTTGATTGATGGGGGGAAGATTAGGTTGGAACATGAGGAAAGATACATCCTACATGGACCCAGTTTGATTCATGATGGAAGATTAGGCCAGACATGAGGAAGGATACATCCTCAAGGACCTATTTGATGAGGAGAATGTGTGCTGTTGTTGGCTAATGATGAATCAAGGATAATCATGGAGATCAAAGATAGTCGAAAAAAGATGTTGAAGTACAAGGTTGGGTGGGACAATGTTATTTGAGAAAATGGTGCTGCAAGACTAACAAGGATATGTACAACAAGATGCGATATGTAAAATAGATGGGGAAATAGTTACAATGGATATTTATAGAATCTCAAGGATTGGGATAGGAGGATCTTGCTATACAAGATATTTACAGGAAGCTCAAGATGTGGGACAAGAACTTTAGTGTGACGGTGGATAAGCATGAGGAGATAACACCTTGGGATTGATGGGCTGGAGGTGGGGATGTGGATTGGAGGATTTGGGATCGGGATCAAGATGGGTGGGGGATGGATGTTTGATAGATAATGACTTGGTCCACTATTTATGATGCATGTTTCTAGGTTTTCACCAACATACTTGTCCAAGGCGCTTGAATTGCCAAGTTTTCACCATTGGACAATTATTTTTCTTTGCTTTTTTTGTATTTTTCTAGATTTTTCCAATTTTTATGGATTTTCTAGATTTTAAATAGGATCTAGTTCAAGCATAGAACTTCTTTAGGTGTATGATGTTGATAGGATCATTCAGGGGCTCACCTTCTGGTGTGGATAGCTAATAGGATCCAGAGCTGAAGCATGTTGTGACAACGCAAGGACCCAACCAAGTAGGTTCAAACTTGCCCTTTTTCTCTTGATGTGCTTGTACTTTCTAATTTTCTTTTAGGACCATGTCGCTGACCTGGAACTATCTAGGATGGACCTTCTTGTTATAGATCCTTTTGAGTCGATTTTGGTATGCAACCAGGTGCTCATATGCTTGTTGCCTCTTTTCATCTAATAGGTCCAACTATGTGAGATGTGCCACGTAGTAGTCTTCATCTATGGCATAGTTCCTCATGGAGACATGCAATGATGGGAGCTCAACCTCGATGGGTAGAACGGCTTTGACACCATATACAAAGGAGTATGGGGTGGTGGCTGTAGGAGTGCGATAAGAAGTATGGTAGGCCTAGAGGGCGAGATTTATTTGGAGATGCTAGTCACGACCAAAATCATTGACAACCTTCTTAAGGATTTTGAGGATGGTTTTGTAGGTTGCCTCAGCTTGGCCATTTCCTTGAGGGAAGTATGAGCTGGAGAAATGATGGTGGATGTGGAGTCTAGCACTTAGATCATCCACATACTAGTTTTCAAAAGGTGTGTCATGATCTGTGAAGATGGTGGAAGGAATGTCAAAGTGACAAATGATATGGTATAGGATGAACTTTGATATTTGAATGCCAGTAGTGAGGATGAGCGAAATCACTTCAACCCACTTTGTAAAATATTTTGTGGCTGTTATGATATATTTGTGTCCATCAGAGGAAAGGGGAGTGATTAACCCAACGAGGTCGAAGCCCCAACATGAAAATGGCCAAGGTGGCGCAATGGGCTGCAAGTCTTGAGCTAGAGCATGGATTAGATTGACATGTTATTGACATGGTAAGCATTTCTTGACAAATCCAAAGGCATAATGCTCCATTGTTGGCCAATAATATCTGACTCGAAGAAACTACTTTTCTAGGACCATGCCACTCGTGTGGGCACCACAAATTCCAGCATGAACCTCTTGTAAATCTAGGATAGCCTCGTTTGAATCTAAACACCTAGAAAGGATGTTGTGATATCCTTGACGATAAAGAGTTTTTTCTATAAGAGTGTAGCGGGAAGCTCTGTGAATTAGGTTTTGGCATTGGGTGTTGGTGAGATGGGGAGATATAATACCATTTTATAGATATGCATGAATGTCATGGTACCACAGGGGCTAGGGACCAACCAAGATGCACACCATTTTTGAATCGGTGTTCTCATAAGAAGGCGTGTGTAGCTGCTCGACTAAGAATTCATATTGCAATGAGTCGCGAGGGATTTCCAGTAAGGATTTGATGGTTTCCATTGCATCAGCCGCTTTGTTATGAAGTCTTGGTTTTTGCATGAACTGAAGACTCAAGAAGTGCTCTTTCAATCTATCCACCAGTTCTTTGTAGGGTAGAAGCTTATCATCCTTCGTTTGGAATTCATCTAGGACTTGCTTGATTATTAGCTGTGAATCTCCAAACACTTGTAGTTATGTAATATTCCATTAGATAGTTATTTTGAGGCCTGAGATGAGTGTCTCATACTCTGCAATATTGTTAGTGCAAGGGAATCCCAATTTGAATGATTCAAGGATATAGTCACCTTGTGGTGTGATGAAAAGGATTGATGCCCCTAATCCATGTGATGTGTAGGAACCATCAACGTAGATTCCATATTCATTGTTCTTCAATTATGTATGGATGTTCATTGGTAAATTTCATGATTAGAGGATATGCATCCACCAGAGGTACTTCTGCTAACTGATCGACAATAACTTGTCCTTTGATTGCCTTTTGATCTATATGTTAGGAATAGTCCCAAGAGATAACTGAGAAGAGGGGGGGGGGGGGGGTGAATCAGTTATCTACAAGATTTGATTCTTTATCCAATAAGTACAGAATAACATTAAGTACATACACAATGAGATAACACTTAACACAACACAATTTTGGTTACAGGGAAACCCAAATAGGTAAAAACCCTGGTGGGAATTAGCACCTAGTATAAACTGCACTAGAATATAATGATCCTTGTTAGAAGATCTTACAACCCTATTAGGAGTTGATCTTTACAATGCATGAAGTACAATGACCTGGTCAAAGGTCAGACCCTGCTATGAGTCTTTTATAATTAACCTTGTTAAAGGTGAGGACACACTATCTGGGAGCACACTGCTCAAATGGTGAACGCTGCAACCTTTTGCATAGTAGATACACACTGTATCTAGATCTTGGTGAACTAGAAAGTAGAATTTCTATCTTGATTAGTTCCAATGAATAGCTTATACTCTCTTCTTCTTCACATAGATCTTTAATTGATGATTGACTATCTCAATACATTTGCATCTTCTGCTATGCTCTTACAATCACACTTAGCAATCACAAATGACTGGCTATAAGTATCTTTCTCCAAATGATATAATCAATTCAGCTTGTTAGAACTTCCTTGAAATCATAATAGAGAAACAATATAACTCTTCAATAACATCTCCAATGGCTAAACCAAGCATGCAACACAAATAGAATCGCGCAACTCAATATGAGTAGATGTGTTGCTTCACACAGTCAGCTCCACCAAATTAACTGAAACTTTATTCTCAAGTTGAAATACGTTATGTGATCTTAACGAAACATTCTTAACTCATCACCAAATAAGAAACCAAACACGCATATCAAAATGATAGGCACAACTACTAAAATAATATAAACCCTGTCGACTCTATTAGATAAACTCAAGAAACTGTAACTGACAATTAGAAACATCATTACTCAACTTCAACTACACAACTAACTCTATGTCCATGAACATAGCATCATAAAAATATCTACAACATCAATATAAACATGCAAGGCTCCATCATAACCATATTGAAAATCACATACAAAACTCTGCCTGTAACACTGTCAGGAACACTACTGATACAAACAACTATACATCTATCTGCACTCAGAATCAACCTCTGTGTCTATGATATCATGCTGATAACATATCTAAGAAACATATGCTCAAGGATCTCTTCATAAAACTTCAATGCATGCTGCTTACCATATGTTTTCATCAATGACAAACATACAGTCAACACTGGTTTGCTGGCAAATCTCCAACAATCTCCCCCTTTGGCATTGATGGCAACATATGGAATGAAAAACACCACCAATCCAATTGTACAATTATTCTATAATATTCTCCATTTCCCCAAAAAAACTCCCCCAAGGATGAATACTCCATGTACTGCTGAATACTCTGAATATCAACTGCTATATACTCCCCTTACTACTACATACTCCCCCTTTCTAGAATGAATCAACTATTTTGTTTTTCATGATTACATGAATATACTCCCCCTTTGATATCAATGGAAAAGGATGCCAAAACAAATAAGCACTGGTACTACTCCTGAAGTAGAGTAGTCAACCATTCATCAGTCACTAAGGAATGATGCACTACTGCAAACTCTAATCAAATCCAAGGAAGGGAATTACTCCCAACTTCTCCCTAAGATACTCAAATGTATCCTTCGGTAAAGGCTTTGTGAATATGTCTGCTAGTTGTTCTTTTGTGCTCACACAATCTAATTTTACTTCTTTTTCTGCAACTTTCTCTCTTAGGAAGTGATTATATTTTATCTCAATGTTTTTTGTCTTTGCATGCATCATAGGGTTCTTTGACATATTGATAGTGCTAGTGTTGTCACAATGAATAACAATAGGGTAATCAATCTGAATTCCAAAATCCTTTATCATTTGCTTGATCCACACAATTGTAGAACAATTTAATGCTATTGCTACATACTTTGCTTCTGCCGTGGACTGAGAAATACAATTCTGCTTCTTGCTTGTCCAATTAAAAAGTCTATCTCCAAGAAATACTGCTCCTCCTGAGGTACTCTTTCTATCATCCATGCAACCTTCCCAATCTGCATCTGTATACACATGAAGTTCTAATTTTTTTGAATTAGGATACCATAAACCATAGTCTATAGTTCCTTTCATATATTTGAATATCCTCTTTACTTCCACAAGATGACTTTGTTTAGGTTATGTTGTAAATCTTCCAACAATACCAATTGCATTAGAAATATCTGGTCTAGATTGAGTAAGATATATGAGTTTACCAATCATAGACTTATATAGGGTCTTGTCTACTGTTGTAGAATCATCTTCTTTTGAAAGCTTGCTCCCTGTTATCATAGGGGTACTTACTGGCTTGTAATCATCCATCTTGAACTTCTTCAATATTTCTTTCGCATACTTAGACTAATTAATGAAAATACCTTTGTGTGTCTACTGCACATTCAATCCCAAAAAGTACTTGATATGTCCAATCATGCTCATTTCAAATTCACTCTGCATATCTTTAGCAAATTCTACACTAAGCTTTTCATTACCATCAAAAGTAATGTCATCAACAAAAATAGCAACTAGTAATAATCCTTCAAGTATCTCTCTTATGAATAAGTTACAATCTGTTACTCCTTTCTTGAATCCGATCTTAGTCAAGTAACCATCTAGTCTTTCATATCATGCTCTAGGGACTTGCTTAAGTCCATAAAGGCTTTCTTCAGTCTGCATACCATATTTGGTTTGTTTGATAAAGTAAATCCTTCAGGCTGCTCTCTGTAGACTTCTTCCTTCAACTCTCCATTCAGGAATGCTGACTTGACATCCATCTGATATACTTTAAAGTCTTTGAATGTTGCATAGGCTAGAAATACCTTTATGGTTTCCAATCTACTTATAGGGGCAAATGTATCTAAATAATCAATTCCTTCTCTCTGTGCATATCCTTTACATACTAGTCTTGCTTTGTTCCTTACTACTGTACCATCTTCATTCATCTTGTTTTTGAATATCCACTTGGTTCCAATCACATTCTTGTCACTAGGTCTAGGGACCAATTCCCATGTATCATTATTAATTATCTAATCTAGCTCTTCTTTCATTGCTTCATGCCAATCTAAATCATTACATGCATCTTCAACACTTAAAGGTTCAATTTGTGAAAGTAAACATACCGCTTCATCAACTATTGAACTTTTTATCTTTGATCTTGTCATGACTTTTCTGTTATGATTTCCAATGATATCTTGTTTTGAATGGTATCTAGATGTAAATTTTGGAACATTAGGTGTGAATCTCTCATTTGTCTTCTGTGATTCTTCTTCACTTGTTTCAGGATCATTGAATAATACATCAATGCTGTCAAACATTTCTTCAACAACTATTTCTCTACTGATAGGACTAGGTTCTTCTTCAATCATAGGTGCATAATCATGACATATCTCTTGAATCATAAACTTTTCATCAATCTTTACATGAGCACTTTCAATGATCTTCTTCAATCTTAAGTTAAAATGTCTATAAGCTTTGCTTTTAGTAGAGTAACCAAGAAAAATACCTTCATCGCTTCTTGCATCAAACTTGCCAATAGCTTCATCTCTCCTGATGTAGCACTTTCTTCCAAAGATTCTGAAGTATTTTACTGTAGGTACATTCCCAAAACATATCTCATAAGGTGTCTTATCTGTGCATGGCCATAATTGAATTCTATTGATAGTATAGACTGCAGTATTGGCCGCATCTCTCCAATAGGTGTGTGCAACTTTTCCTTCAATCATGATAGTGTGCCCCATGTCAAGTATGATCCTATTTCTTCTTTCTACAATTCTATTCTGCTAAGTGGTTCTAGGTGCACTTAGCTATCTCTTTATCTCATGTTCTTCACAATACTCATAAAATCTGTCAAAGGTGAATTCTCCTCCTCTATCTGATCTCAGAAATTTTATCTTTAATCCAGACTCATTTTCAACTTTAGCTTTGAATATCTTGAACTTCTCAAATGCTTTAGATTTATCTTTTAAAAATGCAACCCACATCATTCTAGAATAATCATCAAAAAATAAGATAAAGTACCTTTCACCATAGTATGATCTTGTTTGAGTTGGTCCACATAAGTCTATATGCACTAGATCCAATTTGTTCTCTGCCAAATTATGCTTGCTTCTGAATGAATTCCTTACATGTTTTCCCATCACACATTCCCTAAATATTGTATCAACTAGTTTTGCAATACTAGGAAGGTCTCTTACTACTTTTACATTGCTTATTTTTACTATATTGTCAAAATTGATGTGGCATAGTCTTTTGTGCCATAACCAACTGTCATCTACTTTAGCAACAAAACAACTTGCTTCTGAATTACGCTGAAAAAATTACCTTTTGTCTTTGAACCTAATGCAATCATTACTCCTTCTTTGTTATTAATGATGTACTTATTGTCTTTGAATTACAACTGATATCCTTTGTCAAGAACCTATGCAACACTTAGTAGGTTATGTTGCAAACCATCAACATATAGAACATCATCAATATTATTCTTTCCATCCAAGGTGATAGCTCCTCTACCTATGATAGGTTTAGGAGTGTTGTCTCCAAATCTAACCATGCTACCTTTGTACTTATCTAGATGTACAAATCTATCTTTATCTCCTGTCATGTGATGTGAACAACCATTGTCAATGATCCAGTTTGTTCTGATGTCAGCTTGTGATATTAATGCTAACTCTTGTGCTTTCTTTTCATCTTCAAGATCCATCTCATCAAAAATTTTCTCCATATCTTCAATAGCAATGAATCCAATTTCATTTTCTACTGAATCTTCATTTGATACTCCATCTCCAACATAGTAACATTATTTTGTATACTTAAAGGCTTGTAATTAGTTTTGAACTTCTTGACTCTTGTAGGACACTTAGAGGCAAAGTAACCAATGTTGTTGCATGAAAAACATTTGAATGGTAACTGAACTTCATATTTTCCTTTTCCAATTCTTTCTTTCTTAGAAATCATAGCAATGAAATCATCTAGTTCTTTATCCTCATCATCATCATCAAAGTTACCAGAAGTGTTCAAGGATTTCTTACCATGGACTGAAGCTTTGAAGGTTGTCTCACTTTTAGGCTCTGTCTTCAAACTTGATATCTTGAATACAGAAATCTTGCTAATTAAGGTCTCTCTTTTGAAGTCTTTTGAAAACTACATAGTCTCATCTAGGATGTTTATCTTGCTCTCATATTCCGTTGTCAGAGTAGTCATCAACTTATCCATTATGTCTTCTTCCAAAATTTCTCCACCATTGTTTCTGATTCCTGCAACTGCTTCATTAATTATCTGATTGTAGGCCCTGATGTTCTCTTCAAGTAGCATCTCTAATGTATTATACTTTTTCTTCCATGTCTTCTACTTGCATTCTTGGCTTGGATGTATCCTTCAAACATGTCTTCTAGATACTTCCATATCTTGTAGGCTTTATCTACTTTCTTGATCTCTGAAAACTCATTGTCAGACAAGGCGCTAATAAGGGCTTCTTTGGCAATTGCATTTTGAGTGAAAATTTCCTTTTGCTTAATGGTTGCATCATCCTTTGCAAGATTTGATAAAGAGGGAATCTAAAGTTCTCTAGTAGCTACTTCAAAAATCTCAAAACCAATGCACTGTAAATGTGTTGTCATTTTTTTCTTCCAGTCTAGATAATTCTCTCCATCAAACTTAGGACTTTCTTTTCTAAAGAATTCCATCTTATCAACCTCAAGTTGTTAAACTTTCTGTCTGAGGCACTTGGCTCTGATACTAATTGTTAGGAATAGTCCCAAGAGATAACTGAGAAAAGGGGGGGGGGGGGGTGAATCAGTTATCTACAATATTTAGTTCTTTATCCAATTAAGTACAAAATAATATTAAGCACATACACAATGAGATAACACTTAACACAACACCACAATTTTGGTTACGAGGAGACTCAAATAGGTAAAAACCCCAGTGGGAATTAGCACCCACTATAAAATGCACTAGAGTATAATGATCCTTGTTAGAAGATCTTAAAACCCTGTTGGGAGTTGATCTTTACAATGCATGAAGTATAGTGATCTGGTCAAAGGTCAGACCTTGTTAGGAGTCTTTTATAATTAACCTTGTTAAAGGTGAGGACACACTATCTAAGAGCACACTACTCTTAACCAAACATTCTTAACTCATCACCAAACATGAAACCAAGCATGCATATCAAAATGATAGGTGCAACTACTAAAACAATATAAACTTTGTCGACTCCATTAGATAAACTTAGGAGACTATAACTGACAATTAGAAACATCATTACTCAACTTCAACTACATAACTAACTCTGCGTCCATGAACATAGCATCATAAACATGTCTACAACATCAATATAAATGCACAAGGCTCCATCATAACCATACTGAAGATCACATACAAAAATCTTCCTATAACATTGTCAGGAACACTACTGATACAAACAACTATACAACTGTCTGCACTCAGAATCAACCTCTACATCTATGATATCATGCTGATAACATATCTAAAAAACATATACTCAAGGATCTCTTCATAACACTTCAACACATGCTTCTTACCATATGTTGTCATCAATGAAAAACATACAATCAACACTGGCTTGCTGGAAAATCTCCAACACTATATACTAGATGTCAAATTCGCTTAACAAGATGACCCATTTTCTCATACAACCTATGAGAGTTGTCCTTGATAGAAGATACTTGAGTGGGTCCACCTTTGAGATGAACTTAATGGTGTGGCTAAGCATGTAATGTCTAAGCTTTTGAGTGGCAAAGACCACTGGAAGGCATGCTTTCTCCATTGGTGAGTAATTGATCTCATAGCCGACAAGAGTTTGAATGATATAGTAGATGGCTCTCTCTTTGTTGTTGTCATCATGTTGTGCTAAGAGTTCCCCGAGTGCTATAGTAGTTGCAGAGATGTATAGGATTAGAGGGCATCCTGAGACTAGTGGTACTAGGATGGGAGAGTTGGCAAGATATTCTTGTAGCTTCTCAAAGCTTCTCTAGCAGATAGGATCCCATTTGAAGCTTGTGTCCTTGTGGAGTAGATGCATAAAAGGTTGGCACTTGTTTGTCAGTTGTGATATGAAACATCACACTAATTATAGTTTTCCTTGTAGGCTTCTAAGCTGCTTTAGTCTCTTAGGTGGAGGCATTTCTATTATGGCTTTGACCTTTTTAGGATCAATCTCAATGTCATGTCGTAATATGATGAGGCCTAGAAGCATTCCAAATGTTACATCGAAGACACACTTCTTTGGATTTAGCTTTAGACCATAATGATGTAGATGATCAAATACAATTTCAAGGATGTTAAGGTGTTCATATTGTGTCTTGGATTTTTCAAGGACATCATCCACATAGTCTTCCAAGGTTTTGTGTATCATATCATGGAAGATGGTTGTCATTGCACACTGATAGGTGGCTCCTGCATTCTTTAGCCCAAATGGCATCATATTGTAGTAGAAGGTACCCCATGGTGTGGTGAACATTGTTTTGTGTTGATCTTCCTCTGCTATTCTGATCTGATTATACCCTGAGGAGCCATCCATAAGTGACAACATCTCATGACCTACTATGAGATCTACTATCATGTCGATGTTGGGTAAGGGGAAATCATCCTTGGGACATGCTTTATTGAAGTCTCTAAAATCTATACAGATTCTGATCTCACCAAAAGGCTTAGTGACAGACACCATATTTGAGATCCACTTTGAATAGTCAATAGCTCTGATGATCTTTTCTTGTAAGAGATTCTCCAATTCTGCTTTGACTAATAGGGCTACCTTAGGATGCATTTTGTGTAGTTTCTAATTTATTGGCTTGGTGTTAGGGTCCACTGCAAGATTGTGAACAACTAGATTTGGATCAATCCCTGACATGTGTGCATAGGACCATGCGAAGTTGATGGTAGCTTCTTGGAGGAGCATAGTGAAATCCATTTCTTCTACTTCAGTTAGAGATGTTGTGATGTAAGTGATCCTTGGGTATTCTTTAGTGCCAAAGTTGACTAGTTTGGTTTCCTTGATGAGGATTGATGATTGCTTAGGTTTGTAGTCCTAGATGGGAGGAAGAGGCAAGTCTTCATCTTCTAGCACCTCAGAGAGGTTTTCACCAGAAGATACGCCCTTTATTTTTACTTTTTTAGAGTCAGAATGCACCCAAGAGGGGTTTTCACATAAGGACTCATTATTTTCTTTTTCTTTTTCAATTTTGTGGCTAAAGACTTCCTCTTCCCTGAAGTATCCCTTAGGGTCGAGCTTGTAGACATGAGATGATTCTTGATTTTTATCTAATTGTTGGCCTGATGCTCCCATGAACCTTAGGAGTGCTTATGTGCTTTGGAACTCATTGATATGCATTATGCTTGGTTTTCCCTAGTCTATGAGTTTGGGATGGACGAGGGGAAGTTCAATGATGTTAATGGCCAGTTGACAAAGGACAAAAGTGCCCAGGAGGGTATCATCATTGAAGATGTCATCGTAGGATTTCTTTTCTTCCTCTTTAGGGATGTCTTCAATTTCTACGTGGTCATCCTGGATATTCAAGAGAGTGACATTGGGTGGATTAGTGCCCCCAGTTGTGGTATTGGGTTCTTGTATGCAGAGGCAAGGGGTATTAAAGCCAAGGCCTTGATGTTTTGGATTTTTTAAGGCTATGATTGGATCTTTGTTGCTGCTTCTTGTGGTCCTAGACCACTACCTTGGTATTTCCATTATTTTGTGGTGTACTTGTGTGATGAAGGATATTTATCCTTGAATTAGATAAGGAGCTCAGTTTCAGGAGGTGGGGGATCTTTGTATAGCCACAGGTTGATGTTAAGGTCCATCTCTAGACTGTTTATGTTTCCATGGGAGATAAATGTTAGTGGCCCCAACTACTTAATTTCATGATCAACTGGAGTAGGCTTACTTTGGTGGCTTGGGTGCCCTTGTGTATGTGGATCAAGTGGGAGGGCCCATATTTTAAATGCATCATTTAGGTTATACTCACCATAACCCTAGTTGTTGATCTTAACAAAAGAGAGGGTGGAGGCTAAGATTGTTTCTAGATTTCTATGGGATAGGGATGAGCTGGCGAGGGAAGTGCCAATTTCAATTTTAGGACAATGGGTGTAATGAGGGAATGAAACTTTCAACACATGAAAATATGCAAAGGGTTGGGGATCTGCATGGATGGTGATTTCAGTTCCTTGATGTAGAAATTTGAGACACTGGTGATAAGTAGATGGTACAACTTTAATGGAATGGATCCATGGTCGGCCAAGGAGGATGTTATATGGTAGGTCTAGATCAAAAACATGGTAGATGGTGTCTTGAATTACAGGACCCATCTTGATTGGTAAAAGAATGGTACCTTCTGAGGTACGCTCCAAGTTATCATATGTCTTGATGGTGATAACATCATGTGATATGTCAACCTCTTTGAATCCCACTTGCTGAATGGACTTTAAGGTACAAAAATTTAGGGCTGAGCCATTATCTATCATGACCCTTTTGACAAAAAAGTCTATGACTGTGAAGGTGATGTAGAGAGGGAGATTGTGGTCAAGCTCAACGGATGGTATGTTAGATGGTTTGAAGGATATAACAAAGGATGTAGAGAGGCATCCCACAACATTCTCAAACTGGATAGTATCAATGTTTGTGGGGACATGTCCTTCTTGGAGGGCTCAGTTGAGGATCTCTTGATGGATGGGTGAAGTGCGGAGAAGGTCAAGGATGGAGATTTGGGTAGGTGTATTCCCAAGGTATTCTAGAAGGTTATATTGTGCATTGTGATCTGGCCTTGGATTAGCACTGACAACAGATATTTGGCCTCTTTGTGTGGTAATGACACATTGGCTATCTTCTCCCTTGAAATGGATGACATTCACAGTGGGCTCAACTTGGTTTATGCATCCAAAAAAATTGTCATAGGTAATGTGGGTAGTAGTATAGTCTTTGTGGTCAGCATGGTCTCCTTTCTTTCCTTTGCCTTGGTTCTGGGGTGGAGGATTGGTGTTGACTTGGTTCTTCCCAACGTTGTGTTGAGGGAACACATTCTGATATATCTATAGATTGACATTAGGTGAGGTTTGGGCTATTATGTCCACTTGGATCTCTTTTTTATCAATGAGATCTTGGATATAGTGCTTCAGTTTCATGCAATTGAGGGTAGCGTGTCCTTTAACATGATGATAGTCATACTACTTGTGATCTTTGTACCATGTAGGCTTAGGAGTCGCATCATTGAATTGCTGAGTTGGTGGGTAAGTGATTAGATTGGCCTTAGCCATTCGATTGGAGATTACATCTAATGGTTCACCAAGAGGTGTGAAGGTACGTTGTTGATGGGTCTGGACTCAAGGCCTGTTCTGATTTGGGGTAGTGGATATGACATTGGCCTGATTTGCTTGGTTTACTTGGTTTGTTTGTTGTTGGTAATTCTGCATAGGCTGCTGATTGATTTAAGGTTGTTGTTGTTGATATGTAGGAGGAGGTGTAGGATCAGCCACAACAATTTGGACATGTTTGGTGTCAATGGCTCCATCAGTAACAACATTCTTGTTTATGTTCCAGTAGCAAGGTTTTTCATTACTGGGCTTTCTATGTAAATCATCTTTGTAATGTCAGATGGTGCCTTCATCTAAGATACCTCTTTCGATATATATCCCCTTTCCTTTGATGTCTTGATAGGTTTGGATGCAGTTCATCCTCATGAAGTGGGATAGTTTAGGATGCAGATTATCGATAAAGATTTTGATAAGATGCTTCTTAGGTGGTTGATATGATAAACTTGTGGTGAGGTTTTGTCATTGTTGTAGGTAATCGGCTAACACCTCCATTCTATTTTGAGTTACAAAGGTCTAATAATGAGAACTCATTCTCAACATTATGGGCATACTGGGCAATGAACTTCTCAGAGAGTTCTTGAAAGGTTGTGATCGTCCCATAAGGTATTTTATAAAACCACTCTATAGTAGTTCCTCCCAAACTCTTGGGGAATAAATGCATGAGGAAATTATCAATGTATGCCAATTCTTGGCAAGCCATATAGAATTCCTTGACATCGCTAACTAGGTCTCTTTTTTCATGATATTTATCAAACTTGGATGTCTTGAAGTGTTTGGGAAAGGGGATCGTCATGATTGATCTATCGAAGGGATATGGATAGACTTCTTCAAACTTGAAGGCCTTGCTCTTTATTCTAGCCTTGAGCTCCTTGAGAGCATTCTTCATTTCCTCCCATTCTATGTTGATCAACGTTATAGTGGGTACTCCCATTGGGAAAGGATCTGATGGTGCTGGTGAATATGGATGGTTTTATGGAGGATATTGCGAAGTGGGATATGGAGATTGTCCAACAAGATAGGTGGATTGGAATGGATGTTGGGGTAATGGTTGTTGGGGAGGATATTGTTGCTGAGGTGCGGGGGTGTATTGTTATGGAGGATATGGAGCGGCTTGTTGTTGCTGGGAGATGATGGGATTTTGTTGTTGCGATGGATATGATGATGCTTGTTGTTGTTGGGGGATGATAGGATGTTGTTTTTATTATGTTGGGAAGTATTATTATTATGGATGAGGCTGATGGAATGGTGCTTCTTGTATGCACCCAAAAATGGTCACCTAGACTTTGGGCCCCATTTATTCAATTTATCAATCCTGAATCATTTTTATCAATAATCAATATTCTTAACATTATCAATTTCTTGATCAAATCTTAATTTCGATCATATATTGGATTTTATCCTATGGGCTAACCATTTATCCTAAGTCTTTATTTATTTAAAAAGAATATTTCCTCCCCTTTTAATAAATAAAAAGTCCCCACTTTCCTCTTATCCTAAGTTGCACAAATAAAGTATTATTCCTATTTTATAAAAAGGAGAAAAGCATTTTTTGTCTCATATGGACATAAAGTCAACTCTTATTTTCCCATTGGAGGATACTTGTGCACATGGATTGCTCCTCTTTCAAGCTCCACCGCTGATTAAGACTTTTTGCCTCTTAATCTCAATGGTCCATTTCTTTGCATTTCTTATAAAAGGAGAGCTCTCTCCTTCATTTGCATACCATGTTTTGATGCTAATGTTATGATGTAGGTTTTAGGTGCATTTGGAGCTTTTGAGGATATTGAAGACTTTTTGCTTTCATCATTTAGTTGCATATTTGCTTTCTTAGTTGCATGATAATGGCATTCTTAGTATAGATTTTCTTTTATGCAATAGAATAAGCTCACATAGTCTAAATAGGAGGTATTGTAACACTTGTTATTTCCTTTCATAGCTTAGATTGCATTCTCATTTAGATTTGCATTGTATTGCATATTTGATTCTTGGAGATATTGGCATTGTTTCCCTTGTCTTCACTTGAATCTCTCATTGTATGGTTGACTAGCAAGGTCACAAGTTTGTAGCTCTAGCTGAGAGCAATTTTCAATCTTGCAACTCCATGCATAGAGAGCTATGAGCCGCTTTGTGAGACCTCATTCTTGAGCAACCTTGCATGTAATGGTTCATAGAAGTGCACCATTTTAGTGTGTACATTTTTGGCACCCACCGTGGGGTAGAGTAGATAGACTTTGTCCTTTGTTTCATTTGCATTTTCATCATTTTTCAGATTATTTTTTGGAAATTTTGCAGTTCTGATTTTTTCTCTCAGAGTATCGCGTGATACTTCTCAGAAATATCACGCGATATACCTTTGTATAGTGGTGTGACACTTCACGTGGGAGAAGAATCACCCACCAGTACTGAGGTATATCGCCTGGCATCATGCGAAGTATCACCCACCCATAGTGCAGAGTATCACCCAGACTGAGGTATATCGCGCGACTATAGGAAACTGTGTCGCG
Organism: Chamaecyparis obtusa; assembly: GCA_027943335.1. Classification (NCBI taxonomy): domain Eukaryota; kingdom Viridiplantae; phylum Streptophyta; class Pinopsida; order Cupressales; family Cupressaceae; genus Chamaecyparis; species Chamaecyparis obtusa. The sequence goes on along the minus strand of BSBK01006457.1, from coordinate 141,286 downwards.
CGATACTAGTGAAGTCTGAGGTATATCACCTGATCTGACAAAGACCTGTATTTCTAGTTTTATCATCTGAATTTGATCATTTTAGTTTGCTGGTTTATTTTACTGTATTTAGATAGGTCTAACCTGCATCTTTTAGCTTGAATCTATCAGTTTATTGCATATTTACATTTGGATTTTGATTTTGCTAACCTTGTTGATCTAACAAGTTGTGTTTGTAGGTGCTCTCATTGCTTGAAATTTGCTAAAAATGCATGTCAAAGAGGGCTACTAACAGTTTTTGCAGGGCTACCCAAGCATAAAAACAAAAAAAATCTTGATTGTTTATTTGCTTTCCTTTCAAGTGTGGCATTCACTAATTGTATTATGAATTTTTTTAAAACCTTGTGAAAGAGACTTTGAGGTGATAGGAGAAGTATGCTCTTCACCTTTAGGTGAATCAAAAAATCTTGACCCATCTTAAGGTTTTGGAAGCAAGGGAGTAATTGAATCTCTTTGCTTGGTGTGTTTGGGAGAAGTTTTTGAGATAGGGGAGTATGCTCTTCACCCTTGAGGTGAACCAAAAACCTTGAACCTCAGAAATTATCCATTTTTGTTTAGTTTAGGAATCCTTTAGCGAGCCTGCTCTTGAGCAATCAAGAGGAACGACTCAAGTGGGGACAACCTTGTCATCATTTTCCTTGGTGGCAAGTGATTCCAACTCACTATAATCTCAAGGCTATCAAGGACACCAAAAACCTTGGTAGACATAACACTTATCTTCGTTTGATGTGAGTAGCTCATGGGATTGTGACCATGGGGAAAACATTGAACAAGAATGCTTAAGGTACTCTTGAGGCCGCAAGGTCCTAGTCCTTTATGAGGAGCAAGAGGGGTGTTGTGAACAGAAATCCTTATTAAGAACCATTAGATAGAAGCCACCTTGTTTAGCCGCTTGTCTTCTTAGTGCAAGGATTGATCCAAGTGGTTTACCCGGATCACCTTAAGATGCTCACCATATGTGTCCCTTTGGTTGTGTCATTTGACGCTTCCACGACAAAGCCAACATCTCTTATGGGTAACCACTTGGTGTGAGGCCAGGGGACATCAAGTTGTGGGCTAAGTTGGTAAGCATTGAGCCTTGACTTTTTAGGATAGATTTGCTTGAATTGTCTTCGGTTGTGTGATGTCAGTGCAAACATTCTTACATACAAACAATCAGTAGCATTCATAAGGTGCTTTTTCAATTCTGATATCACAAGTGTTTGTCTTGGCAAGGTTGCTTTTGCCCTTGTTTCAAGTGCTTGAGACATGTTTGATCCCTCACTGTTTACAAACCTGCCAAAATTTTGCTGATATTGTGACTGAAATCGAAAACATCAACCCTCAGACTAAAAATTTTGACCAAGCAGACCCAAAAATGCAAATTTTACACAATTCTGGTCAAGAGTTGAACAAATTCTTCAACAGTATCGCACTCTGTAAAGCGAAATATCATGCGATACTTCGCGCTTGCTAAAAGTATCGCCTGCTTTGAAGAGAAATATCATGCGATAGTTCTCCCTTGACAGATTATCGCCCGACCTGCCTGGAGTATATTGCCCACCAGTACTAAGGTATATCGCCTGGCATCGTGTGAAGTATCATGCTGTTATAGGTATATCGCCCTAGTAGCCTGGAGTATATCACCTGGTTAATTTTTGCCGTGCTTACAATTTGGTCAGTTTCAATTGCTGTTAATCAGGTTAGGTCTTAGAGTAAGCTTCTTGCTCTGACGTTTGAGACCTATCTTGACTCTAAATTTCTGATTTTAGTCCTCTGGGATAGCATCATTTGATTTACGAAATCACTTTGGAATAATTGTCAAGTTAGAAGGTCATTCTTGGTGCCAAGGTTTATCTCTAAGATTGTTAGCTACATTCTTGAAAATTTTTTGTGCTCTTATTGTCCAAATCACTTTCATTTAAATCTCAATTTCAATTATATTTTGGCCTAGTCCAACCTCCTAGTTCAAAAGTGCAAGGGTAGTCACCCTTTGATTTGAAGCACCTCTTTGACAGTGTTGGTAAAGCCCTTTTTTTTTTGTATCTTCTCATTTCTTTTTGGACAATAGAGGACTTTGATTATCCTAGTTTGGCGTTGACACTTTGAGAGGTCACCTTATCATTGAGAGTATCTTTCTTTCATGTCAGTTACGACAAGGTACCAAGTCAATCAAGGGAAGCGACCCCCTGTTGCCTTTAGCTAGTTACCACCTGTCAAGACTCGTCGACAACATAAGGGAAAATGACCCCTTTTTGATCAATCTCCTAAGAGTGAATCTAAGCTTTGTTTTAATCCAGGAGCTAATCCTAGTGAAGTGAGCACCTCTTTTGTACCACTTTCATCAAGTATGGACATGAGTTACACTTTCACCCGACAACAAAGAGAAGCCATGAATCAAACTCTTGAGGATATCTTCCAACGAGATAGAAGAGAGTATGGTGGTTCTTCTCATGCTAGTCCACCTGGGTCACCTCCCAACAATGTGAGGTATTTTGATGCTCACCAATGAGCCAAGAGACATCATAAGCAATCTCACTTAGATTTAGGGTCACAACACAAGGACCAGAATAATGAATCTAGTGATCACTACATAAACGCAGCCAATGCAATAAGGCATTCGAGACAATCCTCCCCACTCAAAGACACCTCTCGATATGAAAATACAAGGTTGAGAAGCATTGAGAGAGAGAAGCAAGCCTATTTGGATGAACAAGCTGCTAAAAAGGAAAAATTCAGACAACTAGAAGAAGAGGAACGTGCGTTGTTGGATATAAAGAAAAGAGTCACCCAAGAAGAAGAAGATCGACTCTACGCATAACAACTCCAAAGCTGATTCAACGGGAGGGGAACCAATAGTGGGACCAACTCACCCCCATCTACCCCTTCGCCAAGTCCTAGAAGAAGATCAAGGATGCCCTCATGATCCCCAAGTCCTAGAGGAAGAAGGGTTTCAAGATATGACCATCATAGGAGACAGTCGTCTCATAGACATTCAAAGAAACCCTCCCAATGAGCACATCATGGCTCATAACATGGAGGAAGTTATGCTAAATTTGATCACATGGATTTCATGACTATGCAACAAGAACCATCCTTTCAAGCATATGTGGAGCAATATGTGGAATAAAACAAAGATCAATTCTTAGAAAGTCTTATTAACAAAGGTGCTAAAGTTTCATATAATTTTGATGTTCACCAAAAGATCAAGAAACAGAGCCCTTCAACTGATGAGGTGATCTTACAAATGCAAAAAGATATAGACAGGATGAAGGCTCCCAAGAGCACGTTTCATTTGGACTCCATATGTCCTAACCCCATTGACAAAAGTGTGGTGATGGTAGAATTCTCTAAGAAAGTTGAGTTCCCAACATATGACAAATATGATGGCACTGGTGACCCTCACGACCATGTTCGACAGTTCTACATAATGAGCTTTTCCTTTCACCATGAAGACTCCTACTTGATGAGATTATTCCCAAGGAGTTTAAAAGGTCAAGCCATGGAGTGGTTCACCAACCTTTCCCCTCCAGTAAAGACATTTAAAGAACTTGTCCAAAGGTTTGTTCATCATTTTGCTTACAACTTATCGAGGTCGGTCACAATGCTTGATTTGTGCAAACTCAAGCAAAATCAAGGGGAATCTTTCGTCACATTTTTACAATGATGGAGGTGATTGTGTTCAAAATAGCCAAGGACAATTCCTAAGGAGGAGGGAATTGATATCATTGTGAGCAATCTAATACCAGAACTAAGATATGAAGTCAAGAAAATCCCATTTAATTCCTTTGATACTATGGTAGAGGTGGCATGTCGCATTGAGGATGTCCTAAAAGAACAAGGAATTTTGGCTAAACCAACAAATAACAACAATGGCCAAAATAACAATACTAATGGTAACAAGGACAAAAAGAACTCCTATTGGAACAAAAACAAGCAAGTGGTCAACGATGGAGTTGTTGACTCATCTCAACCCAGAAATGAAGGAGTTCTTAACCTCTCTCATGCAGTTCAAGCTATGAAGCTGCAAACGTCTTCAACACAACAAGACAAACCTAAGTATCAAAGGAGATCTAAAACGGAGAAGAGACAATTTACTAAATTGGGAGAATCTTATGTAGATGTTTTTAAGACATTAGTTGCTCATAATTTGGCACACCCACAGGATCCTACAAAACATCGTATACTGGATCCTTTACCTCATTGGTGGGATGCGAAGGCTTTTTGCATTTTCCATAATGGGATTGGACATGACATAGAAAATTGTTTTAAACTCAAGCATCTTGTCCAAGACCTTATTGAAAAAGGACAATTACAAGTTGATGGTTTAACCACTAATGCAGATCATAAAGCCTTTAAAGAGCCCTTGCCTAAATATGAGAAAGGAGAGAATTCTAACAATAAGAATGGCAAGGCGGCTATCAACTACACCTACACAAATGCGGAGAACATTATTAACATGCTTGAAGTTGTGGATGATAGTGTCAACATGGTGAGAAGGAAAGATCCTTATGGACATAATGTGGACTCAATTCCTATGACTGATGAAAGACCCGCTGTGGTGATAAGAGGTCCTCACTCACAAAGAATGCCCTAGTCCCTCAATGCTATCACTAGGGGTCAGGCCCAAGCACTCATTATTATCAGAGGTCCTAGCACTAGCAAGTCTAAGCAGCCCATGTCCAAAGGCGTTCCTTGTAAATCTACCATTGGTCCTGATTCCAATTATAATCTTATTGACCAATTACAACGTACACCCACGCAGATATCCATTTTTGAGCTTTTAGAATTGTCCCCTAAGCACAAGCACGTCCTTGAGGATGCTTTGCGAGTAGCCAACGTCCCTAACAACTTAGATATTGATCAATTCCAGAATATGGTCAACCATTTGGCTAGCCCTCATTACCTCACCTTCTCAGAAGAAGACGACAAATCCATCAGTCACCCACATAACTTGGCCTTACACATCAAAGTCATGATTCATAAAACCCGTGTCAGGCGTGTACTGATAGATGGGGGTGCGGGGCTCAATATTTGTACCATGAGTTTGTTGCTAGCTCTAGGATATTCCGAGAACGTCATTGACACAAGGAAAAAGATCACAATCAAGGCATATGATGAAGCAAAAAGAAGTTCTAAGGGATTGGCCATTTTGCCTATTCGTATTGGTCCAGTAGAAAAGGATATCTTATTTCAAATTGTTGATGTTGGACCTTTAGCCTACAACATTTTGCTAGGTAGGCCATGGATTCACGAAATGCAAGCAGTCCCATCAACATATCACCAGTGTGTTAAATTTCCCCATAATGGTGTAGAAATTTGCATACCTGGAGATAGTGCTTTGTCAGTTAATAACATTTCTGCTGGATCACATGTACCTTTGAATAGGGAAGCTGATAGTCCTAGTAGTTCACTTGAACAATACAAGCAGAAGTTTAAGACCATAGATCTTGGGATGGGAGATTATAAAATTGATTCTTTTACAAACATGCCAATCTCTCCTAGGTCTTATGGGAGACCATCACCAAATATGAAGCCTTTGTCATCAGCAATGACATTATTTGGAAAATTTGTTGAGGCTTCGGTCCCTATTTAGGAAGAGAAAGAGGAAGTTGCCGTAAGGGACTGGATCTATCACGAGGAAAAATACAAACACAACGAGAATTTTGCTCCTTCACCTGAAGCTTATGGGAAAGGGTATACAATGGTTAAGAATATGGGTTATCCTAGATATGGTCCCTTTAGCCATCGGCTAGATGCTAAAGCTGAGCCTCTTGATCATGCTCTTTTTAGATGAAAGAATAAGTCCACGATTGGCTTAGGTTTTGAGAATAAGAAGAAGAACGGTGTCCCTATCCCAGCTGCGACGGACAGTGACAGTGGTTCAGACTATACGCTTGATCTTTCTAATCAACAAGATATGTTTGATGATTGGGTGCCCTCAAAAAATCTCCTTTGGGGAGATTCCACATATTTGATACTTAACAGTCCTACTATCCCAGTTGCGACGGATAGTGACTGTATGACTGCTAGATCGATAATGGAAAGTGTTGCTATCCTAGCTGTGACGGATAGTACCAATGCTAGCACTAGAGAGGGGGAAACCCTTCCTAACCTTGAGGCTTCTACATCACGAGGCCCAAATGATGACTCAGACACAGACTCCCATGAATATGAATGGGACTCGCTTTCAGATGCAACAGTTGATTTGGACATAGATATTATCCATGCTTATAGTACCCAACCTGATGCGACCCACGAGCTTAGTGTAGGACTAGAGGATTGCACTCCTCAAATTGCCTTAGTGGATGACGCTTCGTTTGGTAGGACGAATCCTAGTTCAGGTATCTTAGGAGAAGACTTGATGAATCTCGATTGTATGGTCACCAGAGATGACACCTTTTGCATAAATAACATTGAACCAATCATTGACCTACCCCTTATTCACTTTGACCTAATTGACTGGTCTCAGTGCCCTCAAGAGCCTATATTCCTCACTTTTCAAAATGATTATGAAATTGCCTGCTATTTGAATGCTCTTGAACCCGTGGCTTCTTCCACCAGTGAACCAACAACTAGCATGACAGAGCCTGATATTAAGTACCTCAATCTAAAAATAAAAGAGAAAGAAAAAAAGAAAAATAGGTCTGATGGTGAAAACCACTTTGTGGCGGTATCAGAGCCAAAAATAGTAAAAAGAAATGACGTATCCAAGGGTGAGAACCTCTTTGAGGTGCCTAAGGATGGGGTACTTAATAACTTGCTGAGTTATTTCCAGGATAGATCATCAGTATTGATTGAGCCAACAAAGCCAGTCAATTTGAACACAGAAGAAACTCCTCAAATAGTCCATCTTGCTTAGTCTTTATCAGAAGAAGAGACCAAGGCATATGTACAGTTCTTACAAAAGAAGAAAATTAATTTTGCATGGACCTATTTAGACATGCCAGTGCTTGACATAAATCTCATAATACATCACTTATCCATAGCCCCAGGAGTCAAACCAGTGAAACAGAGACTCAAAAAAATGCATCCACATGTAGCTCTCCTTGTCAAAGCAGAATTAGAAACACTTTTGAGATCTGGATTCATTAGAGCCATTGATTATGCAGAATGGATCTCAAACATAGTACCAGTTTCCAAACACGATGGGTCCATTCATGTATGCACATATTTTAGAGATTTAAACAAAGCATGCCCAAAGGATGATTTTCCACTTCTAAACATTGACATGATAGTGGACATGACAGCGGGCTATGACATATAGTCTCTAATGGATGGTTTCTCAGGGTATAATCAAATCAAAATAGCTCTCGAAGACCAAGAGAAAATAGTGTTCACATGTGCATAGGAAACCTATTGCTGAAATGTCATGCCATTTGGATTAAAGAATGCAGGAGCAACCTACCAAAGAGCTATGACCACTATCTTTCATGATATGATGCACAAAAACATGGAAGATTATGTGGATGATACCCTGGCAAAATCAAGAAAATGGGACACACACCTCGATGATCTGAAAGTAATTCTAGATCGCATGGAATAGTTTCAACTCAGATTGAATCCAAAGAAGTGCGCATTTGGTGTCACCTCAGGCAAACTTTTAGGATTCATAATATCAGCAAAAGGTATCGAGGTTGATCCCGAAAAGGTCCAAGCAATTCTAGATATGCCACCTCCTCAAAATATCAGCCAAATGAGAAGTCTTCAGGGATGTCTTCAATCGATTAGGAGGTTTATTTCTCAGCTTGCAGATAGAGCACAACCCTTTAATAAGACATTGCATAAGGGTGCTTCTTGTGTTTGGAACGAGGATTGTCAAAAGAGCCTAGATCAGATCAAACAATACTTGGCTAATCCTCTGATCCTAATGGCTCCTATTCCAGGGAAACCATTGATCCTATATATTTCAGCTACAGACACTTCCCTGGGGGCATTGTTGGCTCAATCAGATGATACTGGGAAAGAACGGGCCATATACTATATCAGTCGTACTCGAGTCTCCTATGAGATCAATTACAATAACATTGAGAAGTCTTGTCTTGCAGTGGTGTTTGCTTCTCAAAAGTTGCGCCACTACATGCTTGCTCATACCATACATTTGGTTGCCAAAATTGATCCTCTTAAATACTTGCTTAGTAAGGCTGCCCTCACGGGTAGACTTGCTAAATTGATGATGGTCCTAACTGAATTTGACATAGAGTACATTGAAAGGAAGGCCATAAAAGGGCAAGCTATTGCTGACCAATTAGCTGATTTCCCAATTCAGGATAGTATGCCGGTCCAAGTGGAATTCCCAGACAAACACATCTTGTATACGACTACTCGCACTTGGACAATGTTCTTTGATGGTTCCCGCATGCAAAATGGATTAGGTGCTGGAGTATTATTTGTTTCTCCACATGGGTACAATATTCCAAAGTCTTACAAACTTTTATTCCCATGTACGAATAATATTGCAGAATATGAAGCTTTAACCAATGGCTTGAGAATGGCTATAGAATGGAACATCACCGAGTTACATGTCTTTGGGGATTCTCAGTTAATCATCAACCAAGTCAATGAGGAGTATCAAACCAAAGATGACAAGTTAATACCCTATAAGAAGATGGTTGATTCTTTGAGACGCTATTTCACCTTTGTGACATTTCAATAGATCCCTAGGATAGAGAACAAAGCTGCAGATGCCATGGCCACATTAGCTTCCCTTCTTCAGTTGGAGACACATGAATCCAGATTTGAATTCCTGGTGGAAGAGCTACACCATCCCATCTTTGACTCATCTGAAAGCCATGTCATTTGTACCATTGTCACACATGAGTCTTCCCGATATGGTGCTATCTATTCATATCTTCATGATGGCATCATTCCCAACGCATTCAACTGTTCTGAATGCCGAAACCTCATCCGTAACACCTCTCGCCACACCCTCATCTCTAGTGATTTATATAGGAGGGGTTTAGATGGGATGCTCCTTAGGTGCTTGGAAAAGGAGGAATCTAACCAAGCGTTAGTTGACATCCACGAGGGCATTTGTGGTGGACATTCTAATGGTCTTGCCATGGCCCGAAAGTTGCTTAGGGCGGGATATTATTGGTCCACAATGCAGATAGACGCAGTCGCCTTTGCTAAGTCATGTGAAAAATGTCAGAAACATGGAAACTTGATTCATGCTCCAAGTAGGGAGCTGATCCCTTCTGTTTCTCATTGGCCATTTCAGCGCTGGGCCTTTGATCTAGTTGGGCAGATTCATCCCAACTCATCAAGTGGATATAAGTTAATTATTACTGCCACTGACTACTTCACAAAATGGGTGGAAGCTGTGCCACTTTCTATTGCTTCAAGGAATACTATCTCTTTGTTCATCTTGAATCATATTATTTGCCGATTTGGAGTGCCTTCTGAGATTATCACTGATAATGGAGGTCAATTCAAGAATAAGGACCTAAAGCATCTATGCAAAAAGTTTAAAATCAAACAACATTGGTCCTCCATCTATTTTCCACAGGGAAATAAACAGGCAGAAGCCTCTAATAAAACCATTCTTAAAATTCTTCATAGGACAGTGCACAAGAATGGTAGGGATTGGCACTTGCAAATCAATCCAGCACTATGGGCTTACAGAACAAGCATTCGCACACCTACAGGAGCCACTCCTTTTTCTCTTACCTATGGCGCTGAAGTGGTATTGCCTTTAGAAGTCGAGATACCATCACTTAGAGTCTCACTCAAAGGTTTGATTATAGATGAGGATTACCGCGCCATGAGGTTACAGGAACTAGAACTTCTAGATGAGAAGCGTAAGGCTTCCTTTGATCATATGAGAGTGTATTAGAAGCGTATGTCCAAAGCATTTAACAAGAAGGTTCACCCTAGAGAATTTCAAATAGGTGATTTTGTTTTACGAGAGAACCCTAAGAACCAACAGAACAGAGAATAAAAGGGCAAGTTTGAACCTAATTGGCTTGGACCATATGTCATCATAGCTGCTTTTGGTACCGGTGCATATTTACTGTCAGATCTCGATGGAGAACAGCTCCCTGATCCCATCAACATTGTGCACCTCAAGAAGTTCTATCCTTGATGCCCATTCTATCTGGGGGCATCCCTTGTACATATTTTATGATCCTGAAAAAAAATATCAAAAAAATTGATATATGATGCTGAAAAAATCCTAAAAAGTATAAAAAGTCCTTAAAAAATACAAAAAAAAAATCAAAAAATTCAAAAATTCAAAAAAATAGAAAAAGTGCCTTGGTGAAAACTTGGAAACAGGCACCTTGGTAGCAAAAATACAAAAAAAAGGGAAAAAATGAAAAAAGATTCTAAGTGGTGAAAACTTGGAAACAGGTGCTACTTGAGGCCTTTGCACCCCTATTTGTTAGCATGCATCCTCGACACTGAGCCTTTCCCTCATGCCTTGACCTTATTTGGCTTAGTCTGGAATTGGTCTGTCTTTGTCTGGGGGCATACCTGTTAGCATTGGTCTTTTAGGTGCATTTGTCTCTTGGGGCATTTCACAATAGGTTTTTTTCAACACCACCCCAAATAGTGTTTTTCAACACTACCCTTGCGTCGAGTGTTTCTTAACACTTATCAGGTGTCTTACCCAATAGTCTTGTATGATGTGATATTTCTCACTAAGCAGATATGATACTCAGAGTTTGACTCTATGACCAACACACACGCACTTAAACAATCAACTCGCTGATGATATGATGACTTTATTTTTCTTTGTGTGCTGTCTATGAGGATTTCTTTGATGAGTGGTCTCTCCCTGAGAAGTTTTCGATGATGTATAGCTAGAAGACTGAGGGAATGAGAACATTTTTTCTTTCTTTATCTACTTGTGGGTATATTTTGTTGATCCTAACTGTCATGAGCATTTATGCTGGTCTTACTTGACCCTATGGATTGACAAGGTATTATCCTTGACTGTTTTGCGAGTGCATGCTTATAGCTATCCTGACTTTCATGTGTCTTGATACAAGCATAATCTCACCATAACAAACTTAGGTAATCTCACTGCACTAGTCATCTTGACCTACATGTCTTTGATTCCTAGGTGGGATTTCCACATTTCTATCTGATAAAGATCATATTCATATCCACATAGTTATGCTAGTGTGCATTGTATGATCTTACGATGCTACCAATAACACTCGATGATGATAATTAGATGTCTATAAGCATTGTGACCTTGCAAGTCAACCACTTTCATAGTAGCTTGCATTTTTAGGGTCCTGATAGTCCAGTTTTGCATTCCTTACATATGGAGAGAGCTCTCCTTTTCATCTTACATGGACCTGTCAGTCGACTGCGCTCACCTTTCCTATCATGTCTTTCACTCCTTGTCTTTTTCATCTTGAACCTGTTCATGTTCATCACAAGGGGTTAATCATATCATCATATCTATATCAAAACTATCATTTTCAAGAAACATGAGTCTATATCATACACACGAGAATTAAACATACACCTATGAGAGAGAACATACATAAGCATATACATAAGCATTTTTGAGCAAAATGACAAGACAATATACATCAACTGATACATCCATCACAAGAGAGACATAAACACATGATACAATCAAACATCCAGTAAATATATACATCAATGTCATGATACAATATACAAATGGGATCTCATAATCTGGATCAATGTCTCAAGATATGTATAAAACATCTATCAACCTAAGACCTAACCCTAGGACTCGCTACCACCCTCGTGAGGAGCTCGTGGTGGTGGAGGAGGCATGGCTCTCCTATCGAGTACCGCATCTGATACCCCTACCCTCTGAGAGTATGATGGTGCTCTCTCACCCTCTGGAATGACCTACAAGTAGAGTCCATGATAATAGGCTACTCTCGCTGACTCCTATCGGAGCTCTAGCGCATATACCTGTGCCATCATCTCACGGCATGCTATCTCTACCCTGAGATCAGCTATCTGCTGATCTCGCTCCGCTCTCAGATCCAGTAACTGCTGGTCTCTCATTGCTATAGTAATCTAGAGCTATTGTATCTCTACCTCTTGAGCATGTATCTGGGCTCTCAGATCATCTCCACCCGCAGGCTGATCCTGCTGTGCCTCTGCCTACCAACGAGCTGATCTCGCCTCATCCTCAAGCGTCACCGATCTCTGTCCCCGTGACCATTTCTGACCACCTGATCTTGATCCCTCTCCTCTCTCCATCCTCCTCCCTCTCCCCCTCCCACCATCTCCTCCATCCCCTCCCTCCCCTCCATCCCCTTCGTCTCCTCCGTCTCCCCCGTCATCTCCTCCGTCTCCTCCCTATGCTGGTACCTATTCATCTGGTACCATAAACTAAGGGAATGGCACCCTCTGCCACTCTACTCTATAGGCTACATCGGCCCCCGCATCTGCCACATCTGGGAAATACTCCCAGGGCTCGCTCCTGATACTCACTGTCTCTACGACAGCCTGCTAATAATCCAACATGGGTAGCCACCCATGACCCTCCTCATCCCTGGCCCTGACATATGTAGTAGTCTCTGTCGAGACTCGCTGCTGCCTCCCAAACTGCCGCCACACCCAAGTGATACAAAACCTCTCCACTATCTCGACATATCAACCTACTAGTGGCCGAGTGCACATCATGTAGCTCAGCTCATCGGCCGCATCTCCCCAGACCTCCACCTCCCTGTATGGCCTCCATGTGAACGAGGCTATCTCATCCAAAATCCTCTTGTAATACGTCACATCCCTAGTATGGGCATGTGATATGAATCCTAGGTACCTGTAGATGAAGGGGTACCTCCTCTCCCTCGGCTGAAGCCTGGGGTGCACCACAGCGATGTGCTCCCATGCCCACACCTGTGCCAGGATGGCACCGCATGCCCATGTCTGACCGTCTCTGTAGACGATCTCATGTAACTCATGGTACATCTCTACCAATATGGCAAGACCCCATGCCATTCAACGAGGCCTGCCTACCAAATCCACCAGTAGTCTTGCCCATCCCAGTGGAAAACCCTTCTGACTGTGGTCAGTCATCAGGATATGAGAGATGATAGATGCCACTATGCACGGCACTGGATAATCTCTGCCAAAGTCATCTATCAGCCTCTCCCAGCTGACATGCCTGTCTAGAATAGTAACATCATGGAACATCTCCTAGATTAGTCGACGCCCCTCAGTGGCATCTTGATCATAGTACACCTATGCCAACAAATAAATCATGTCATTTTTCATCTTATGGAAACATTACATTTATGATTATATCTCAAAATATGATTATACTCACAGGCTCACCATGGCACAGAACCCGTAGTATCCTGTAGACATCCTCCAGTGTGATTGATGCCTCTCCAGTAGGCAGGTGGAAGGTGTTGTGCTCACTATGCCATCTCTCGGAAAGAGCAGTCAACAACCCATGATCGGCCCTGATATATGAGAATCTCAATAGATATCTGAATCTCATAGCTCTGATGTCGGCATTGCCCGGATCATCCAAATCTCGGACACACCGCAACCCAGTCACCTTCGGCGCTCTGATGATCAGCGCCGGCAAGACCTCCTGCAAGTCAAAAACCAAGCCAGTTGTTAGCACATATCATGACGGATGTCTAAAAATCAGTATAAAACATCTCTAAAATGTAACATTGTCTAGACCCATGTCATTTTTGCTCAAAAATGCGTCAAAAATCAAATTTTTAAACTAGGCGATATTCTTTTTTTGGAGAAGTATCGCACGATACTTCTCCCTATAGCGGGGCAATATACCTTATGCCACATGATACTTCACCCGGTATCATGCGATCTTTTGCCCAGTATCATGCGATACTGGTGTTTTAGGTCACGCGATACTTTGGGGACCTGCGAAGTATCGCGCGACACTTCTCCCCAAAGGGCACGATACTTCTAAAGTATCGCGCGATATTTCGCCCAACAAATTTTATTTTTTTAAAATTTTAAAATTTGAAAAATGTGCTAAAAAGGTATTAAATGCACAAAATGACTCAAAAAGCTCAAGTTTTTCAAAAACATACCGGGGCAGGATAGTGTGGTGGCCGGTTGTGCAACTGGGCGCACTTGAATCGATGCCTGTGGATGGGAACTCCTACTTGCTGGGCCATTTTCTCTCTCTAAAGCTCTGAAAATTCTCAAATCACTAAAAGACAAATAATTTTTGAAAATGACATTTTGACCCCTTTTATAGTCTTTTGACTTTTTTACCTCATTTTCAAAACACCTCAGAATTGTGCAAAAATTGCACCCCTAGCTAATTTCGACGTCCTGGATTCATTTTCAGACTTTAAATCAAAATCCAAGGTCATCTTGATAGTCAAAATTGTGTTTCAAAATCTTCCCTTCTTCTGCGCAGTTGGCTACATCTTTTGAGGCCTAATCCTTCGACCTTTGTTGGGGCATCATCCTTTCTTCATTTCCATGTCTTCCAAACTTCTAATCTTTCATTCATCTTCATTCCATTCCCTCCTTTCTCAAGTTTGACTACATCTTTTCAGTCAGGCTGGGGAATGTTTCATTGCCTAATGGTTAACCTATTGACCCTTACCTTCGATTATGATTTCATTCTGATTTGATCAAATCCTTATCAATTCGTTGTTCTCCTCTCTACCTAATTTTGATTTTGATTTTGAGGGGGTAGTGCTTATGGGATTCTTATCCCCAATTGCTTGATTTTCCTGATTCAGACATCTTTTGTGAGCTTTTGCTCAAATTTGAGATGCTTATCTCTTACTTTGAATGTGATCCCGAATCGACCTCATGTTCAAAGACCTTTGTTTATGCTTTGTTTGGGTGTGATCCTGAATCGACCTCACATCTGAGTTGTTTTGTGATCCTAAATCAATCTCACACTTCAATTTTTCTTTGACTGCATGTGTTCCCAAATCGATCACATATTAGTCAAAGAGGGGCAAATGTATGCACCCAAAAATGGTCGCCTAGACTTTGGGCCCCATTTATTCAATTTATCAATCCTGAATCATTTTTATCAATAATTAATATTCTCAACATTATCAATTTCTTGATCAAATCTTAATTTCGATCATATATTGGATTTTATCCTATGGGCTAACCATTTATCCTAAGTCTTTACTTATTTAAAAAGAATATTTCCTCCCCTTTTAATAAATAAAAAGCCCCCACTTTCCTCTTATCCTAAGTTGCACAAATAAAGTATTATTCCTATTTTATAAAAAGGAGAAAAGCACTTTTTGTCTCATATGGACATAAAGTCAACTCTTATTTTCCTATTGGAGGATACTTGTGCACATGGATTGCTTCTCTTTGAAGCTCCACCGCTGATTAAGACTTTTTGCCTCTTAATCTCAATCATCCATTTCTTTGTATTTCTTATAAAAGGAGAGCTCTCTCCTTCATTTGCATACCATGTTTTTATGCTAATGTTATGCTGCAGGTTTTAGGTGCATTTGGAGCTTTTGAAGATATTGAAGACTTGTTGCTTTCATCATTTAGTTGCATATTTGCTTTCTTAGTTGCATGATAATGGCATTCTTAATATAGATTTTCTTTTATGCAATAGAATAAGCTCACATAGTCTAAATAGGAGGTATTGTAACACTTGTTATTTCCTTTCATAGCTTAGATTGCATTCTCATTTAGATTTGCATTGCATTGCATATTTGATTCTTGGAGATATTGGCATTGTTGCCCTTGTCTTCACTTGAATCTCTCATTGTATGGTTGACTAGCAAGGTCACAAGTTTGTAGCTCTAGCTGAGAGCAATTTTCAATCTTGCAACTCCATGCATAGAGAGCTATGAGCCACTTTGTGAGGCCTCATTCTTGAGCAACCTTGCATGTAATGGTTCATAGAAGTGCACCATTTTAGTGTGTACACTTCTTGCTGATAGGATTGGCCTTGATGCATTTGGATTTGGGCTTGGCTGATGTAGGTGGGATGCATTCATGCATTGCTTAGGGTTCAAACAGATGTTTGGAACCTAGTGATAGGAGGTGGTTGCGCAAAGTAGCTGGTAAGATGAGATGAACTCTGTTGTTGGGGTGGTGGAACTATTTGAGAAGTAGTGAGTGGTACAAATAGATAGTTGGTATACAAAGGAAAAGATGAAGCAGGTGAGGGTTGTGATGGTTGTTGTTGCACTGCTTGAGGGAAAGTGGATTATTGGTTTGTGGGCATGGATATGTGTGATTGGGTTGGTATACCCAAGGGGTGCATTTCTGCTTGAGTGAGGCCCCAATGAGAGTTGGTTCATGGAAGGAGCTGCGATGTAGAGGATGCAGAAATGATGATGGGATTCAGGGATGTAGATGGTAGATTTTGAGGACCCATGAAGGGCATCCTTGTTGTGAAGGCAGTTTTCTAGGCTTGTGTGTGAGAAATGTGTTGGTTCCTTTTTCCATTCTAAATAGATTTACACTTTGTATAAAAACTTAATTCTCTTTGACTCTTTAAAACCCACTCCAAATTTGTTGAGAGAAAGGACCAATTAACAAGGACTAAGATATCAATCCTCCTACACTTTGATCCTTAATGCTTAGGTGAGGTATACCTATGGATTCACTTCTTAAAAGGAATCAGTAAAACCTATTTGCATTTATTCAATGTACAAATACTATGCATTAGTATCCTTGACACATTGACTAAAATATTTTGTCATATATAAGTTGATTGATGATGAATAACTTCTTCCTAAGAATAGATCAGTGTCTTATTCTAGGGCACAGAGTCAAACACAACATACATTAATAGGAAATTTAACTCAAACACACCCAGAACCTAGAATAAGTGCTTTGCAGATTATTCCTCTCACTCTCACACCCAGACATCAAATTCTCATGAAAAACATGAATTCTCTAAAAATTATTCCTAAGAATTACCCCTCCCTTGAAAGGAACTCAAAAATAGCTTCACAATCTACTTTGTAAACCATACATTAAATTGCTTTGCAACATTAACATATAAGAATTCAAGATCATAAAAAGAAGACATTCACAAATCTGAGATGGAATTCCAATGTATTTTCATTAAAATTCTTCAGTATCAGTATATTGACAATGGAAAAATGCCAGAACAAAAGCTATAGATCAAAATTATCTCTATTCAATTGCTAATTTCACCATCCTTAACAAAAAAACACCTACCCATAAATAGCACTCACTAGCCACCTTGGAATCCTAAAAGAAATAGGATGCAACAAGCTTTGGATGGCTAGGAGAATAAAAACACTAGAATACAAAAGTAGTTACAATCACTACAAAACATGGAGAGTAAACTAGAAGAGCATCTTCCTCAATCATATCAAATCTTCAACACATGGCACCTATGTCTGCATGTGTTCAAGGTAGCTTCAAAAGTTTTTACATGGATAGTGACTGCCATATAACTAACATACACTATCCTTTCCATGATAACTACCCTCAATGTGCTCAGTGATCAGATGCCAGATGTTGATTAGTCTTCCTCCATAGCCTCCAAATTAACGGTTGCAAGCTTCTTTTTCTTCTGGGTTTTTTGCTTTTATCCCATGCTTTAACTGCCCTTGGAACAAAATAAAACTGATTTGGTTCATGGTTACTTCAATCATAGAGAAAAACCCTTAGATAATTTAAATATTCCCATCGCAACGGTTAATCAACAAAGTTTAAATACAACCGTTGATCCTTGGATTTTCTGACACATCACGCGGTTCTCATAAATCGATAAAAAAGCCAACTTGGCTTTGAAAATGACTGGCCACATCACCATCCTTAGCAACCAATCAAGAGCAATCACGTCATCAACACATGGCACAAGGAACCACTGCTTCATTGTCCTTTATCAGACAAGATCATACGGTCATCGCAATCCCGCAATCATTAACAACGAAGCACTTTCTCATTTAGGCAACACACCCATCGTCTGATCAACCCTGACTTGCAATGTCTTTACCTTTAACCGCAACAAGCCCTTAACCTCACATCATTTGGAGATCACATGACCAAAGGCCCTCTCAGGATCTCTAAACTTTTGTCTTAACCAAGCTTTGATCATAAGAATGAGCGACAAAGGAAAATCTCATGATCGCTGGATGTTTGCCTTAACCCTAGTTTCATCATGAGATTTAGAGATAAAAGCCTTCTCATAATCACTAACCATTTAACTTAACTCAGGATTTATCTCAAGATTGAGCGACCAAGGAAAATCTCTAAATCTCTAAATGTTTGTGTTGAATGAGGTTATATCTGGAGAATAAGCGAAGAAAGGCTACTCGCGGTCTCTAAGATTTTAACTTAACTCACATTATATCACGAGACTCAGCAAATAAAGTAATTCTCATAATCTTAAGATATTTTCTTTAACCATGGTTTTATTAGGAGATTCAGTGACTGAATACATCTCCCAGTCTCTAGGCATTTACTTTAACTCATGTTTGATTGGGAGACTCAATGCCCACAACTTTAACTTAGTCTCTGGATTTTAACCTTGAATCTGGTCCCGTTATGATATTTGGAGATAATAGGCATCTCCTAGTCGCTGGATATTTCTCTTAACCCAAGCTTTATCTCGAGACTGAGCGACCAAGGAAAATCTCTCAATCACTGAATACTCAGTCCCACTAATTCATGACATCACCCAGGACACACATCAACAAAGTGTGATCCTGTAGTGAATAAAAACCTTACAACTTATGATCAAGGTGTCACACCTGCCGCCAAATAAAAAAAATCTTATGATTCACATTAAAAAGTATCCCTGGTCCCACTGATAAGTGTTTCTTCATTCCATGTCCAATCAGATGATTGTCGTGATCTAGTGATGAAAAAAGGTTGATCACAAATTATTTGAGGCATCATGCTATCCATTGATCCATCTTGGATTTAAGCAGATCTTACCGCTGTCAGATTTTGCACTACTTACCAACTGGGCCCGAAAGACAATAACCGTCGAAACAACCTTAACCGGGTAGCCTTTGCGACAACCATTGACTTTTCTTTCATCTGTCAAATTTCACACTGCTTACCAACTGGGCCCAAAAGACTTACATCAAAAAATTGACTTGATCGATTGGTAAATAAAAAACCCAAAAGACTTTAACAATTTTAACAAACATTGGGACTTAGGAAAAAAAAAGAACATTGTAAGGAAAATTAAAATTTGAAGACTTTGGCCCCGCCTGACAATGAAAAGACACATGACAAAAACCTGACTAAGTGGAACAAAAAAAGTAACGAAGAAATAGACTTGAGGTAGGGTTTTATGGACTTAAACGATTTTTTTTTGAAACCCTTGCATTGACAAAACCCTATTTCTTCACCTTGACATAGGATATGGAAAAATTCTAACTAGATCAAGAATGAGGACCATTTTCAATAGATTATTTCCATGACAGGAAAATGGGCCAACACAATAAAATGTGGAGGTGGAATGTATGCTTGGGTGCACCCATGCTGAGAAGTGGAAGAAGGTGCTTGTGTTCCCCATGGGAAGGATGGTACTGATGTGGAGGCTTGCTGAGTGTAGGAGGGAAATGGTTGTGTTGCCCCTAGAAAATATGGTATTAATGTGGAAGCTTGCTGAGTGAAAGAGGGGAACGATTGTGTTGCCCTTGGAAAGGATGAAGCTGCTTGGATCATGGATGGTGGGGGAACTTATTGTGTGGTGGCTTGCATGGGAGGTGGAGGCTGAGTTGATGCAAATCTTTGGGCCTGAGTGATGGCTTGAGATGTTGTAAATGATGGTGGCATTCCCATAACGGAAAAGGGAGAGGATTATATTGTTGCTTGTGTTGTGGGATTTGTGAAGCTGCTTTGCAAGAGATGGGGGATGGGTGAGGCTACCTAAGATATCTATAAATCAGGATCATGGATTTGTTGGATGACAGGGGTATAAGCTTCAACTGGGATATGGATTTTTTTTATGGGGATGAGGGGCTCGAGATGCGGTGGAATGGAAGTACCCTCTTGTGCAAAGTTTGCCATTATAGCCTGTTGATTCTGATAAATGATCACACATACCATTTTTGCATGCCCTAGATGGCTCATGAAGGTTTCCATGGAGAATGATGTGGGGGCTTCATTTAGATTTTCCCACATATTCTCAACTTGTGGGATTTGTGCCGGATTATAGGTCACCATCGCATTGGTAGGATTGTTGAGATCGGATGAACTAGTGTCCAGGTTGGGATCCATATTCCTTCTCTTCTTGGATCACGTCTCGACAGGCATGGAATGGAGATTTAAGATGAAGATGCATATGATGGACATATGCAAGATGTTTCTAAGAAAAACTCTAAGGATGATGGATGTAGATCTAAAGAATCTCTAAGGATGGTGGATTCTAGGATATGATGCAAGGATTTGGATCAACTGAAGGGTGATTGGATGCTGAAGGATGGTAGGATGCTCTGATTGGATTGAGGATGGAGGATTCTAGATGATGAGGATGGTGGAGGATTACTAAGTTTCGGCAATGAGTTGTTTTTTCTTGATGTAGGATCAAATAGGATTGGATTGTCAACCTAAGATAGACTGATGATCTTCAGAAGATAGGATTCTTGTAAATGCAAGTCAATCTCTTGCTCGAGATGATAAGGCCTACAAAGACAAGTATAGGATTCCCTATATAATTCTTATTCAAGGGTGGAGATTTATGATTTGATATAAGGATTTGAAGCAACTCAAAAAGGATATGACATGAAGTGTTTGGATTTGGATCACTAGATTTGGTTCAAGGATGATGGATTTTGACTTGGATGTTGGATTCTAGATTTGGGATCAAGGAAGATGGATCAAGGATTTGGGATGATGGATGATGAGATGAGACAAGGATTCTAATTTTGGATTTGCTGATGGAGGATGATGAAGGATGAACAAATGATGCTATTCTAAGAGGATGACCTAGATGCAACTGAAAAGGATGACCTATGATGCAACTAGGAAGATGATAAAAATGCAACTAAGGATGGATGATGATGCAATGATGAAACTAAGGATGATTTTTAGGATGCAAAGGATACAAAGATGGGATTGTGGGATTCTGAAGGGATGATGGATATGTGATGGTCCAAACTAGTCTTCTCTCTCTAGGTTGACATAGTGACAATTGACTTGGAACTTGGATGCAAACTATTTGACTCTTGCATTATAGCCCTCTTGATATTTTTCTTCTACATGGATTGCCTTTAGGAAAGGTTGGTGATCTTTGAGCTCTATTTCTGCAATCTTCTTCTCTTGATGGACTCAAGAATTGGGAAGCTTATTTTTCTTGTGTTTGATCAAATTAGACATAGCTTAGAAAGATTTTGGCAACTGGATTTGAACCAATGCTTTGGGTATCTTATTTTGAGGACTCTTTTTGCAAGGATGTTTGGATAAATTTGATCAAGTTTTGGCTCAGTTTTGATGTGTCAAATGGAAAAGGAAAAAATCTAAACAAAGACACTCTGAAAGAAATATCGACAAAGGGCAAAGCAACTTTGTGGGATACCAGAAAATAAGGACCACTGATTCTGATAGTGTTTCTGAAAGTGTGTTTCTAACATATGTTTGCACCAAGTTTGGAACTTTGAAAAATACTTTAATTAGATCTACATAAGGACAAGTTAGTATTGAATGCACCCTAAAATGGTCACCTAGACTTTGGGCCCCCATTCAACAATTTATCAAATCCCTGAATCAATATTTTAAAAAATCAGCATTTTATCAATTATATCAATTTCCTTAATCAAATCCTATTTTATCATTTTTGATTATTTGCCTTGGGCTAACCATTTTATCATAAGTCTTTATTTAATTAAAATGAATATTTCCTCCCCTTTTAATGAATAAAAAGTCCCCACTTTTCCTCTTATCCTAAGTTGCACAAATAAAGCATTATTCTTATTTTATAAAAAGAAGAAAAGTACTTTTCGTCTCATATAGACACAAACGTCAACTCTTACTTTATCATTGGAGGATATTTTTGCACATGGATTGATCCTCTTTTATGATCCACCCTTGATTAAATCTTTTTCCTTTAATCTCCATCGTCCGTTGATTTTCATTTCTTCTAAAAGGAGAGCTCTCTTCTGCATTTTCATATGATCAATCTTTTATACTAATGTTATGCTACAGGTTTTCTAGGTGACTTTGGAGCTTTTGAAGATTTGGAGCATTCTTAGTTGCATTATCATGGCATTCATAGCTTCATATTTAGCTTAGTTTCCTTTATGCTTTAGATTAATTCATCTAGCTTAACTAGGAGGCTTTGTAATACTTTCATTTCATTTCATAGCTTAGTTTGCATAGCTTGCATCTTCATTTCTAGTATAGCATTGCATTTTGATTCTTGAGGATATTGGCATTCTTTCCCTTTTCTTCCTTGAATCTCCCATTGTGTGGTTGACTAGCAAGGTCATAAGCTTTATAGCTCTAGCTGAGAGCAATCTTAAAATCCTTGCAACTCCATTCATAGGGAGCTCTAGGTCGCTTTCTAAACTTTACCATTCATGGATTCCATTGGATGTAATGACTTAGAGAAGTGCATTATTTAGTGTGTACATTTTTGGCGCCCATCATGGGGCAGAGCACTCTTGTTTTGTCCTTCATTTTTATGCATTTCTGCACTTTTTTTGTCACTTTTTAGCTTACTATTTTCGACAGATGTTTATTTTTTTCTAGAAGATTATCGTACGATACTTCACCAGTGTCATGCAATACTTTGTCCTATACTGGTGCGATACTTTACCAGTTAAAGTATCACGCTTTGTGAGAGATTATGTCGCACTGGTTTCAATATTCTATCACCTGCAGGTAACACAAATTGTTGCACAGGAGGAAACTATCGCGCCCATATGCTGGAAACTATCGCACGATATTTTTGGTAACTATACTGTCGCATGTTTCTGGCAGAGAGTTGTTTATTATCTTTTTCTTGCCGAGTTTTAATCTAATTAACTTGCTGGTCTAGGTTGCTGTGGTTAAATAGATTTAATTTGCAGATTTCATTTGGATTTTTGTTTTGCTAACCATTGTGGGGCTGACAAGTTGTGGTTGTAGGTGCCTCTTGCTTAAATATTTTGCCAAAAGATTGCATTCACAAGGGCTACTAATAGTTTTTGTAGGGCTTCCCAAAAGCATAAAAAAAAAAGTGCTTGTTATTTATTTCATTTGAAGTGTGGCATCTACTAGTTGTTTCATTTCATAGGAACATAATATCTTGTTGTAGGAATCTTTGGGTGGTAGGAGAAGTATGCTCTTCACCCTTGAGGTGAACCATAAAATCTTGACCCATCTTTAGATTTTGAAGGCAAGAGGGTAATTGAATCCTTTGCTTGTTGTGTTTGGGAGAAAAATTTGAGATAGGGGAGTATGCTCTTCACCCTAGTGGTGAAAAAAAAACCTTGAGCCTCACAAGTTGATCCACTCTTTGTTTAGATTTTAGAATCCTTTAGCGGGCTTTCTCTTGAGCAATCAAGAGGAATGACCCAAGTGGGGACAAGATTTTTGCCAGCTATTTTGACCCACTATAAACTCAAGGCTATCAAGGACACAAAACCTTGGTAGACGTAGCACTTGTCTTCGCCTGATGTGAGTAGCTTGTAGGATTGTGACCATGAGGAAAATGTCAAGCAAGAATGCTTAAGGTACTCTTCTGGCCGCGAGGTCCTAGTCATTTTTGAGGAGCAAGAGGGGTGTTACGAACGGAAGCCCTTACTAAGAACCATAGATAGAAGCCACCCTATTTTGCTGCTTAGCTTCTTGGTGCAAGGATTGATCCAAGTGGAATAACCTGGATCACCCCAAGATTACTCACCATTTGTGTTCCTTTGGTTGTGTCATTGGCACTTCCACGACCAAGCCAGTATCTATTGTGGGCAACCACTTTGTGTGAGGCAATGGAACATCAAGTGTGGGCCAAGTTGTTAAGTATTGAGCCATAGTATTTTTAGGATAGAAAGTGCTTGAAGTGTTCTTGCTATGATATACCCATGTAAATCTTCTTGCATATTCAACATCACGGTAGTATTCATAGGATTTTTCAATTTTGATATCACAAGTGCTTGTCTTGGCAAGGTTGCTTTTGCCCTTGCTTCAAGTGTTTGAAGACATGTTTGATCCCTTACTATTTGTAAACCTATCCATTTACTATTGTCACTGTGATTGAAACCAAAAAAACAACCTTCAAACTGAAATTTTGATCAAATTGCTCTTAAAACTGAGATTTTTAGCACTCACTAGTCAAGAGTCATACGACATTGGAATAGTATCGCACCCTGTACTGAGAAATATCATGCAATAGTTTGTCATTTGAAGAATATCATACCACTTGCCTGGAAAGTATCGCATGGGCTGCCTAAAAATCATCGCCCGGTATCTGTGAGAAATATCGCTTGGTTAGAAATTATCGCCCTGTTAGCCTAGAAACTATCACACAGAGTCTTTTTGTTGTCTGCTTGGTTTATACAATTTTTAGTCTTTCCTTGGTTGACCATATTTTAGTAGGTCTCATACCCTGCAGCTGAAAGTCTATTTGTACCTTAGGTTCTTGGCTCTAGAAATCTTGAGTTAGTTATCTTTGATTTCACCAAAGATTTTGCTTGTCATTGGTAAGCTAGGAATCATCCTTGTTGACAAGATTCACCTTTACATTCCTTGATTTCACACTTGGAGAGTTTGAGTACTCTTTTGTCCAAATCCATCTTCACATAAATTCAGTTTCAATATATTTTGGGTAAATCATCCTCCTGATCCATATGTGCTAGGATACTAAAATCCTTTTACTATGCACCACTGTGGCAGTGTTGGTTTATACCTTTTGTCAACTTTCTATTTCACAATTTCTCATTTGGACGATTGAATATTTTCACTATCCTAGTTTAACAATTAATGATTCATAAGGTTATCTTCTCACTAAGGGTCTTTTCTTTCATGTCGGTTACAACAAGATACCAAGTGCACCAAGGAAAATGACCTCAAGTAGTTTTTGAACAACTACCTTTAGTAAAAACTCATCAAAAGAAAAAGGGAAAGGAACCCATCTTTGATCAATCTCCTAGGAGTACTTCAGAAGTTTGGTTTGAGCCTAGGAGTAGCCTTAGTCAGTTGAGTACCTCTCTAGCACCTTCTCAATTAAATATGGACATGAGTTACACCTTGACCAAAAAGGATAGAGAAGCAATGGATCAAACTCTTGATGACATTTTCCAAAGACATAGAGATAACATATTATTTGGGGAATCTTCCCATGATAATCAACCAAAGTCACCCACTATTAGCACCAAGTATCTAGACGCTCATCAACGAGTTGAAAAACATTATAAACGAGCTTAGCAAGATGCACGGTGACAACATGAAGACCAAAACAACCAATCTTATGATGCTCATGTGAATGAAAATAACTTGTTCAATTGTTCAAGGCCAAATTCTCCACTCCGAACCACCTCACGATATACAAGTGAGAGGCTAAAAAGAATTGAGTGAGAAAAACAAGCCTTCTTGAATGAACAAGCTGCAAAAGAAGAAAAATTTAGGCTCCTAGAGGAGGAACAATGAGCCTTGTTGGACATAGAGAGAAGAGCCACACAAGAAGAAAAAGATAGGCTTCTAGCCCAATAGCTTAATGCCCAATTCAACAATAAGGGTACCAACAGTGGAAACAACTCTCCACCATCTACTCCCTCAGGCACCCCACAAAGCAGAAGGTATTCAAGGTCACCCTCAAGATCTCCTAGTCCTAGAGGAAGGACTTTACAACATGCTCACTATAGGAGACAGATGCCTCCTAGGAACTCAAGACAAACCTCCCAATGAGCTCATCATGGCTCTCAACATGGAGGAAGTAGTGCAAGTTTTGATGATCAAGATTTTATGAGGCTAAAACAAGAACCACTATTCCAACAATATGTGGAGAAGTACCTTGATCAAAATAAAGATAGGTTCCTAGAGAGTTTAATTAACAAGGGTGTGAGGGTCCCTTATAATTTTGATGTGGATAGGAGAATCAAAAAATAGAGCCCCTCACAAGAAGAAGAAATTAAGAAAATCAAGGAAATGACGGAGAAAATGATGGCTCCCAAGAGTTCCTTCAACCTTGACTCTATTTGTCCTAATCTTTTTGATAGGAGTGTGAGCATGAAGGATTTTCCTAGGAAAATTGAATTTCCCCAGTATGACAAATATGACAGTAATGGTGACCCACATGATCATGTGTGTCAGTTCTACACTATGAGTTTTGAATTCCACCATGAAGATTCCTATCTGATGAGATTATTCCCAAGGAGTCTAAAAGGTCAAGCTATGGAGTGGTTTACCAACATAACCCCTCTCGTCAAAACTTTTAAAGAACTGGTCCATAGATTTGTGCAACATTTTGCCTACAACTTGTCAAGATCAGTCACCATGCTCGATTTGTGTAATTTGAAACAAAACCAAGGGGAATCCTTTGTTACATTCTTACAAAGGTGGAGATGATTGTGCTCCCGATATTCTAGGATGATTCCTGAACATGAACGGATTGATATCATTGTGAGCAATTTAGTACCTGAGATGTGGTATGAGGTTTGAAAGATGGTCTTTGATTCATTTGACACCATAGTCGAAACCGCATGTAGAATAGAGGATGTTTTAAAAGAGCAAGGTATTTTGACTAAACAAAATAATAACAACAATAGTCAAAATAATAACAACTCTCATAAGGACAAAAGCAAGAACTCACACTGGAATAAAAATAAACAAGTAGTCAATGATGGAGTTGTTGACTCTTCTCAACCAAAGGACTCGGGTGTCCTTCATCTGTCCAGTGTGGTTCAGCTATGAAGCTTAATGCATCCTCTAACCAACAAGAGCATAAAAAAATATATCAAGACAAACCCAAAAAGGAAAAGCAGCAGTTCTCTAAGCTTGGAGACTCTTATGAAGATATTTTCAAAACACTTATTGCTAACAATCTTGCACAACCACAAGATCCAATGAAATTCTGCATATCTGACATTAAGCCATATTGGTGGAATGAAAAAGCTTACTACATATTTCATAATGGCATTAGCCATGACATCAAGCGCTGCTGGAAACTTAAACATCTTATTCAAGATCTTATTGAAATTGGAAAACTTGAGATTGATGGATTGAAAACCAATGTAGATCACAAAGTGTTTAAGGAACCTTTGCCTAAATATGATAAGGGGGAAACCTCTAAACCTAAAATGGCAAAGCTGCAATCAACTACACCTATACGTCTACAAAGAATGTTATCAATATGCTTGAAGTTGTGGATAAGAATGTCAATATGATGGGAAGCAGAGATCCTTATGGTCATGATGTTGATTCTCCTCCTAAATTTGATGAAGACCCTGTGATAGTGCTTAGAGGTCCTCACTCTCAAAGGTCATCCCAAGCTCTTAACGTTGTTACTAGAAGCCAAAGTCAAGGTCCTGTGATCATTAGAGGTCCTAATTCCAATCAGTCTAGAAAATCCAAGAAAGGGACATCTAAGAATGCAACCACCAAGTCAACAGTCAATCTTGAAATGAGCTATAATCTTGTGGACCAATTACAAAGAACGCCAACTCAAATTTTAATTTTTGAACTCCTAGAATTGTCTCCAAGACATAAGTGTATCCTTGAGGATGCTTTGTGTACAACCAATGTTCCCACCAACATAGATGTCAACCAATTCTAGAGCATGGCATATCACCTTGCCAGCCCTCATTACCTCACATTCTCAGAAGAAGATGACAAAGCCTTGATCCATCCGCATAACCTTGCCCTTCACATTGAGGTCATGATCCATAAAACCCATGTCAAGCATGTGTTGATAGATGGGGGTGCTGGGCTCAATATCTATCCCTTGAGCTTATTGAAAATGTTGGGTTACTCTAAGCAAGTGATTGATACTAAAAGAAAGATTACAATAAAATCTTATGACGAGGTAGAGATAAGTTCTAAGGGGTTAGTCATCCTTCTTGTCAAAATTGGTCCTGTTGAAAAGGACATTTTGTATCAAATCATTGATACTGGCCCTTTAGCATATAATATCCTACTTGGTAGACCATGGATCCATGACATGCAAGTAGTGTCATCCACCTACCACCAATGTGTTGAGGTCCCCTACAATGAAGTAGAAGTGTACATACTAGGTGATAGTACCTTGTCTGTTAATGAAATTTCAGTAGGGACTCATGTTCCTCTTAATAGGGAAGCAAAAAATTTTGAGGCAACTCTAGAGCAGTGCAAGAAAAAGTTTAAGGCCATAGACCTTGGTATGGGGGGTATCAAATGGACTCCTTCACAAAATTGCCAGTCTCACCTAGGTCCTATGGTAAACTCTCACAAGAGATGTGTCCCTCATCTTTAGCAATGACTCTGTTTGATACATTTGTAGAGTCCTCAGTACCTATACAAGATGAAAAGGAAGAGGTAGATGTTAGAGATTGGATCTACAAGGAGGAAAAATAAAACCATAATGAAAATTTCTCCCCATCTCCTAAGGCTAATGGGACAGGATACACTTTGGTTAAAAATATGGGCTACCCTGGTCATGGTCCCCTCAGCCATAGACTAGATGCTAAGGCTGAACCACTCAATCATGCTCTCTTCAGTCGTAGATCTAAGACAACGGTTGGCCTAGGTTTTGAAGGTCAGAACAAGAAAGTTACTCCTATCCTAGTTGTGATGGATAGTGACGATGAATCAAGTTACATACCCAATTTACAAAATCAACAATATAGGTGTGGAGATTGGGTCCCTTCCACCGATCTCCTTTGGGGAGATTTAGATACTCCAGTTGCCAATTTAACAGTTTCAGACCTAGGACAAGAACAATCCACTATTGAAGATCATGTTGAGGATCTTATTCAATAACATCAGTACACAAATGGCATTCGAGAGGGTGTTACCCTTGGTGACATCAAAGCCTCTACTTCAAGGCCTAAAAAACATGCTTGGTGTAAACATCACAGTCAGGATTTAGATACAGACTCACATGAGTATGAGTGGGAGACTCTTTCTGATTGTTCTACAGTTGACATGGACATTGATGTTGTTCATACATATAGTTCCCAACCTGAGGTAGCTAACAAGTCTAGTGTAGGATTAGAGGATTCAAATCCACAAGTCACTTTAGTGGACGATGCTTCACTTGGTAGGGTAAGTCCTGATTTGGGTACCTTAGAGGGATACTTGACAAATCCTAACCTTGCAATCACCAGAGATGATACCATTCGCATACACAATGTTGAACCAGTCATTGATTTACCCCTTCCCAATCCTCACTTAATTGATTGGTCTCAGCGCTGTCAATAGCCTTAGCTCCTAACTTTTCAGAATGACTATGAGATAGCATGCTACCTGAATTCCATTGAGCTCATAGGCTCTTCCACCAGTGAACCAACTATGAGCATGATAGAACTAGATGTCAAGTACCTCAGTCAAAAAATAAAAATAAAAGAAACAAAAAATAGGATTTCTGATGGCAAAAACCATTATGTGGTGGTGTCAGAACCTAAAAAAGTAAAAATAAAAGACGTATCCGAAGGTGAAAACCTCTCTGAGGCACCTAAGGATGGGGTACTTGATCATCTTCCCAGTTATTTTCAAGACAGGTCATCAGTGCTTATTGAGCCCACACAGCTAGTTAATCTGAATACAGAAGAGGCTCCACAAATAGCTCATTTGGCTCAGTCATTGTCAACACAAGAGCGAGAAGCCTACACCAAATTCCTACAAAGAAAGAAAATCAATTTTGCTTGGAACTACTCAGACATGCCAGGGTTGGACACTAGTCTCATTATGCATCATTTGTCCATAGCTCTGGGAATAAAACCAGTGAAACATAAATTGAGGAAAATGCATCCCTACATAGCTCTTCTTGTCAAAGCTAAACTAGAAAAACTCCTCAGTGTAGGATTTATAAGAGCCATTGATTATGCCAAATGGATATCCAATATTGTCCTAGTTTCTAAACATGACAAGTCCATTTGTGTTTGCACTGACTTTAGAGATCTCAATAAAGCTTTCCCAAAGGATGATTTTCCACTCCCAAACATAGACATGATAGTGGACATGACTACGAGATATGAGATCTACTCTTTGATGGATGGATTTTCTGGTTATAATCAAATCAAGATAGCTCCTGAGGATCAGGAAAAGACAACATTCACTTGTACGTGGGGAACCTATTTTTGGAACATCATGCCTTTTAGATTAAAGAATGTCAGAGCTACATACCAAAGAGCTATGACAACAATCTTTCATGACATGATGCATAACAATATGGAAGATTATATGGATGATACCTTGGCTAAATCTAAGAAAAGGGATAAACATTTAGAGGATTTAGAGGTCATTCTAGATCGAATGGAACATTTCCAGCTA
Organism: Chamaecyparis obtusa; assembly: GCA_027943335.1. Lineage (NCBI taxonomy): Eukaryota > Viridiplantae > Streptophyta > Pinopsida > Cupressales > Cupressaceae > Chamaecyparis > Chamaecyparis obtusa. The sequence goes on along the minus strand of BSBK01006457.1, from coordinate 110,962 downwards.
AGATTAAATTCGAAGAAATGTGCATTTGGTGTTACCTCAGGAAAATTGTTAGGCTTCATTATTTTAGCAAAAGGAATTGAGGTAGATCATGAAAAGGTACAAGCAATCATGGATATGCCACCTCCCAAAAACATCAGTCAAATGAGTAGTCTCCAAGGATGCCTTCAAGCTATAAGGAGGTTTACTTCCCAGCTAGCGGATAGAGCTCAACCCTTTAACAAGAACCTACATAAGGGAGTCCAATGTGTGTGGAATCAAGAATGTCAAAAGAGTATGGACCAAATTAAGGAGTACTTGGCCAACCCTCCCATCTTAATGCCTCCTATCCTAGGGAAACTGCTTATTTTGTACATTTCAGCGACTGACTCTTTCTTGGGGGCATTGTTGGCTCAAGTGGATGAAAATGGGAAAGAGAAAGCCATATATTACATCAACCGTACTCTTGTGTCTTATGAGGTCAACTACACCAGTATTGAAAAGGCTTGTCTCACAATAGTATTTGTTGCCCAGAAATTAAGACACTACATGCTTGCACATAAGGTCCATCTCATAGCTAAAATTGACCCTCTCAAGTACTTACTTGGTAAGACTGCTCTCACAGGCAAACTTGCTAAATGGATGATGATTCTTTCCAAATTTGACAGAGAGTATGTTGAGCGTAAAGCCATAAAAGGACAAGCTATCGCAAACCAACTGGCCAATTTCCCAATTCCAGACAATATGCCTATTCAAGTTGAGTTTCCAGATGAGCACATACTATACATAACTGATAGAACATGGAAGATGTTCTTTGATGGGTCTTTCATGAAAAATGGTTCAGGAGCTAGAGTGTTGTTTGTCTCTCCTCATGGGTACACAATTCCTAAGTCCTACAAACTATTGTTTGCACGCACAAACAACATAGCCGAATATGAAGCCTTGAAAAATGGACTAAAAATGGCTATAGAATGGGGAATTACAGAGCTGCACATTTATGGGGACTCGCAATTAATCATCAACCAAGTCAATGAAGAATACCAAACAAAGGATGACAAATTGATACCCTATAAGAAGATGGTTGATTCATTGCGCCGATATTTCACCTTTGTTACATTTCAACAAATCCCTAGAATAGAGAATAAAGTAGCTGACGCTATGGCTACATTGGCTTCACTTCTTCAGCTAGAACAACATGAGTCCAGATTTGAATTCCCAGTGGAAGAGCTATGTTACCCAATCTATGAATCCCAAGAAAGCCAAGTCATTTGTACCCTTGTTGGCCATGAGTCATCTCTCTATGGTGACATTTACTCATATCTCCATGATGGCATTATACCCGAAACCTTTAACCGCTGTGAAAGAAGGAACCTTATCCATAATGCCTCTCGCCATACCCTTATCTCTAGTGATTTATATAGGAGGGGTTTAGATGGGACACTTCTTAAGTGCTTGGAAAAGGATGAATCTGACCAAGCATTAGTTGACATTCATGAGGGCATTTGTGGAGGACATTCTAATGGTCTTGCCATGGCCCGAAGGTTTCTTAGGACAGGGTACTATTGGCCTACCATGTAGACAGATGCAGTAGCTTTTTCCAAATCATGCAAAAAATGTCAGAAACATGGAAACCTGATTCATGCTCCTGGTAGGGAGCTTATTCCTTCTATTTCTCATTGGCCATTTCAGTGCTGGGCCTTTGACCTTGTTGGACAGATTCATCCCAACTCATCAAGTGGACATAAATTTATCATTACTGCTACTGACTACTTTACCAAATGGGTCAAAGTTGTTCCACTTTATGTCGTCTTAGGCAAAATAGTTTCTTTGTTCATCTTGAACCATATAATTTGTTGGTATGGTGTGCCTTCAGAGATAATCACTAACAATGGAGGTCAATTTAAAAATAAGGACCTAAAACAACTCTGCAAGAAATTCAAGATAAAATAGCATTGGTCCTCCATTTACTTCCCATAAGGAAATGGACAAGCAGAGGCTTTGAATAAGACCATTCTCAAAATCCTTCATAGAACAGTTCACAAGAATGGTCAAGATTGGCACCTTCAGATAAATCCAGCCTTATGGGCCTACAAAACAAGTATTCGTACTCCAACAGGGGCTTCTCCTTTTGCCCTCACTTATGGTGCTGAAGCAATGTTACCTTTAGAGGTAGAGATCCCTTCACTTAGAGTCTCTCTCAAAGGTTTAGTGACAGATGAAGACTACTGCGCTATGAGGTTACAAGAACTGGAACTTTTAGATGAAAAGCATAAAGCATCTTTTGATCACATGAGAGTCTACCAAAAGCGTATGTCCAAAGCATTCAATAGGAAGGTTCACCCTAGAGAATTTCAAGTGGGGGATCTTGTCCTACGAGAAAACCCTAAGAACCAACAACATAGAGAGCAAAAGGGGAAGTTCGAACCTAATTGGCTTGGACCATACATCATTACTATTGCTTTTGGGACAGGTGCTTACTTACTATCTAATGAAAAGGGAGAGTAGCTCCCTAACCCTATCAATGTGTTGCACCTAAAGAAGTTCTATCCATGATGCCTATTTAGTCTGGGGGCATTCTTTGTACATATTTTATGATCCTGAAAAAATTCCAAAAAAAATTTCATAGATGATGCTGAAAAAAATCCTAAAAAGCATATAAAGTCCTGAAAAAAATACAACAAAAATTCAAAAAATTCAAAAATTCAAAAAAAAATAGAAAAAGTGCCTTGGTGAAAACCTGGAAACAAGCACCTTGGTAGCAAAAATACAAAAAAATTGAAAAATCAAAAAAATCTCCAAGTGGTGAAAACCTGGAAACAGGTGCTACTTGAGGCCTTTGCACCCTTGTTTCTTAGTATGCGTCCTCCACACTTAGCCTTTCTCCATCATCCCTTGACCTTGTTGCCTTGGTTTGGAATTGGTCCTTGTCTTTGTCGAGGGGGCATAACTGTGTTAGCTTTGGTCTCTAGGATGCGTTGGTCTTTAGGACATCTTACAAACTATGTTTTTCAACACCCCCAAATTGTGTTTTTCAATACTACCCTAGCATCAAGTGTTTCGCAACACTTATTAGATAATCCTACCCCACAATCTAGCATGATATGGTATTTCTCACTCGCAGATGTGATACTCAAAATTTGATTTTATGACCTACACACATGCACTTAAACATTCGACTCGCTAAGACTTGGTTGACTTTATTTTCTTTGTGTGCTGTCTATGATGATTTCTTTGATGAGTGTTCTCTCCCAAAGATAGTTTTCAATGATGCATAGCTAGAAGACTGAGGGCATGAGGACATGTTTTATTGCTTTTTCTGCTTTTGGGTATATTTTGTAGGTCTTAATTATCATTAGCATTTATGCTTGATCCACTTGACACTTAGGATCTGCAAAGTATTATCCTTGACTATTTGAGCAAGTGCATACTTCTAGTCATCTTGACTTCCCTTGTGTCTCAATGTGAGTATAATCTTGCCATATTAAACTTAGGTAATCTCACTGCACTAGTCATCTTGACCTATATGTCTTTGATGCCTAGGTGGGATTCCCACATTTCATCTGATATAGATCATATTCATATACCCATAGTCATACTAGTGAGTATTGTATGATCTTATGATGCTACCAATAAAGCTCAATGATGATTATTAGATGTCTATTGCCATTGTGACCTTGCAAGTCAACCACTTTTCATAGTAGCTTGCATTTCTAGGTTCATGTTAGATTAGTCTTGCATTTTGAACGTGGAGAGAGCTCTCCTTTTATCTTTCATGGACTAGTCAGTCAATTTCCCTCACCTTTCCTTTTCTTCGATCATGTCTTTCACTCCTTGTCTTTTACATCACATCCTATTCCTGTCATCACAAGGGGGTAATCTTATCATCATATCTATATCCTAAAAGAAAACATTTTTAGAAACATGAGTCTATATCATACACATGAGAATTAAACATACATCTATGAGAGAGAATATACATGAGAATTTATACCATACATTTTGAGCAATATGACAAGACAATATAAAAACTGATACATCCATCACAAGTGAGACAAATACACAAATACATCGCAAATCCAGTAATCTCATATATATAACACTGTCATGATAGAAAATACAATATGAGATCCCAAAAATCTGGATCAAAGTGTCATGATATGTAAACATCTAAAAATCCTAATCCTAGCTCTGGTTGGCACCATCATGTAGAGCTAGTGGTGGAGGAAGTGGTGCTACATCTGGTACCATATCTAATCTACTAGCTATCGCTGAGTAGGGAGGAGCCCTCTGACCCTCTGGCACAACATGAATGTAGAGCCCATGATAGTATGTGGCTTGTGCTGCCTCTCTTCGTGACTCTGCAATAGCAGTCTATATAGTCCTATCTCGCTGCTCGAGCTTGGCTCTCATATCTGTCAGCTGCTGCTCCCTGACCACTATGGTGATGCATAACTACTGCATCTCCATCTCCAGAGCTTGGATCCTAGCTCTCAGGTCCTCTCCCCCTACAAGTTGTATCCTATACTGCCTGTTGGTAATCCAGCATCGGCAACTAGCCCTGACCCTCCTCATCCCTAGCCCGGGCATATGTAGTAGTCTCTAGAGACACTCTCTACTACCACCCGAACTACCTCCATACTTGAGTAATAATAAACCTCTCCACAATATATGAGTGTCGACCTACCAGTGGCCGGCTGCATAGCATATAGCTCAGCTCATCCTCCGCATCACCCCATGCCTCCACAACCCTATATGGCCTCCACTGGAATGAGGTGAGCTCATCCAATACCCTCCTGAGTATGTCACATCCCCGCTATGAGGCTGTGATAGGAACCCTCCATATCTATAGATAAAGGGATGTCTCCTCTCCCTAGGCTATACACGTGGACACACCACAACGATGTGCTCCCATGCCCACACCTGTGCTAGAATAGCACTGCACGCCCATGTCCTGCTCTCCCGATACATGATCTCATGGAGCTCATGGTACATATCAACCAATATGGTCGGGCCCCATGCCATCCATCATGGATGTGCTACCAGATCTAATAACAATCTCCCCCATCCTAGTGAAAAATGCTTCTGACTCCTGTCAGTGATAAGGGTCTATGCAATAATGGAAGCAATAATACATGGCACTGGGAAGTCCCTACCAAAATCATCCATCAATCGATCCCAGCTGATGTGTCTATCTATAATGGTAACATCTTGGAACATGACTTGGATGGCCTACCGTCCCTCTGTAGGATCCTGGTCATAATATACATGTGCCAACAAACAATCATGTCAGTTTCTATTATATGGAAACTTTACATCTATGACTATCTATAAACATGATTATACTTATAGGATCTCCATGGCTAGGCACTCGGAGAATCCTATATACATCATCCAAAGTGATCGATAACTCTCTAGTAGGCAGATGGAAGGTGTTGTGCTCGCTATGCCATCTCTCAGCTAGCGCAGTCAACAACCCATGGTCAGCTTGAATGTGGGACAACTTCAACAAGTAGCCAAAGCCCATCGCCCTCAAGTTTGGCCGACCTGGATCATCTAGATCTCGGACATATCGTAGCCCAGTAACCTTTGACACTCTGATCAACAATGCCAGAAAGAACTCCTGCAGGCCATCAATCCAAAACCAGATGTTAGAACATATCATGACGGATGTCTAAAATCAGTACAAGATATCTTAAGAATGCAAAACATTGTCAAGACCCATGTCATTTTGCTCAAAAATATTACATGTTATTTTTCTAAACTGTACAATATTGTTTTTTGACTAAGTATCATGCGATACTATGCCCAATAGTAGTACGATGATATATGTTCCTGCGATACTTCACATAGTATTGTATGATATTTCATCCAGTATCATGTGATATTGGATTCAATATCAGTGTGATATTATACTGACCCACGAAGTATCACATGATAGACACCCTCAAAGGGTGCGATACTTCTAAAGTATCGTGCGACTTTTCATACAAAGAAAAATTTTGCAAAATTTTAAATCATTAAAAACATGTTTTAAATGTATTAAATGCTCATAATGACTCAAAAAAGGGCAAGTTTTCTGAAAACATACTGGGGCACCATACTATGGAGGCTGGTTGTGCAATCGAGCGCACTCAAATCGATGCCTGTGAACTGGGACTGCTACTTGCTAGGCCATTTTCTCTCTCTAAGCTCTTAAGATTCTCAAATTGCTAAAAGACAAATGATTTTTGAAAATGACTTTTTTACCCCTTTTATAGCATTTTGACCTTTTTGACCTAATTTTCAAAACACCTCAAAATTGCGCAAAAATTGCACCCCTAGCTAATTTCGACATCCTAGATCCATTTTTGAACTCAAAATTGAAATCTGAGTTAATATTGATAGTCAAAATCACATTTCAAAATTTTCTCCTCTTTTGCGCAGTTGGCTAACCATTTGAGGCCTGATCCTTGGATCTTCGCTGGGGCATCCTTATTTCTTCATCCCCATCTCTTTCAACCTCATATTCTTTCATTCATCTTCATCTCCATCTCTCTAAGGTTTGACTTCATCTTTATTTCATAACTTTCTCAGTCAAACCTAGTCAAACTAGGGCATGTCTTCACTGCTTAATGGTTATCTTATCATCTTTCACCTTCAATTGTCATTTCTAGTGATTTGATCAAGTTTATCAATTTGTTGTTCTCCTCTACCTAATTTTGATTTTGATTCCAAGGGGGCAGTACCTATCAGCTTCAATCTTTGATTCAGCTTTATCATTCAGCTCAGCTTGAGATTTTTTTTTTAAGACTTGATTATCACTTAACAACAACAGTGTTGGTCTTGTCTTTCAATTCTTATCTCTTATTTTTAGACTTGATTATCACTCAAACAGCAACAGTGTTGGTCTTTTCTTTCAGCTTATCTTTGTCCTGATGTGTTCCCATCCGTCGAACACACATCTGGGTTGTTTTGTGATCCCAAATCAATCTCATATTTCAATTCCATTCTTTGACCACATGTGATCCCAAATCGGTCTCACATTAGTCAAAGAGGGGAAAATGTATGCACCCTAAAATGGTTGCCTAGACTTTGGGCCCCCATTCAACAATTTATCAAATCCCTAAATCAATATTTTCAAAAATCGGCATTTTATCAATTATATCAATTTCCTTGATCAAATCCTATTTTATCATTTTTGTTTATTTGCCTTGGGCTAACCATTTTATCATAAGTCTTTATTTAATTAAAATGAATATTTCCTCCCCTTTTAATAAATAAAAAGTCCCCACTTTTCCTCTTATCCTAAGTTGCACAAATAAAGCATTATTCTTATTTTATAAAAAGAAGAAAAGTATTTTTTGTCTCATATGGACACAAAAGTCAACTCTTATTTTATCATTGGAGGATATTTTTGCACATGGATTGCTCCTCTTTTATGCTCCACCCTTGATTAAATCTTTTGCCTCTTAATCTCCATCGTCTGTTGATTTTCATTTCCTATGAAAGGAGAGCTCTCTTCTTCATTTTCATATGATCAATCTTTTATACTAATGTTATGCTGCAGGTTTTCTAGGTGACTTTGGAGCTTTTGAAGATTTGGAGCATTCTTAGTTGCATTATCATGGCATTCATAGCTTCATATTTAGCTTAGTTTCCTTTATGCTTTAGATTAATTCATCTAGCTTAATTAGGAGGCTTTGTAATACTTTCATTTCATTTCATAGCTTAGTTTGCATAGCTTGCATCTTCATTTCTAGTATAGCATTGCATTTTGATTCTTGAGGATATTGGCATTCTTGCCCTTGTCTTCCTTGAATCTCCCATTGTGTGGTTGACTAGCAAGGTCATAAGCTTTATAGCTCTAGCTGAGAGCAATCTTAAAATCCTTGCAACTCCATTCATAGGGAGCTCTAGGTCACTTTCTAAACTTTCCCATTCATGGATTCCCTTGGATGTAATGACTTAGAGAAGTGCACTATTTAGTGTGTACAAGTATCAAAATATTTTCCCACAACTTGTAATCCCTAAAAAAGGATACACATGGTGAGTAATCTTCAGGTAATCCAAGAAACCACTTGGATTGATCCTTGCACAAAGATTTTGATACCTTCGGGAGTAGATTGGGAAGCCTCTAATTTTAACAAGTGTTTAGTTTGGTCTGTGGTGTCCTCCCAATCGGTTTGTACATGCGTGACTCACTTAAGAGCCTAGTTGACCATGCCAAAATAGTAGGGATATTCACCTACCTTGGGCTACCATCAACACGCATCACCCGAGCTTGAGGGGATGAAGCGAGAGTTTACTCAATGCTTTATTTCTATATTAGTCAGGGAAGTACCAATTTGAAGTCGTTCTCCAAAGAGGAAGCACTTTTCTCTCTGGACAGGCTTCTCTAGAAGTAAAATGAATGGACTCGTCCAAGTTTAACTTGTTTTACGTCACTTAGTTAACAAGGATTTGCAGAATTAGAGACTCCTAGAATCACGCCATGAAGAGTTCTTTCCCAAATTGATTTAGTATTTTTCAAATGAAGACTTGCAAACACATATGTTTAAGTTTTTTATTTATTCATCCTTTGAAAATAATAAAGCTTTAAAAATATAGTGCAAGTTTTTTCACCTTTTGCATTCAAGATTGAGTTTTTTGTTTATTTTTTAGAACCAAAAATTGTTTCATTGCTTTGTTCATTCTAATTGTGCACTCGAGATTTGATTTTTTTAGGGTCCAATTTGATTAGAACAAAAGACTAAATGATGAAAAAAAGATACTTTGAAATTTATGCCCACTTGCAGAAGGCATAACTTTCTGCTCACAACTCGAAAAGACACGTCGCTTACACCGTTGGAAAGATAATCCAATTATCTAAAGGCAAATTTCAAGAAACACAAATCTTGGAAGGAAGACAGGCCTAGAAATGCTCCGAAGACCTCCGAAAATGCAATTTACTAAAACATAGCAAAAATGCATATTTATTTGATTAACTTTTAGGCATTTGAGATTGGATTTTGGTTCTTTTTAAACACCAAAACAAATGTTTTAAGTTCTATTTTTAATAATTTAACTCATGATGTTGCCACCTGTTCCTGCAATCCCGTAATTAATAAATATGTGATCTCGTAGACCGTACAAGCAATCCCGTGGAACTGTTAGTCTAAAATTTTAAGACAGTAAAAAGAAAAATTGACAGGAATTTATAGCAATACCTGCGGCCATGATCCCACAAGTTAGACTAGCAATCCCGTTGGGTAAATGAACAATCCTGTGAGGGTATGAAAGTAGGTTTACGAGTACAAAATTTAATGCCTTAAGGCTTACAAAAGTACATTCATGATCTCTCACAATCTACGTGCATTCCCGTGGTTGCGGATTCACGATCCTGCTCACAATAAAAAATGACTCGTGAACAGAAAATAACACATAAAAAAAGACAAAGACACAAGATTTTGTGGGAATGCGATCCGAAAAACTTGAGCTATGATCCCGCCGACCATATTAGCGATCCCACCGACTATTCTTTTTTTCTACGCAAATTTGCGGACATGAATTTTGTTGAGTTTTGACTTGTTTTTCTCCATTTGAGGAGCAAATTTTGTGTGGTGGAGTCCCATCGGTTGTGCCAAAATGCAATCAATACAAACCTAACCTATTTGGAACAAGCGTAGACATTCAAACATTAGCCTAACAACATATTCATAACATATAGTAAAAATATTTGCAGAGCACCTCAGATAGAGTTTAAATAGGAGCACCATGTCATCGTTTGATTTGCTCTCGATTTAGGGATGTGGGTGTGCTTTCAAAACACATGGAGCATGTCCCTAATCAGATTAGGAAGGTTTAGGATCAATCAAGGACCATGAGAACCCCATAGTGGCATAATCAGGTATGGAACACCTGATTTTTCCCCTAGAGCCCCAAAGAGCCTAATGAAGCTAAAATGCAGATTGAGCTAAAAATGCTTATGCTAAGATTGATTTTCTCCAATTATGAATATGATGTGACGAAAATTCTATGCAAAGAAATGAAGTAAACTAGGTTAATCCATTTAGGCTAAGCTAGTGTGAATTGGGAAAGCATAGAAAATGAGTTAAATCTTTAAAAAACTAGAAATTAATCGAAGTCTAGATGTAATTTAGCATCATAACACTACTTAATATGAAGGATGTGAATTGGTGGTTTTCTCTTGGAATGAAGAGTATCTATAGGATTTGAGGAAGGGCTTGGGTTAGGAAGGGGAGTTAGGGTCAGAGTCAGGATTAGGCGTAGAGTCAGGGGTATGGTTAGAGGTAAGGTCAAGGGGACAAGGGTTATTCACACATGTGTGAGCAACACTAGGGAAGTGTGCCTAGGGAACCAAGGTGGAAGAGGAGACATGGGCTTCATTAAGAGGTTGTAAGAGCCTTAATGAGGGTGTAAGGAGCCATTAATGAGTCTGTAAGGCTCATTAATGAGGAGGTTTGACCAAAAGTCAAAGGAGGGTGGATTAGACTAAGAGGGTTAGGAATTAACCTCTACGCAGGTTTAGGATGGTTTTATGAAAGATTAGATAGGTTTAGGGTTTTCTAGAAGATTCTAGGGTTTTAGGCTTTAAATAAATATTTAATTTATTTAAGGTTTGTGACATTATTTATTAACTAATGATTAATAAATAGGGGGGAAAATCATTCAATTTTGATTTAAATGATTTTGGGAGGGATTCTTAATTAAAAATCTTTAATTAAAATAGAAGGGATAATGACAATAAAAATTAATTAATTAATAAATAATGATGTCATCAGGAGTTTTTGCAAAATAAAATATTTTTATTTGGCAAAGGGTTTTTAGGTGTCTACACCGCATAACTTAGATTTTTTTTAACAAACTTTAAATTACACTCTAATGAGTAAAGATGATTTACATTTAAAATTTTGTTTGAATTTTTTTTAAACCTTGATATTATTATGTGACTTGATTCCCCTCTTGAGATCTATATTTTTTTGGTTATTATCATTGCTAATTCTATTTTCACATTAGGCATTTTGTTTCAATGATCTTTACACTATTTTATTTGTATTGTTATCATTATAGTGTAATTTCCATAAAAAAATTAATTTCAAAGACATATATGTATTAATTTTAAAATTCTCCTTTCTAGATATACTAAATTGGATAGTATAGCTAAGAATGATTTTTTTCATTTAATTCCTTATGTTGTTGATGAAGGTATTAAGTAGCTTCTTAGATAAGGTTTGATGTCTTGTACAAACTTGGTCCCTCATATCTATTGATGTCAACATGTCCATTGTTAGAATTTTTTCTTGCTACCTACAGTCATAGGTGACATTCACCAAACTTAGAATGAATGATTGGAAGCTATGACAACATACACCAAATCTAATCATAAACTAAAGACAAGAAAATGCAACAACAACAAGGCTATATAAGTCTTCTTTATTTTGAGCACTACCAAACTTAAGAGGGTGTATGTAATGCCCTTCCAGAGAACCCAAGAGAGATTAACCTAAAACATGCTACTAAGTTTAGAGAATAATTTTGTTTCTTAATATTTTACAATCAATAATGAATAACAATGTCAAAGTAGTATAACAAAAGACAATTCATACACATAATTGTAACTCACTTGAGTAGATTACAAATCTCAAGGGTTCCTTGACGTAGATTATGTAAATGTTAATTAATCTACTTAATACAAAAATCATACAAAGTCTTCACATAATGTAAATAAGTACATCATCTTATATATAAAATCCAAATACAACCGATACCACAAGGTATCCATAATGAAATTCAAAATCCTCTACACATGTCACAGGGTATGCAACAAAAATAATATACAAAGTACAATATGATATCTCCAAAGTAACTGATACAATGATAATATAACATAATATAAGAAAGATAAGAGTACATATCCAACACTGATGAACAAGATGGTACAACCACTACAAGGATCTCCAACACTGGTATAGGTATGTCGAAATATCAAATGGTAAAAGAATCACGATCACCTGACCTCGTGGCACCTAATAGTCCACTCCCACTGTGCTAAGGAGATAACATTAGACCCCACTCAGATAACAAAAACCAAAACCAACAGAAGGTAAAACTAAGCAAGGGATCTTGGAGGCTCTCTATCTCAAAAGGTAGAACTCAAAAAGAAAAGGTACACATACTAATCCAGAGGCAACCAACACATGTAGGAAACCTAAGATTCATAAAGGGGAGTGTCATCACATGAGTCAACTCTAGAGTTACCCTGACAGTCTCTCTGGACCTCGACCCCCTAGTGACTCTATGTGATATCAATAACCTCTCATATAGACAAGGCTACCAACTATGCCTCATCCAATCCACGTAGGCAACCAACATATTCTCACAAACCATCTTAGCCTATACTAGCACTCAAGCCATGGATGAGAAACACAAACATCTTATTAATTTTCATTTTAAACATTCAATGTATTTCAGTTATTACTTTATTAAGTAACTTACAATGAGTTACCTTGGCAACCACTTAGGGTCCCGACCATCATTGCAAGCCACTTCCCCTCTAACACCTAGATAACCTACCCTAAGCTCATTAGGTCATAAATTACATAATGATCACAAATCCAATTCCATGAAAATAGAAGTAACTTACTCTTGTTCTCAAAACCGCAATACCATAAAAGCACCCTCCAAGTATTCACAAACATGAGCTTAAGATAAATAGGTTGGGTGAAAGAAATCAATCCCATACCACTTACAAAACATAACAAACAAGTGCAAAACATTAACAAAAGGAATACACCCGCCTCTAGTATACATTATCTAGTAGTCGATGTAATTTTCCAATTATGACTATAAACAAAGTAACCAAGTGTACAAACACTTTAAATTCCAATTCCAAATTCTAGTTGTTTTAAAACATTGAATCTCATTTACCAAAAGTCCAGTTTGAATACATTTGTCTACATCTCAAATAATAACATAAATATACATACATATTGAATAAAATCATTTAATTAATAATTAATATTAATAAATGATCTTAAACAAACTTGCAATAAAATAATAATTAATAATTAATAAATACCAGTATTAATATTTATTATTAATAACTATTAATAAATTATTAAAATTTAATTATAAAAACTTTATAAAATGAAATTTAAATAAAACACATTTTACAAATTAAAATTAAAACACAATTTATAAATTAAAATCTAATTTTAAAAAACAACAACTTTTCTTTAAAAAAAACCTTTTGTGTGGGGAGCGGGGGGTGGGGAGTTGGACTCACCCTCGGCTACTACACGAGCATAGGTTGTTGTGCAATGGCTTACGACCACGGAGGTGAGGGAAATTAAAACCCGCTTCCCAAAACATTATAATAATAATAATAAATTTTCGTTAGAGAATTTCTCTAATATAAAACCAGAGAACAATATCTTTATTATTATTAAAATTTAATTATAAAAACTTTATAAAATGAAATTTAAATAAAACACATTTTACAAATTAAAATTAAAACACAATTTATAAATTAAAATCTAATTTTAAAAAACAACAACTTTTCTTTAAAAAAAACCTTTTGTGTGGGGAGCGGGGGGTGGGGAGTTGGACTCACCCTCGGCTACTACACGAGCATAGGTTGTTGTGCAATGGCTTACAACCGCGGGGGTGGGGGAAATTAAAACCTGCTCCCCAAAATATTATAATAATAATAATAAATATTATTTTTATAATAAATTTTTGTTAGAGAATTTCTCTGCTGTAAAACTAGAGAACAATATCTTTATTATTATTATTATGATTATTTTTATTAAATAAAAAATCATAGCTAAATTTTTTTTTACTAATTGGTTTTCTCCTTAGTCTGGTTGTGCAACTAAGCTTGATTTAAGAACATTAATTTTCACACAGATCTAGACTCAAAACCCTGCTTGGATCTAAAGTATTACATTTTCTAAAACTTATGCTTGTAGATTTTTACCAAGAACAACCTAGGGTTTTAACCAATCAAATTTATTCTAAAATTTTCTCAAATGAAGTTTGGGTTTCTAGATCTAAATTTTAACAAGAATTCCCAATACAAGCAAACAAATAATTTTATTTTTCCAATTAATCAAAATAATGAAAACCTAGAAAACCATTATTTTTCTCAAGCTCACAACAAAACCAATTTGTAATTCTTCAACACACAAAATTTAAACACACCTGACAAACACAAAGAAGACAAAATTTTCAAAAATAAAATAACAAAAGATTTTAGACCCTACCTTGAATTCGCACACAAATCTGAATCACAATAGCCAAATTGAAAAAAAAACTTGAAGAATTCCAAAATACTCCTAAGCTTTCAGAAATTTCTTCAACTCCCCAAAAAAACTTCAAAACTTGATAACCTATTATGGAATAATGAACCTCGAAATCCTAATAAAGGAAAACTAGCTACCAAAATTGAAAACATGCAACTCTTAATAAATAAAAAAAACTCCACTTTTAAAATCAATGAAACACTTTTAAATCAAAATTACAGAAAACAAAACTCTACTCCAATCTTGTTTACATCACTTTTATTTATTATTTATTTTTCATTAATAATTTTTTTTTATGCAAATCACTCAACTTTCAACTTAATTTATATTTCAATTTTATTAAATCGAAAGTGCAACTTTAATTGCATTTTAATATTTAATTAATCAATTAATATTTAACTCATTAATAATTAGGCAATTGATAATTAAATATTAAATAATTTAATTATGTCTATAATTTTTATTTTAGATTTAGTAATTAATTAAATTCTCTATTTCCAAATTAGACTTTTAATTCAGTCTTTTTAATTGACAATGTATTTTATTAATTCTCATTAATTAAATATCCTCATATTTAATATTTTAATAAGATTTAATTATTTAATAACATAATTAATCTTAAAACCCACTAAACATAAAACACCATAAATCACATCACCACATAACAAGCCAACATGAAAAATATCAACTATCCTCAAGGTACAAAATCATGATCAAGAAAAAAGGCTCACAAATTCACGTCACCTTGATGCATTCAGAAAGGGAAGTCGATCAGGTACTTGCCCACTATTTTAGGACAATACAAGGCTTAGGTTGGGATTTGGATTCATCTGTTATCTCCCCTCTCTTACCATTTAGATATTACGATAGGTCACACTCATCTTGGCAATTCAAGGAAGACGATGCCTAGTACCTATAATGATACAATCTTGCCATCACAAAGATGAACACACACACACATAACCAACAATGATTGGGAATGGTACATCATGTGGATCTCACATTCAAGTAACTATGACTCCATCCCATACCATATCAAACACATCAAATAGAAATGTAAAACATCCATGACAACCATACACGTGCAAGTATGGGGTAAGTAAAAACCATAATATAAGTATCATCATCATATGTAATAATCAACATGAAAGTAACCATAACCATCTAAATATCAACACATGATATCACACACTAACCAATGGATCCTGATATAAATCAAATCACAATATAATGTCATACATCCATAACATCAAGTATCACTAAAATAATCAATGCACACATGAAAGTGGCCTAAAAGAGTTTGGCTATAAGAACTAAAAAGAAAAATATAGGAGGGGTATTATAGCGTACCTATAATTTAAAAGTGCAAATACAATATTCTTTTGACACACAACTTATTGTAGACTTTTGGTAGTTGACGATTCTCAGATATAGTAATGGGTTTGACTAGTATACCATCTCAATACTCAATCCCATTATTGCTTCAATTATCACTGACAATAAAAATAATTTACAACAAGGCTAATAATAAAAGGTAAAATGATTTCTAAATTTTGAAGTTGATTCTGAAATACATCAAGACTTATGAAATACCAATGCCTAACCACAAACCACAGAGTCAAACATGAAACCATAATAAGAATCCTATGAGAAAACTTGAACCAGTATATATCCAAGTGTTAATGCATTACAATAACAAATTCATTCATTTCATCATGGAGCTCTCCTTAGAAATCCAATTAGTATACCGAAAACCACATTTTCACTCAATGAATTTAACTCTTCCCTTAGAAGGGATCCATGAACAGATATTACAATGACAGAGAAGGTTGTAATGACAACTTTGAGTAATGTGGATACTTTGATATTGTATGGATTTGAATACAAAACTTATGATCATAGCTATCTGGACAAAGTTTTAACCTCTTCATTGAAAAGGATCAATGAACAAATAACAAAACTATAGAAAATTTGCAAAGATGAATTGAGAGTCCTGGACATGTTCAATTCATGTGATCACAATGTAAAATTCTAGAGGCAACTTCATGATGAAAACAATATACTTGCACAAAGTGAGCAATACTTGCTCATAAAATCAAACTATTATAGAAAATATTCCTATCTTCCACCTAAAACAGGACACGAACCTATTTACATACTTCAAGAAATGAAAAAATTATAACCCTTTATAATGAGAGAAGAAAAGAATAAATATAAAAGAAAGGCTCTATATTTCATTTGATGTTTGTTTTTTTAAGCCAAAGTGGACTAGCCACCATAATTTTATATATATAAACTGATTCAAGGACTCATCCGTGGAAGAATCAGGAAGAAACCCCAGAGTCATAGTCGAATACATAAAAAGATAATATTTACAATAGGTTTTTCAAAAGAGAAACCCCAAAATTACTTCATTTATACATTCAATCAGCTACATCACAAAAATTCACCATTAACTACAAAATCCCACTATAGGTGGGAATCGAGGAGATGAAGCCAAAAAGCAAAAATTTGAACCTTCTGATCAAAAGACACCTATTCGCCAATGTCCATGGGACTAGAAGAAGAGGAGCGTTGAAAATGGAACCACACCAATTCCCACCCCAGAGGAGGAGCCAAGGGTTTAATCAGTTCCCGGCCATCAACCAAAGCCAAAGCAGCCAGTGGATCATTTGTTGACAGGGCCGACGATAGTGGAACATTGAGGTTCGGAACCCCTGCAGAAGCTACAATATGTGGTGGAGGAAGGACCAAGGGAAATGGAGAAATGAGGAGGTCCAGAACCACATGCACAAGGTGCCTGATATTCTTTGAGAGATCCAATCCTAACACAGGGCTCACAATTTTCAAATTAGCTCGAACAATCCAAAAGTTGCGCTTCTCCATAGCCCATTTAAAACTATCATATGCCATTAAATGTTCATGGCTGGTCATAAGAGCATGATGAGAGAAAATCTCACCCACCAATATCCTTGCCTTGATCCTCTCAATGATGGGTAGCCAATATGCTATTTTATTAGCTCCTATAAAGAAGGGGATGCCTAGATATACTGATGGAAGGGATTCTTCTAAGAAACCCAGAATTGAAACAATTCTATTGGTGATAATCAGATCAGAATTGAATACATAAATCTTTGATTTCTGAGGATTGATCTTTTGCCCTGATGCTGTTGAATATAGGTCTAAAGTTAGCTTTATTTGTTTAGCTTCCAAAGCATTGGCAGAACCAAATAGAAGAGTGTCATCTGCAAACAAAGAGTGAGTAACTGAAATATTTGTATCCCCTAGTAATACTCCTTTACATAGGCCAAGATCATGATAGTGCTAAATGAGTCTATTGAAAGCTTATGCCATTAAAATAAAAAGGTCTAGGGATAGGGGGTCACCTTGTCTAATCCCCTGAGTTGATTTGAAGAAGCCAGTAGGTGATCTGTTAATAATAACAGAGAAGGCCGCCCCCAAAATACATGATCAAATCCATTTACACCATCTTTTGTCAAAGCCAAACTTTCGAAGAACTTTAAAAATAAAATCCCAGCAAACTCTGTCATAAGCTTTCATCATGTCCAATTTGATGATGAAGCTTGGGGACTTATATGTGTCAATCGAGTGGAGAGTCTCATGTGCAACTAGGGCACCTTCCATAGTTTCTCTTCCTGGCACAAAACCTCCTTGTTTTGGAGACACAATACTAGGTATCAAGTGTTGGAGCCTCAAGTAAATTGCTTTAGTAATGATCTTATATATTATATTGCAGAGAGAGATAGGTTTGAAATCTGAAAATGATCTGGGAGATTTAATCTTTGGGATGATGGCAATATTTTTTGTGTTGAAAATTTTGAGCATTGATTTACTTTTCCTTGACTCTTCAAGAACACTCAACAACTCCCACCCAAGAAAATCCCAACATGCTTGATAGAATGCAGCCGAAAATTCATCTGGGTCAGGGGATTTATCAGGTGTTAATGAGAAGACCACCTTTTTCACCTCAAAAATTATGAAAGGAGCTAGCAGATTAATGTTATCAACTTCTGAAATAATAGTGGGGATTGCTTGAAGAATGTCGTGTATTTGGGGAGCTGAAGGGTTCAGATGGTGAGATGGCACTAGTAGATCCTTAAAGAATCTAATCCCTTCCTGACAAATGCCCTCAGCATCTAAAATTAAAGTGCCAGATTAAGCATTATGAATGGAAAAAATCCTACTGGCAGCACGTTTTTGCTTTGCTGAAGCATGAAAATATTGTGTATTTTTATCTCCCTCCTTTAGCCAAAGTTCTCTTGATTTTTGTCGCCAATAAATCTCTTCTCATTTGATGTTGACACATGCCACTTTTCCAATATGATTTGTAATTTACCCCACTCTCTTTCATCTCACTGCAAAATATCAATACCTTTGGAATATTCTCCTTCATTCTTTATTTTACACTTGATCTGCACTTTGCTTCTATTCTGAAAATATTTTCCCATTCATAATTTGGAAATATTTTCATATTCTATTTATCTACTCCCTTTTCTTTTCTTTTTTAACCTGAATGATATTAAATTTGCAACTACACATCATTACTACATTTTCTCATAAAAACCATTTCACTTCATGAAAGAAAATGCATTGGGGCACATTAGTATATCCCTGCAAGAATCACATGAAATCATTTTATTACTAGTGATACCTTTTACTTTTGTTAAATCATTTCACTTTGAGTGAGTAAATTTACCTTATTTTCCTAATAGTAGTGAGCCTAATTGTAGTGAGAACACTATGACATTGTCACACATTACTCTCAAGATTTAATTTTTTTTATATCATATGTAACTATATCCCTTGTAAGACCATTATTCATACAATGCATAAAATATTCTGTTCTCATTAAGTAACTTCAGCCTGAGTAAAATAGTTTACTACCCCAATCATTTTACCCTTATTTCTTATTCATATGGGGAAAAATTTTCATCTGCTGGGTAAAACATTTTAGAACCTTAGTTGAAATATTTCACTTATTCCAAATTTTCATCTCTGTAGAAAGAATCCACCTGGAAGTAAGTTTCACAAGACCTATAGTAAAATTAAATTACCTTTGTTGAAAATATCTAATTTTTGTCTTTAATACAGTCCCTTATTCCTTTCTTACACCCGTGAATGCACTCTTCACATAATAATAATAGAACATCACATTTTTTTCTATGCTTAATTTCTCTCATAACTCCATACTACCCCTTTCAACTTCCCTTTCTTCTAGGTTTATTATTTCACCCCTTTTATCTTGCACATTGTCAAACATTTTCAATTAATATAAAATATTAAGACTTCAAAATGTTTCATCATTCTCATGAAATAATTCCCCCATTTCCATAACTTTACAATAAAAACAAGTAGAGATGACAATGGAAATGGATGAGAAAAATAACTGTGAGATCACATTTCCTTTTAGGCATACTGCTAAATAGTCCATTTTCACAATTCTATGGGAGGCCTGTCAAGCCATTTTCATGTTGTATACAAATCTTTGCTAGGGTGTTTCCAAACACATCTGGTGAAAAACACTTCATCCTTCAATACTTTTACATACACCATATTCTACTTTATAGCTTCCATATTTATACACATGGGTAGAAAACTAGAAAAGGTTGTTGAATTTGGCCATGAGGCCACATTTCTTTGAGGCATTTGTAAAAGCATTCACATGCCTTGTTCATGCTTTCCTAAAACCTCAATACCCTATTCTAAAGCTTCATATATTTTATTACTCGTGTGCGCAAGTAAAGAAAATGCTAGAAAAAGTAATGAAAAATGACATGACACATTTTTCATCCAATCCTTTTGGCACGAAGCTACGAACAAATCCTACACCCATGGCAATGAGACCACATTATTTGAGGCATTCAGTTAAAACAACACATGTACCTTTGAACTATGCAATGATGGACACCCTAACACTCCTCTATGACTTCCTTTTATGCAGATATGAGCATGCAGGCATAGGTTATGAAATTTGGATATACACCTACCAATTTTCCTTTGCTTAAAACCTTGAATCATTTTCAACAAATTTATTTTATGCATTTTTTTGTAGAAATGATGCCTATGAGACAAAATCTTTTTTGAGGTTGTATCATCTTAAAATGGATGCACTTCTCATTTAATACCTTTTAGCTCCCATGCTTTATCAAATTTTTGGGCCATGGATAGATTCATGCTCAGTTCCCTTTTTCTCATGCTTTATCCCATATTCTTCCTTTTCAACTATGCAGTCTCCAAAACCTCAGGGTCGGCTCTTTGTGGACCAACCTTGGAATAGGTTAACTAGGTTGACTTGTTCTAGACTAGGTTGACTAGGTTGACCTTTTCACCGAGGGTTATGAACCTCAGGCTTGGTGTTGTCTCAGGGATTTAATTCTCAAAATTTGGTGACCCCGTCGGCTTGCTTTGTTTTCCCGTCTGAAAACTAGTATAAAAGGAAGGCTAGGAAACTCATTTTAGAGAGTGAAAAAAAGGAAATAAGATGAAAAGAAGGAGACACATACACATTGATGATAACAATCTCACGTTCAAGCATCAAGCATTCAAGTCTTCAAAGATTCAAGGATCCTTTGTGGGCATTCTCTCTTCAAGATCTAGCATATTGTTGGCCATCAAGGGAGGAGATGTAAATTGAGGCAGTCATCATCTTCTTTATTTGATGCACATTTACATCCATGGCTCCATGAAGTTGTTTTTTTAGATACATAGAATTTGTGGATATTTCCTACATTGCAAGTTCAAGATCAACATACAAATACAACAAAATCCTTATTGACAAGGGTTTCTTCAAGCAGGGTGAATATTTACATTTGTCTTGTCTCATTTATACATTTATATTTCAATTCAAGGTTGATTCCTCAATCTAGGGCTTGACCAAGGCAAGTCCTTATCCACCCCAACCCCAAAAGACTAGTTTTCTATGTGCAAGAGCTAGATCTTAGAATTACAGGTATAAATTTGGAAGTTGTACACATAGATCTACCAAGAAAATATGGATCAAATTTAGTAAGGTGCCTTGGTAAAATGGTGATTTGTTTGACCTATTTTGTAACATGGTGACATGGTCGACCTATTCCTAGTAGCTTAAGATTTTCAACATTTTCTAGGTTTTCAGTCGTGATCGCAGATCTGCAGTCAGAAATTTGGCTACAAGTTCAGAACAATAGTTTTCATAGCAAAAAAACATATTCCTCTTCATATTTCAAGGTGAGTACCTCATTATCTATTTCACATCTTAGTTTAGATCTATTTTCACATCTTAATTGGACTAATTGCTTACATTAGTACCTAGATCTCTATTGCTTATCTTGTTAAATCAATTAGTTCAGTTTTAAAAGTACATATACACAACCTTAATCAAATCTTCCATTACATGAAAGAGGATTTTCATGTGTACTTCCTTAGTATAATTTGGGTTTATCATTAGCATCCCCTCATCTTCTTTGGTTTTTCTAATCTAACTTAGGTTATATTGAGAGTTACACCTAGAAGCCCCTCTTTCTCTTGTATTTTGAATGTTAGTGTGTAAATGGTTAATTAATGAACACATCTCACATAGTTTACATTACTAAACTCATCAACACCATTTTCACCTTAAACAGAGACATCCTATGAAACCATTTGTGTGTCATAAATATACTTCCACATGCATCGTTGCATGCTCATAACACTACTTCAATGACCCCCTCACTCACATGGACGGTAAAAAGTGTTGGAAAAAATGTAGAATCCTCTTTACACTGTTGATCTACATTTCATTGAAATTTTTTAAAGCTTTCTCATCATATTATTTTGCAAGTATATGTGCCATATTTCGATTGATGTCGATTCCTTGTTTATGCTTCCATGTACACATGTCAATGGAGGATGCTGACAAAGGCTCTCTAATCTGTATTTTCACCTACATAATGCATTCGTGTAGGAGCCCTTTCAACAAATCTAATTTGTGCATATCCTGCTCCAACGACTCGAATGCATCATTATTGATTCCTCTTTTTGGTTTCATGTCTACTTGGGCACTCCCAACATTAAAATATATCAAACATCCTCCAAAATTATGCATTGATTGATGTCCATATTCTACTCCATGGAACCTAGATTTTAGTATGTTTTGTAAAATGTTAGTAAATGTTTTAGAGTTTGGGCCTACACCTACTAGATTCCTTAGCATGAAATTTCATAAAGAAATATCAACAAATCCATTATTTTCATACTTTGCAGTCATGACAATCTACAAGATCATATCCACTAAGAGTTTTAGTTATAAATGATGCCCAACCTTTTTTGTGCTTATACATTTTGTAGTCAAATTTGCCTAGTATAATCACCCTAAAATGGTGTAGTCTAACCAAAATCCCTATTTGCTCTAATTCAGAACCTACCCCTCAATTATGCCAGTCTAATTACCTAATTATTGACATGATTCATCAAAATCATCAAAATGAACTAATCAACCATCAAACATCATCAAATTGATTAAATCCCCTATTAATTACCTTTATCTTGATTAATTAAATCAAATCTCAAAATCTCATGGCTAAGGAAATTAATTAATTTGATTTAACTAATTGTCCTAATTTCCAACTCAACTCACAAAAGGACAAATAACTTTATTTCATCCAATGAGCTTCAATCACATAGATTACTCAATTTTTTTTATCTCAACTACTCATTGGGAATTCAATCTCAATCATTGAATTCAAATTCAAATCAATTTCCCTCCAATTCTCACAATTGGAAATCTATAAATAAACACCTGATCAAGGAATTTTCATATACATACATATATATATATATATATAATTACCTATTGTTTAATTGAGTTTAGCATTAGTACCATAGCAATTACATAATTCTTATCTTTATTTCCATTAATATAAATCATTTGTATCAATTCATCTTAATTACATTCATGTAGATTGAATCTTCCATTTTGTGATTATCTATTCAATTAGATTAAACATGAATTCTAAGACCAATTTACTAATCAATTGAATCTTCACAATTAGGAAGCAATAAGATGCTCTTCATAGGTTATTTTCTTTATTTGATTGATTTCAAATATTAACCTTGAAATTAATGTCTCAATGAAGTTTTGTGTACAGGTTTACAGGTTCACAACTTCACACATACATTTTTGGTGCCCAATGTGGGGCCTAGCCCCAAATTTCTACCTTATTTTCTAAAAAAAATTCATGTTTCCATGCTCAGTATGTCCATTGAGTCGCATTCTATTGATAGGATCATATTTGGTAAATGATTTATATTTAGATGATCATGAGTCACATCTAGGAAAGTGATCGCATCTTGGAAAATAGGATCACATTTAGGAAATTGAGTCGTATTTAGTATAAAGTTGTCTAAAACAAAGTTGCATTTGGGAATAAAGGATTAATTTCAAGTTTTTAATGAAATTTTGATGTTTTAAAATGACAATATGATGTTTTAATGATCTATTTTGATGTTTTGGATAGCTTAACATTGTTTACAAGATGATTGTTGAAGATAAATTCTCAAGACTACTAATGAGATTCATGTAGGTTTCCTAAGAAGAGAATCGATTGAACATCTTGTATTCTTAATATTATTTTCTTAGGAACATAGATAATTAGTGGATTCACTTGCAGTGGTTGTTTGAGTGTGTGGATATTATGCTCTTTTCCCTTGTGGAAAATCAAAAACCTAGAAGCACCTAAGCTTTCACTTAGATGAATCTTGGAAATTAAATAACTTGCTTGAGTATTTGGGAGAAAACAACATGGATAAGAGATTATGCTCTTTTCCCTAGTGGAAGATCAGAAATCCAAAGTCCCAAGTTGTCAATCCATTTTCATTTTCATGTTAATCTTTAGTGGGCCTATCGGTTGAGGCAAAAATCTCTTGGGAACAACTTGAGTGAGGATAGGTAGAAGCCAACCCTTCCATCTCACTATAACAAAGACACTTCCTTGAGATGAAAATCTTGGAAGACTTAGTTAGTTTTTTCCTTGGAACATTGATTTGATCCTTCCTTGGACATGCTTGGATGTTGTGTAGAGAGGAGCCACATGAATCTTTCTTGTGAGACTAAACACCTTCAAGTACTCATAGGGCTATAGGCCTCAATCTTTCCTTGTGTGAGACTACGAGAGATGATTATGAACTTATACCTGAATTAGAAACTCTTTGATAGAGACCACCTGGATCACCCCTGAAAGTTCAATAATCTATGTGCAAGGAAGATAGAAACTTCCCCAAGACAATCACCATGTCATATCTCCCTTTAGTGATTGGAGTCGGGTAATACAACATTGCTTGACCCATTGTGTGGTCTTCAATCTATATATTCTGATTAGCTCTCGAGAGTGTACCTAAGTTTGCAAGCAAAGGTTTTCAAGCTATTATCAATTCATGTAAGGTTTGTGTGTTCTTGGATTCCCTTAATCATGTCTATTTGATTTATTTTCTCATTACTAACTAACTAGAAAACACCTGAAACACTTCAAAACAATAAATTAAAAAAGTCAACTTTTTAACAGTGGCAGAACCCTGGATAAGTCAGAGAGTCATATCCTAATTTTTGAGTCGCATATTTCCAACAGAAAGTCACATCTAGTAACAGAGTCACATCCTATCAGTATGGAGTCGCATTTAGTAAAGTGAGTTGTATCTTGTCATTTCAGAGTCGTATTTGGTTGTTAAGTCACATAATGGCCATCTTGAGTTGCATTTGGGGAAATTAGAAAGTCACCTATTATGAGTCATATTTGGGACAGTAAGTACTTAGACACATGTCAAAGTCTTGAACTTTCTAGTTTTGGATACCCTTTTGATCCCTTTACCAAGTTCAGTCATCACAGTCAGTCAACCTAAAAAATTTCATTAGTAAATTTTTAAGTGTATCCTGCATACCTATAACTTGGTTTTTGATCAATCCTTGTCAAGTTGTGTTGTTTTATCACCTTCAATCCTCTTTGGTTCCCAACTCAACATCAGGGAATTGTAACCCTTTGGTGCTAAAACTTGTAAGTCACATTTCCTTATCAAAATCACACTTGCAATCCTTCGAACAAACACACTTGAGCATTATGAAACCTTTTGACCTATTGAGACACTTTTAAATTTATCCTATCACTCTTTCATAGTTAATATGAGAACCAATCGCTATCCTTTCAATCAAAATTTGGAAGATCTGCCTAGACTCATCACTTTTGACCAAGGAGAAACCTCAAGAATCCTATATCCAATCAAGAATCACCAATTCACGCAAGTTACAAATATTATAATACTCCAAACATGTCTCATAATTATTATGACTGGGATGAATGAAATGAGAACCAAGACACTCAAGGGAATCAAGAAAACCAAGAAAATGAAGACAATCATAGACATCATTATAACTCTGATAGTGATGAAGAACCAACATAAGAGGATTATCAGAAATTCCAAAGGAGTAAGAGGTTCCAAAAACTACTTGAAAAAACCTGAGATGAGAATAAAGAAAAATACTTCTTGGACTTGGCATCCATGGGAGTCAAGCTACCTAAAGATTTGGATGTAAATCAACTAAAGCAGAGAGATATCAACATGCCTATATCCATATTGACTAGAAAATTGCTTGCTATGTAAACAAAATTGAAAGATATAAAGAAATAGAAGGACAAAACCTGAAGAAAATACTCATTGGAGTACATATGTCTTTTTTTGTTTGATAAAGACTTGTACATGGTTCCATTTCCTCCTAATGTTGAAATACCCAATTATGACAAATATAATGGAAATTTGGATCCTCAAGACCATGTGAGATAAATTTTCCCTTTAAGCATGGAGTTCATGCATGAACAAACCTACTTGATGAGGTTATTTCCCAGAAGGTTGGTGGGACCAACTATGGAGTGGTTCTCAAAGTTACCTACTAGAATTAAAACATTTGAAGAGCTGGTCAAGAAGTTTATCCAACAATACTCTTATAATATACAACATACAGTGACCATGCGTGTCTTATGTAACACAAAATAGCGAAGTCGAGAACCTTTTATTTCATTTATGTAGAGATGGAGGATGATCTTTGCAAGATATCCAAGAGATATCCCTAAGAATGAGAAGATGGATATCTTTGTTAATAACTTAATTCAAGAATTAGATTACGCCATACAACTCCAAGGTCCTCCAAGCTTTGATAAGGTGATTGAAAGTTTAATTAAGATTGAGGAGGTCATTGTTGAAATTACAGTTTACAAAGACAAAAAAGATAAGTACAATCCCAACAATGGAAAAGATAAATACATGTTTTGGAACAAGAACAAAAACATGGTAAATGATGGAGTTGTAGATGCTCCTAACATGAAGTCAAAACTAGAAGTAGTCAATCTTACCACAAGTCTACAAATGAACAAAGGTTCCAATAACATAACAATAGCTCCTAAGGCTTATAACAACAATAGATCCAATAATCGAAATGACTCATGGTTATCTAAAACAAAATGTACTTTTAGCCCATTGGGATATACACTCGTGTAATCACCTAAAAATGTTCTAGCTAACCAAGTGCCCCTAATTTTAATTAATTAAATCAAGCAATATGCTAGACATAATTATGTAAATAATTAAATGAAATGGCTTGCATAATTAAATCAATCATCAAATAATCAATTAATCAATTTCATCAATTGATAGAGCATAAAGGTTATTTTAAATTAATTTATTAATCAAAAGGTTTCTAAATATTTTTAATTAATAAAATAACCCATCAATTTCATGTGCACAAATTTCTAATTCAAATTTTTAATTTGGATTTCTAATTTCTTAATTGATTTCTTTCTAATTAAAAAGAAGATTTAAAAGAATGGAAATTGCTAACTTCTCTCTCAGTCTCATCCAACCACGAGAAGTTTCTATAGACATGAGAGAATCTCATCCACTCAACAGGATGAATCTCAATCGCATGTTCATTATGGGATTTCTATATAAACTATCCTTTTAACTCATTCAAAGGATCTAGTTTTCTTTGTTAAATGCATTATGTCATTTTTATGCTAGATTATGTACTCATTAAATATTACATTTCAATTCTTAAAATCAGCTTGCATGCTTAGATAATAGCTTTTAATTTCTAGATTAATCATATAATCATGCTAGTTTCATTGTTAGATTCATTGTTTTCTTAGATTAATGAGTCTATTCATAACTAAAATTGGATTATTGAATGAAATCATTGCATCTTAATATCTCACGAATCTTTTGTTATGGAGTTGTCTAGTCACTTATCTCATAATACTAACTGAGAGAATCTCTACATAGATCATACTCACTTCATATAGGAAGCAATAGATTGTTTCCAGGTACTTATTTGATTAGTTAGAGTAAAGATCTATTGAAGTGTTGTTAGTTATATTCTCATTTTATTTTCATATAAGAACTTAATGTGGAGAAGAGGAGTTGTAGAGTAAACTGGTGAGAATGGGGGGTCCTCCAATAAGACATGAGCTAGTAATCCATGAGTTGATTCTACAAGATTAGGATTGTGAGTCAATTTTTAGAAGAGCTGGGTGGCTTGATTATTTTTTAAAGATTCATGATTTTAATGAATAAGTGGCTCATTATTTCACAATTATTTTGAAGAATGACCAATAATTGGTCAAAGGTTTAAAAGTTGTGCTACAAAACATAAAATTGCATAGGTAACGAGGCTTCCGATAATGGGTGACGCATATCTAGAGGGAAGAGATGTAAGGTAAACTCAAGCTGATTTTATATTACTAGGTGGTCATCTACTGGAAGTGAGCAATCAAAGAACAAAAACAATGTCATTACCTCCAAAATGGGCCCATAGGATGACTTACATTGTCATGTATGCAACATGTGAAGGAAGATTGTCCCAACTTCATGGCATCCACTTCAAACTTTTGAGTCACCTCTAACATGGAAGGCTAATGAATGTACCCAAATTTCTCTACAACATACTCAATTTAATGGCTGATAAAGTTCAAAAAGGTACTGCAAATTCCTTATCTCACCATTTTTTCATTTAGTTGTTAGTTGATAAGTCTTTAGAAGAAATCCAACTAGGGATGAGTTGGGTAGATTTCTTGAAAGTAAAAAGGGTTAAATTAGTAAATGTTGGTCCTACTGAGAAATCTTTTACTCGTAGGGTTACAACAACTAAATAGAATTTTAAGATAATTGAGGGTGATTCATCTTTGAAGCTATTACCCCCACAACCTTCTAGTAAGAGTATTTCTAAAACAAAGAAACCTTCATCTAAAACAAGTAAGGAAACTAGTCATACCCCTAACTCTACTCCGGAAGAGAGCTTTGCATCTAAGATGTCAACTAGAACTAAGAGGAAATTGGATGAAAAAGAATAAAAAAGTATTAAGAAGAAAGGAAAATCTAAATATTATGAGTCTAAAAGAACCTAAAACCCCAAATAGAAAGCCACAAAGGAAAAACAATTGATAGCCACCAAAAGGGATAATAACATTAAAAAGACAACAACAAGAGTTGATATAACCATTAAAAAGTCTCTTGTAAAGACAGTTAGAAGAAGTCGCGGGCTTTGGAGGAAACCTAGAAAACTATTGGGTAAAAAGGAAACCAAATATGTCCATATTCCAATATCAACTAAATCAGAGAAGACTTTATCTAAAGAAGAGAAAAGTGGAAAAAATACAAGTAGGCCTACTACAATGTTTTGAACCCTTCCACACCAGATGATGAACTGGTGAGTCATAATGCTAAAGAGATTACTCAATCTAAAGAAATAGCAATTCACTTCAATAATTTATATACTGAATAGGAAGTTAATGGTGATGATAAATAGGGGCAAGGAGAATAGAATGTTAAGGAGCCTTCAAATGAAAGACAAACTACTAGTGGGTTAGAGAATCTTGCAAGTGCAACAAAGAGGGTAGTAGGTATTGAAGAAATAAGGAGAGATCAACAAAAACAAATACATTCAGTCAAAATAGCTATTCTCACACCCTCATTCTCATCACGGGCCTCTATTGTATTACAATTATGGGAATTGATATAAGAAAGGGAAAAGGAATAGAAAAAGAAGAAAGATCAGGTATAAGATGAACTCCAAAGAAAGGATGAGGAAATTTCAAACTTGAAGGAGAGGGTGAAGATTGTAAGTACTTTAGTACCTCAACTTATGGAATACATACCACCTCCTAGATTTTATGCATTATAGTTAAAAGAGTTATATCTTTCTTACAAGTTGTCAGGAGACCTTTCAAGGCTTCCTTCATCCCTTATCACTCCCGATGATTTCATTTTTTCTTATCAAACTGCAACACCTCAACATAAAACTAATTGTCAAATTTTATCTACATAATCATGCTCTTCCATTTGATTCTAGATGGAACCCATTATTATTTGTTGGGGATATTCAGTTGAGAGCTTTTATATCTTATTTACACAATGAGAATACTAGAGGGGAACAATGCAAGGAATATGAATAAATGGGACAGATTGTTCCTTTATCTCTTAGGGTCAAAGTTGATGATCTTGATAGGATATTTTATGAATGGAACAAGTTGATTTACAACTTTGATCATCTGGACAAGGTGATGGCATTGAGAGATAAATTCCACACATAACCTTATGATATGGAAGCTAAGATTAAAATAGTCTTTTGGAATTTGGATAATAGATATAATGGGTTACCAGACAATATTAATAAAATTGAACCCCCAATCATTGCAAAATTTTCATGTAGTAGTTTGTCAAGCAATCACATATATGCAGCTAGGTAGGAGTCAACAAGAGAAATGGATCTCATTGATATTATAGCCACCTATGCTAAGGTGACCTGTTTCATACTGGGAAGGGAAATTTTTCTTATAATTTTAAATTGAATACATAGATGTTCCCCAAGACACAAGAGTATATGGAATACATGTCCAAGGTTTGATACTTTCCAATAATTGGTAACTTGATGTATGCTATGATGAGTACAAGGTCAAATATTGCATAGGTAGTGGAAGTTGTGAGTAGGCATGTATGAACAATCATAAAAGACCATTAACATGCAACAAAGTGGATTTTTATGTGTTTGATAAGTACTACTACTTAGGCATTATGGTTTAATAGTTCCCAGGACTACTCTATCAAGATATGTTGATTCAGATTTGGCAGGTGATATTGATAGTAGGAAGAACACCATAGAGTAAGTGTTTACTATAGGTAGAACAATAGTTAGTTTGATTTCATGATGGAAAAAGGTTGTTTCACTTTCAACAAAACAAGCAAAGTATGTTATTGCTACATTGGCTAGTAAAGAAATGATTTGGTTACAAAGGTTTATGGAGGAATTAGGAAAGTAACAAAAGAATAATAGGTTGTATAGTGATAATTAGAGTGCTATTCATCTTGTGAAGAACTAGACCCTTTATTATAAGACTATACATATCAACTCAAGTACTAATTTATACAATCTATTTTAGAAGATGAACAATTATAGTTGGAAAAGATACACACTAGCTAAAATGCTATTAATATCTTAACAAAGGTGGTAAGTTGGGAGAAACTAATTTCTTACTTAATTTTTATTGACCTTAAACACTAATAATGGTGAATATGAGAAACAATCCAAAACACGTCAATATAGTGGGAGCTACATTTGTAGCAGTGTTACTCCAAGATTAGTCTCTAAGTAAGAGATTGTTTGGTGCGTAGCTTGAATAATCTCCAAGTGGGAGATTCTTGGTATGTGGTAACCAAGCATGTTGTTGAGCTTAAATTTTGGTGACTTTGACAACCACATTTTTACCCTAAATTAATCAATGAGGAAGTGAAGGGGGGCATAGTCCCTCATACCCATTATTCAATAACAAAGTCAGTTGTTAGTTTAGCGTGTAGACCAACTGTTATGAATCACCAAAAAAGGATCGATACATAAATGACTATGGAATATTGAATATAACATATTTTGAGGTAGTATGAGTGCAAGATTATTATTATGATTTATTTATTTATTATAAATATATTGAAATTATTATAGATTAGAGAGTCATGCATAATAATAAATATGATATTTTCACAATCTATAATAATATTTGAATTATTTTAAATGTAATTATTATGCCAATGATACTACCATTCTTATCTGTATTATAAATATAAAAAGGATGAGACTGTTAACTCCTCATCTTATCAGAAATGGTAACTTTCCTTTAATTGTTGTTTTTATGTTTCTTTTATGAAAACTAAAGATTTTTTAAATCTATATTTGAAAGTCTTCTATATGAATTTTATTTTTTCTTATTAGTACTTGCCTTTAGGCTAGTGCTATTACATTCACTTTGCATTGACTTGGTCATTAATTACTTGGTTTTCCACTTTATTTATTTCATTTCAAATAAACTCCAAAGTTAGATGTAAATTTTTAGTTTTTAGTTCCTTTCATAGGCAAGATTACTTATGCATTCATGCAATTCTTTTTTTGCTATTGTAGTGTGGAACAATGTGATGGATAGGTAGGGTCTTAACAATGCACCTAATAGAGATCCTAAACCAACATTTACCACAAAACATATAAATTGAAATGACAAGTGATGTAAATCTAGAAATTCTTGTAAAGAATATTGAAATTAGATAAGATGAAATACATACCTCATAATAAAGTTGATCTAGAAATACCTATTTTTTGGTGTCTGTACTCAGTTTCAGAAAATTTTGCAACCGGATCTGGCCTGGAAACACAGAGACAGAGAAAACTCATAAAACTTATGTCTTTCTGGGGAAGGTCAACCTTGACCCAAATACGGGGGCACAATCTTGCCTCGATGCACAATCTTACCCCTTTATGTCAACCTTGACTTACACTGCTACGATGGAAAATTTGTTCGTAGATCCCAGAAGTTTTCTAAAAAGAGTACTCAGATCTGCTCTGCAACTCCCAAAACAGTGATTGTAGATATCTAAAAATAGTATTTCAGGGTGGCTATATAGGGATTTTCCTTAGTCAAACCCTCATTTTGGTGATCTCCACCTCCATGAATAGTCAAATGTAATAGAATATGTGTGCATGTTTTGAATATGCAATGCCAAGATCTAAATCCTCTAGATTGAAACCCTAGCATGAACTGATATGAGAAAGCAATGCATAGATTTGAATATGATAAAGAAAGAATACCAAGCACCCAAGGCTAAAGTTCTGCTACCAAAATCACAATTTGTAATTGCTACCCCATGATTGTATCTTTGAATGCTTAAATGTTGAAAATGGTGGATCAAGGAAGGAGGGATCTTTCTTGCTCCAAAGGAATGTCCACAATGGTTTGTCCACAAAAATGCTTGATATGAACAATGTCTTGATCTTCTATATCATCCTCTTGCAATCTTGCATCATCACTTCACCATCGCTTTCTTGCTTCAATCAATTGTGTGTCCACTTGATGGATACTTGGTGAAAAATGAAGGCAAAAGAGAGTGCTTATATAGAGATCTCAAGGCAAGGCTCCTCGGGAAATGTAAGGGCCCATAATTCAAATTTCACCTCAAATTATGGTCCAATCACAATAACCAACTAAGGAGGGAAAAGAATTAAATGAATTTTAAATTAAAACCCTTCCGCATTCGGATCTGGAGGCCCAACATTAATTTCGGGGCCCGCTGTGACCATAATTTGGAAAGGGGGACCAAAATGTGACAAGGGTCAGGGTCGACCTTGACCTTGACCTAGGTCAAGGTCGACCTCAACCCTGACCCAAAGGTTCAGGCCTAGTCAACTTTGAAAATAGGAAAGTCCCGAGGTCAGCCAAAGACTTGGAATGATGAGAAAATAGGGTAGAATACCAGAAAAGGGTACAGAGACCTAGAATGAATGTGATGAGGACTAGGAGGACAAATACCTAGATCCTACATAGAAAATAGTGTCATAAAGAAGGGAAATCAAGGAGAATCCTCGGGATCCTAACCCTAATTTCACCTAGAAATGAAGAACCAAGAGCAAATGCATCCTAAATGCAAATCTATCATGAAAAATGCACTAAATGAAGGTGCTAAACCTATCAAGATGGAAGTGCTTCCATTTTAAGATGATACATTTAGCCCCCACTTTAGCTTAGATATGACACTACGTGAATATGCAAGCTAAAGCAAGAAAACATCATAGTAAATAAAAAGGATATAGCCAAGTCCTCAATGTAGAGATCCTGCAAAAAACTGTTAGTACCTGCTGTATGCACCCTAAAATGGTCGCCTAGACTTTGGGCCCCATTTCTGCAATTTGTCAAATCCCTGAATCAATATTTTCAAAAATCAACATTTTTCAAATATATCAATTTCCTTGATCAAATCATAATCAATTCAATATTTCCTAAGGTTTGAGCCTTATTTAATTTAAAAGAAAATAAAAATAAAAATCTTATTTAATTAAGAGAATAAATCCCTTTTAATTAATTAAAAATCTCTTTTAATTAAATAATAAAATCACTTTATCCTAAGCCTTTATTTAATTAAAAGGAATTTTCTCCCCTTTTATTTAAATAAAAAATCCCCACTTTTCTTCTTATCCTTGTTGCACAAATAAAGCATTTAATTCTTATTTATAAAGAAAAATAAAAGAAAAAATAAAAGAAAAGCACTTTTTGTCTCACATGGACATAAAGTAAATGCTTCTAATTTTTCTATTGGAGGATATTTGTGCACAAGGATCAAGCTTCTTTTTTTTCTCCACCGTTGATTAAATCTTTTGCCTCTTAATCTCCATGGTCCATTGATTTTTGACCTCCTATAAAAGAAGAGCTCTCTTCCTCATTTGCACACACAATACATACTTGAATTATTATGCTACAGGTTTTTGAAGCTTTTGGAGATATTCTTGCATCAAATTTTGAAGATTTGGAGCATCATTGGCATTCATCTTGCATCTACATCACATCCTAGCTTGCATCATAGTTGCATTATCATGGTATCATTCCCTTTCATGTTTTAGATTAATCTCACATAGTTTAATTAGAGGGTTTGTAACTCTTTCATTTCCATTTTCATTGCTTAATTGCATCTTCATTCTCATATAGATTTTCATTGCATTGCATTGCATACATTTGGTTTCATTGGAGATATTGGCATTCTTGCCCTTGTTTTCATTGTAAATCTCTCATTGTATGGTTGACTAGCAAGGTCATGAGTTTATAGCTCTAGCTGAGAGCAATTTTACAAATCTTGCAACTTCATGCATAGAGAGCTATGGATCGATTTGTGAGGGCTCATTCTTGAGTTTTCTTGCATGTAAGGATTCATAGAAGTGTGACAACATTTTAACACACACCTGCAGCACACAAGGTTAATGAAAATCCATAAATCACCTAAGACTTACTAGAATGAAATTGAGAAGTGCATAGAGCCCCTTATGCCCCCCCTTGTTTCGGATTTCTACTTTTGAAGGGTGAAACAAGGTGATAAGGATAACCTTATACACTGGATATGCAATTTGTTGATAAAATATTTTCCTAAACCAATTAGAAGGATTCCCATCCTTCAAAAACTAATTCAAGGGGTTAGGTATCTAAATCACAATTCCAACACTGTCGATGGCACTGAAAACATAGTTATCAAACTCAAGTTATGATGAAAAGAGTGAATGTCTATCTAAATGCATATGAAGGGAGATTCGAGTTTAACACAAGTAAACCCTAACAAAAACCCTAACAAAAAAAAACCCTAATTTTGATTATAAATAAGGAAAGAGAACTCATACTTACTCATTCTTACCATTTTCATATTCGAAGAGAGAAACCAAAATGTCGAGTAGAGAAGAACTTTGAGCAACACGCATGGAGCTCCTGAGACAGTGTCTAGCTACTGGATGACCGCTTCCTGAGGTGAATTTTTTGTTATTGATTTTTGAACTTCTCAAATTCTTTTTTTGTAGGAAAGGTCAACCCTAACCCTTAAACACTAGTACAATTTGCACCTTTTTTCGATAGATAATTCGTCGAATTTCCTACCAATCTTGGTCAACTTATCGATGAATGGTTTTGTCGCTATTTTCCTAGTCATATTTTTGACATATTTGTGTTACCGTAGAATGTTTGATGCCAACCTTGGTCAAAATGCCATTAGCATTTGGTGGATATATTTGTCAAACATTCGACCACCATTGGTTGAAATGTTTGGTGTGACCGACTAGGATGCTAAAACCATGACGCTAAGTTTCGACCAACTTACGTCACAAATTAGACCAATGTTGGTTGAAATATTTGGCCCAACCGACCACGATGCCAAACCCATGAGGGTGGATTCCGACCAAAATTAGTAGAAATTTTGACAAATGTTGGTCAAAATATTTGGCTTGTCCGACCAGGATGCCAAACCCACAATGCCATATTTCGACACATAATGGTCAATATTTAGACCAAACTTGGTCAAAGTTTTGACTTCGCTTAGTCAAAATTTTGACCAAATATGGAATGTGAAAAAAAAAATGAAGATAAATACCCAGAGTAATCACCAACGACATCCTGATCAGTGATTAGTCTAGATATTTATCTTCAGGTGTCCACACTCATTCTGCTACTTTTTGCTAGCGAGTCCCTGCTCGTTCTATTTTCTGACTAAGCGATCATATTTGGGGAAGAATCAACGCAAGAAAAGAGAAAGAGAGAAAAAATGGTGCAGTATAATTTCAAGAAGATTATTTGGGTTTCACAAGCATCTTACTCAAACCTAATCTATGTTAAGATTGTTAAATGTTTCATCTTAAGCATCTTTTAAATAGTTATCTTCTTCTTTTAGACTTAGACATCTAGTGTTCTTTTAGAGTTATTTAAATAATCTACTTCTTGAAGATGTTTACACCTCACACCTTGGTTACATCAAAAAAATAACCATCATTAGCATTTCTAAACACTAGTGAATGTCACCTTTCGACAAGTTGCAAACATATGACCATACTTTTGTTCATAAAAAAGCATAAAAGGTTGCGTTGTCAAACTGTCAAAAACATTGAGAACATGTGAACAAAGAAGTAAAATTGTATCAAATCTTGTGGAGCACTGCTAAAGTGGGGATATTCACACACGTGTTAGCTTTTATACTGCACTCAAAAAATTGGTAACACTTAAAGAAATGGATTTTTTTATGATAAAAAAACTTGGTGCAATTAATGTTATCTATACAGATAAAGAGCATGCAATTGATATTCCTTGATATACGATACATACACTAATTAAATCTATAAAAATTCAAGTAGTAAAAAATTGGATGGATTGAATAACAAATGCATGAGGCCAAAAGACCTGCTAAATAACAACCAACCTAATAAGATTTCAAGAAACCTTGAAATCAACAATGCTATAACAGATGAAACCTAATTACTGCTATCTTGGAATAAGATCACATAGGAAAGCTCTGGTGTTATATTTGAATGTTTGAGACTAGGGATAATACCGTGGAAAACCCACTCAGTGCTTAGGGTTATCTAAATGAATCACAAATCCCAAAAATGTCTAGTATCTATACATGGAACCAGAAGAAGGTGGTGGCGGTGGAGGGAGTCGGTATGGAGTCCATCGGCTAGAATTTATTTCACCATTTTGTGCTGGGTCGCTAAGCCTTCTACTGTGACCATTCATCCTTAAAGAATTAATACTTGGTGAATCTGTAACAAAATTTGAATATTCACTGGGCCCATTTGCAGCAGTATTAAATGCAACTCCAATCGTTGTTCTTTGAAACTAGAGTGCTAGGTCCACTTCTAGAAACTGTATATAGATATAAACAATATAAGAAATTAAATCTGTAATTGAATTACAATGAAAAGAAACATGCCGCTTAACAAAACTAATATATCTAGTACCTTCATTTGCAGAAAAATTATCACTTGTTGCTCAAATGTCATGGACACTTAATTGGTGAGTAAGCCTAGACAATAAAGATGCCTATTTTTTGAATCTCTCATGTTTCCTTTTTGCATTCTGATCTTCTTGGAGAAGTTCTTCAATCTTTGCTATACTCTGAGAGCTGATTGAAGTAGAATTGAAAACTAATATGAGGAATGCAAAAAATAAATATAACTAATACCATTACCATATTAGACACATGTAATTAACCATCACTTGACAGAGCTATAAAGTTGGGTTAGCATTTCCTCCTTGGCTTTCTCAACTTGGCAGAGCACCATAGCCTGCCAATCATTGAGGGATGAGTTAATAATCATGAGAACTATATAGAAGAACTCCTATTTCTATAGTTCTTTAAAGCGAGGATGTTCTTACTTTGGGAACATTTGCAGCAAGACTGTTCAGAACAGCTTCCACATAACCACGTACTTCCTGAGCCATCAATCTCAGCTCCTCCTTTGGATCAACTAGCCACCTAGCCATTGTATCCTAATTACAAGGAACAAGAATAAACTAATCATTACCTTTGCCTCAATATTCAATTTATGTCTTGTTAGATAAATTTAGACTTATCATGATCAATC
The DNA here is from genome assembly GCA_027943335.1 of Chamaecyparis obtusa. Classification (NCBI taxonomy): domain Eukaryota; kingdom Viridiplantae; phylum Streptophyta; class Pinopsida; order Cupressales; family Cupressaceae; genus Chamaecyparis; species Chamaecyparis obtusa. The sequence goes on along the minus strand of BSBK01006457.1, from coordinate 73,267 downwards.
TACCTTAACAGAGACAACACAAAACACATTCCTATCTTTTTCATTAACTACCTAATAGAAACCCACCACAAACATTTTCTACTACACTACATAATTTTTTTTTGATAATGCAGACAGTAAACTAAAAATTAGGTCTTTGGCCATCAAACTCTGTAGAGCTATTGCAATTTTATTGCATAGAAACTATGAGAAATTGATTGTTAAATGGTTGAAAAGTGATGTGAGTTCCATACAATAGATACAGTCATCAACAAATATAAATAGATATTCTAAATACTATATGAATCTGTATGTCCATCTCACATTCAAAATCGGTGAGCTTCATTACCTCACTTAAAGTGGTTCTAAGATGTAGCAACTATGAGATAAAAAGAATTGTATAGTTGAAAATTGACAAAAGTTCCATAGAGCAGATGCAGTCTTCAAAAAATATAAAAGGAAACCCCTATTAGTAAGTGAATATGTGTATCCATCTCCAATTCAAACCAAAGTGTTGCAGATTGACTTCATGGTTTGGTTTATTACTTTGGCTAGGCATCATCTTCATAAAGTTGCTAGTCAAGGTACCTAGTCAGTTAAAATTTATCAAATTAGCTAAAATGGTTACAAGACGTCTTGAATTGGAATCCAATTCTGAGGTTTGTCCTGGAAAGGGAAAAAGAATAGAAAATCTATTTGAACATAATAAAATCTTGAATCCTTAATTAAATTTGAACGTCTCCAACAGGTTTTAATGATTTTTGTTAGTATTTGATCTACACAAGTGGGGTATTATACAATATATATGACATGAACACAACTGAAAGTAATAAATTATAATGCAAAGATACATGGCATGTACATAGGCAAAGATATTTCATAATGAGCTTCTTAATCAAAAATGTCATAACCCTGCATGGCTCATTCTATACTGTACTTCATTAAAGATATGCTTATATTGAGCTATCTTATTATTTTAGTTAGATGCCTATATTATTTGTAGTGAAAAATGTCTTCTAGTTGACATCAAAAGCATTGATAAAATATACAATGCTCATCTACATTTCTTTAACATCATTCATAGGATGGGATGTGCCCCTAGATATTGTGATGAGGTAATTCTTTCTAAACTTGATGCATCCACCAATAGTCGAAAACTTTATCGCAAAAAGATTTATTAAGCCTCATTAAATGTCACCAGAACATACTGAGCTTCAATTATTGAGATCTCAATGTTCAAATTATAATTATAAAAATGTTCAAATTATAATGATAATCAGAATTTTATTTACTATTTCATATAAACATCAAGTGTCATTTTTCTTTAGCCATCAAAAGGTGTCAAGATGGATTTATGTGTTATTAAGAAATTTCAAATTGCCAAGACTAAAACAGAACTGGAAGGAAAAAATGCTAAATATTTTGCTTTATAGAGGTAGTTCATTGAGATTCTGCACAATTTGATTTGGAGATTTAATCATTTAACATCAAATGATATAACCATAAGCCTCAAACTGTAAAATAATCATTGGAATTTTTAACCTAAGAGGTCAAAGAAAAAATGAGCCTGATTGAAATGAAAGATGGCTTCATATGAGGTACAAGAATTATCAAGATTTGAATCAAAAATTGTTATTGCCTCTGAGCAATGAGAGATTTATATAAAAAACCAACACTTTTATAAATAATGAATAGTCAATAGTCTATTAAAAAAATAGAAATCCACTTGACACAATTTACTACTCCAAATAATTGGGCTTCTGTTATGCAGCTTAATTTTCCATCAATGTCAGTTTCAAAGGTGTAAGTATTAACAAATATACTATATGATAAATGTAATAAATGTCACTTAAAAATCAAGTGTATACCGCAGGGATTAGCAACTTCAAAAGCTTTGAAAACCTTTACAAAATCCAAAATACAATGCAAGTATAAATCTTGCTCCCAAGAACAATGCAAACACACAGAACACTCAGGAAATAAGAAAACTCAAATTAACAAGCAATGGGATCCACATAAGGATAAATGGATATATGCAGTAAGATCTTCAAGCATCCAATAAACAAACATTTATGGAATATTTCCTTCTTTAACATTGAATATGTTAAGAATCATATAATTCAACCTAGTCCAAGTCAAGAACACATGTTATGCCATGCTTGTCACAGTGAGTTTATCTACATTGGCTAAAGGTACATAACATCTATGATATAATGATGTGCTTACCTAAATATAATAGTTATGAATGAAGAATAGAAGATAGGAACTGATTTAATACTTCACCTACTCAAAACACAAAGCAATGAAATAATCCAGATTAGGCCAAGAGAGGTTGACGCATTCAATAAGAGAATACTTACACAAAATGAAGCCGAATCATGCCAGACAATGACAATGAGAAGTTGACTATTGGCCCTTCTAGTTTGTTATTTGATAGTTGCCTGACAATGACACATTCAAAATGCACTTATGAGCAAAGACCTAGAATGAATGAAATTGATTAAATAATGAAGGTATGTTAGTTTAAGCTTCACTTGGTTTTGAGAATACTTTAATATTCTCTACTTAACAAGGCCAACCACGTGAAGGTGACCATATTGCCTATAATGACTCTGGGCTGTTGTGATTAGAATTCTTCAATTCTTTAAGCCCTTACACTTTTTGCAAGGACAATTACATTTATCAACTTTTCTTTGGAACTGAGACCACAATCTAGCAATTGTCTCGTTATTTTGTTCTGGGTTCATATTGCCAAGTGTGGACTTTCTTCACAAGCAATTATTCAGGCTATAAATATACAAAATGTAAACATACAAGCATTAGTAGTATCTTGTATATAATAAATTTTTTTAAAATATTATAAGATTATACAAGATTTACAAATACACACACAAATCATGCTCACTAGACCACAAAATATTCAAATCATCCAAGGACTCTTAAATAGAAAATGTAATCACCATAGGAGTTATTGTTGGATGATTGAGAGACATGTATAAAAATTTTAGTGGAGAACAAAAAGAATGAAAACCTTTAGATTCGAACTCGATACACATTATCCAACTCCTTAAAAGAGATACGCCCATGCTTTGTAAGAGAAATATTTATTGTTAAATTTGAGATCATACTAACACCTAGTTATGGAGTTTGGAGTTGTCTAAACATTGCCCAATATGCCCAGCAAGGTGCTAAAACCCTCTTCAGCAATCCATATCCTGTCTCAAGTGTAAATAGACTTAGAAAACTAATCAATACCAGTTCGAAAACATGCTCGCTTACTCTGGCTAATACATTACATTAAAGTTCTTATTCTCTTGCACGTCCAGCTTATGTGTTTAGACCCCAATGTAGGTGATAAGAAATGATTGCAACATATAATGTCAAAAATGTCTTGGAAGGTTTTGGGAAGTCTTCATGTCCTGACTTCATTGACTCATGTCTCATAAGACAGGCATGTTGACCCTATAGTGTGCATTAAATCACCCCAAAACTACAGTCATAGTCCTACACCTTGGAAAAAAAACTCATACTCAGCATTGAAGTGGCATCTAGGAATTAATCTTATATTCAACAATTGCATCTAGGAATTAATCTTATATTTTTGTCGTATTCTAGCCTTATCTCATTTGATGTAGACAAAAGATTTTTCAATACTTTCAAAATTGAAATTGAGCCTTGTGTCTTCTAGCGCCAATATTTATAAATTTCATGTAACATATGGCACAGTTGGAGATATGACCATCAACTCACAATAAATAAATTTCCCTTCAGCACGTAGGCACACAACTCCATTTTAGCTCCCAAAAAGATCTTTTCATTAAAATAATGAAAATTTGACATGCAAAGTCCCTAATTTATGTGCCCATGATTTGAAACTTTTTTCCCTGGTTCCAACAAGCTACAACACTAAGGCACATTGTTGATAACAGACCAATTTGCTAAGGGTAGGGTCTCAAGGTGGGGTCTTTCTAAAAAAATTCAGTGGGTATTGCTGAGATTTTTTAAGAATATTTTAAGGTGGATGGTCCCGTGAATTGTGTAGTGTGATTAAAAGTTTAAGTTGTCTTCAATACCCATCATGTCCTTTTTAATCTTTATTCTAAAAAGATCAACCAATCTCACATGGTTCATTTCAAGAGGAATGGCTTATGTAATTCAAATTCTTGGAATTAGTCATAATCATCTACTCTCTTATAAAAGTTAATGGGCTCATTTATTAAATACCATAAGCCCTAGTGATTGGTGAAGAGAATAACAAATTTATTTTGTAAGCTATGTTTGAACATTTGTACTATGAACATCTTTATGTTATGGTGGCACAACTTGAATCCAAAATAATCAAGCTTCAAGAAAAATATTGTCCAATTTCATGTCTTTAACATCTTTATTATAAAAAGATGGCTTGGTCTATCACTGTTTATTCTCATAGAAGTAAAAATATTTAATTAGGATTCTCATAGAAGTAAAAATGTTTAATTTTCTCTAATTGGCATTAATTGGAACAGGGTATGGATATCCATCAAAGCATAATACAAGGGGGATTTCTATCAGATATTATAATTGGAAATGCTCTATTAGACATGTATGCAAAATGTAAAAGCATAGACAAGGCACGAGAAGTATTTGAGAGAATGACTTAGAGAAACGTGGTCTCATGGACTGCAATGATTGTAGGATACGCTAAAAATGGATGTGTTGAAAGGGCTATAGAAACTTTCAATAAAATGCAATTGGCACATGTAAAACCTAATTGCACAACCTTTGTCAGCATTCTATCTCCCTTTGCTAAAATGGGAGCTTTGGAACAAGGTATGGACATCCATCAAAGGATAATGGAAGGAGGTTTTTTGTCAGACATTATGGTTGGAAATGCTTTGGTAGACATGTATGCCAAATGTGGAAGAATAGACAAGGCCCGTGAGTTGTTTAATATAATGCCTCAACGAAATGTGGTTTCATGGACTGCAATGATTGCAGGATATGCACAAAATGGATTCCTTGAAAAGGCTTTAGAAACTTTCAAACAAATGCAATTAGTGAATGTAAAGCCAAATTCCACAACCCTTGCCAGCATCCTCCCTGCCTATGCCAAAATGGGATTTTTGGAACAGGGTGTGGACATCCATCAAAGCATAAAAAATAAAGAAATTTTATCAAATGTTGTAGTTGCAACTACCCTGGTAGACATGTATGCAAAATGTGGAACTATAGACAAGGCACGTGAACTCTTTGACAAAATACATCAAAGACATGTGGTATCATGGAATGCCATGATTACAGGCTATCTACAAAATGGATTTTTTGAAAAGGCTTTAGAAATTTTCAAGCAAATGAAAATGGCAAGTGTAAAGCTAAATTCCACAACCTTTTCCAGCATCCTCCCTGCTTGTGCCAAAATGGGAGCTTTGGAATAGGGTATGTGTTAAGTTATAATGTTGATCTGATTGATTATTGTTATGGTTAATCGACTATGTATTATGTATGTATGTATATATATATATATATATATATATATATATATATATATATATATATATATATATATATATATATATATATATATATATATATATATATATATATATATATATATATATATATATATATATATATATATATATATATATATATATATATATATATATATATATATATATATATATATATATATATATATAATTTAATATCAATCATATGTATCATAGTCGACTGAGAATTATTAGGGCTCACATTATATATATTATGTAGTCACTGTTAAGATCGACTTAGTTGATTGCTTGATCACATGATAACCAGTAATTAATGGTTATCGTAACACATTGTTAATGTGTTACGATAACCACTAACTAGTGGTTATTCATATCACTGTGTAAGATAATGAAATGATTCCAGTCAACTGATAATGAAACGATGTCAGTTGTGTCAATTCATATTGGTAGGAAACAATCAATGATACCCTAGCTTGTATAAATGGATTCCCTAGCTCATGGGTAATCAATGATACTCCAAGAGCTCGTATAAATGGATACCCTAGCTCGTGGGTAATCAATGATACTCAAAGTAATAATAGTGGTAATATGAAGAGCATGAGCCAAGGGAATATGCCATGTAAAACAATGTCATGTACACAATAGAGCATCCAAAGAAATGAACTCAATGCCACAGACACAACAGAGCATGGAGTAATGATCATAGTAAGATGTGCCCTTGAAATACATGATGGTATTTAATCAAGTGATCAAATGCAATGTATTCTATCAAAATGTAGAGGAGATAATGACACAATCCCTACCTCAATGATCGAGCTTCAATTTGATAAGGAGAGGAAAAGCCAAGTTTCCAAAACCAAGCTCGAAGATCAAAGGCCCAAGTCTAGATAAAAACTACAACCCCTATACACAGTGCTGAATCAAATCATCCAAAGAAATGAACTCAATGTGCCAGCACCAGCACCATGGACACAACAAAGCATGGATTAATGATCACAGTAATTTGTGTGCTACAACCCTTGAAAAAATTCATCGTGTTAATAATGAAATGAGAAATGAAATCTTTTTTTTCTAAGTTATGCCCATGTTAGTCTAACTTTTGACGTACATGGTATTGGTCAAACTTTCAACTAACATGGGCATGGATTAAAAAAAATGGAATTTTCCTTCTATAATCCAACCAACCAAAACCTTTTTATTTCATGGTCAAAAATTTTGGTATAAAAACTAGGTCAAATGTACTAGTGAAAGGTCGACCCTAACCTAGTTATGTCGACCTTGAACCAAAAAGGTCGACATAAACTGGAAGGTCTTCACCTTTTCTACAATTAGGTTGACCTTGACCCAAAAAGGTCGACCCTAACCCAAGAAGGTTGACCCCTGACCCAAGAAGGTTGAACTTGACCTAACTGAGGTCAACCTTGACCTAGTCAAATTGGATTTACATATTTGTTATTCTAGAATGTTGATATGATGTTTGTTTGTGCTTACAGGACTTGGTTCATCTCCGAGAGGATCCCATTGGAGGGTTACTAGTGGTTATCAGAGAGAGATTGTTTGAGCTAAGCGAGGATGAGATACAATTATTGATAGATGTAGGAATGTACTGGGTAATAGTCCTACCACATATCAAACTTCATCGAGCCATGTTATCAACTCTCATAGAGAGGTGGGATGAGGATACATGCTCCTTTCATCTTCCCTTAGGTGAGATCATTGTGACACTGGAGGATGTATACAGGATCCTACGACTTCCAGTCCAAGGTGAGCCTATTAGATTGAGATTACAATAAGGTCTTGAGGATATCCACACAAATGAAGAGTTTTTCTTGGGAAGGGTTCCACAGATGCAAACCCAAGCAGATCAAATCACTCTATCAGCCACACTAGCAGGCCCTACACCCTTGGTATGGAGAGTGATGCTATGCATACTGTCCTTGGTTGTAGTACCTAACATAAAGGGTACAATCTTTTCAACACCTTTCACCCATCTTATACATATGTTGAAGAGTGATAGGACTATCTTTGCATGGGGCTACAACATGCTAGCCCACTTATACCATGAGCTATGCCAGTTGATGAGATACCAGTGAGAGAGTGTCACGATATGTACACTGTTGCAGGTTTGGTTGTTTGAGCACTTCACATGTACACGACCACATGGTGTTCCTATGATGATAGATGATAGAACACCAAGAGGATTTTCTTATCCACTGAGAGATGTTTGGTAGTACAAAGATATCCTTTATTGGAGGGTATGTCTAGACCATATTCCAAGCACAAATGTGATATGGAGACCCTAGTGCTGCATGACAGAGTGGCCAGATATGCAACACCAGATGAGGCACTCATAGCAGCACAAGCTGCTAGAGGGTCATCAAAGTCACAAAGTAATGCCATACTACTATGATCGAGTGATGAGATAGTTCGGCCTGATACAAGGGGTCCCTAGGGCAGTACCTCAGTATGCACATCCAACGAAGTATTATCAGAGACTCAATGCCATACACCGGACATCAATAGCTAACATTGTAGATAGTGATACAAATGAGATAGAGGATATAGAGGTATCACCAAATGTGGCCTATTCAGGCATTAGCCGAGACTACATTAGATACTGGAGTTTGAAGGGAACCCACTGCATCTTTCCTAATGACTATCCCACATGTGATCCAAGATTTTTAGAGAGGACACACCGAGATGGTGGCACAACAAAGGAGGATGAGGATCACAGAGATGAGGAAGATCTCATCTCTGAGGGAGACCCCATGGAGGAGGAGAGGGTAGAGGATAGAGAAAATTTGAGAGTAGAGGAGATGCCCCCAGCTAGTAGTACAGGTGCAGATGTGCATGTTTTTCACGCATTACCACTGAGATCATGATGACCTCCACACACCCATACAAAGACACCACCTCTGAGACCTAGACACAGTGAGTGTGGAGAGATTAGTCACTCCATGCCCCCACCATCCAGATCCTTCAGTGATTCCCAGGAGAGAGATCCAGGTAAAACACATGCATTTGATTTGAAAATTTTAACTTAATTTATGAAGAAAAAGTACTAAAAGATAAATATGTTTTCATTCAGTAGCTAGCATGGAGGAGTGGAGGATTTTTGTATCCAAGGTTTTGAAGGATACATGTATATCATACTGACTACTAACTAGCAAGCGAGAGTCTCCCATTCATCACAGAGATCCCGACAGGCATGCCGATATATTTGTGTGTGTCCAGCGAGAGATGAGGTTGTGTAGAGAGAAAGAAGAGAGACTGATGGCTAACTTATAGAGGGCCTAGGAGCACATGTGTGATATGAGCATATCAAGGAGCCACTCACAGACTATCAAACATAGATCTACATCCTCTCATCATAGATCAGAGAGATCTGGGAGTCATCGACCATCAGAGCATAGAGATAGACAAAGTGATAGATAGGGCCTTGTGGCACATATATATCAAAACTCAAAAGATTTTATAAATGAAAAAAATTCTCTACTAGTTAGTTATATGTGTTTGATTACTATATTTTCATCAATAACATAAAACTTAACAGAAAGAAAGAATGTGTATAAATGTATTCAAATGTAATTTTCTAAAATCACATAACCTATAAAACAAACGTAACTATTTTATAAGGAATACATAAATACACAAGGAAAGAAAGATAAATTAGGGATAATAACATTTGAGATGCATAATATTAATAGGTTCCTTAAAAGAAACACCATCCATATCAGCAATTTTATAAGCACCTGAACCAAAGTCCTCAATTACAATAAAAGGTCCAAGCCAATTAGGGCTAAACTTTCCTTTTTCACTAGGTAAAGCATTCACATTTCTTTGATTCTCATATAATACTAAATCACCCACTGAAAATGATCATTCAATTAATTTATGATTATATTTCTTCTGAAGTGATTTATGATAAGCCTTTATGTGTTCCAAAGCATTTATTCGTTGTTCATCCAACATTTCCAATTCTTGTAATAGTTGTTCTCTAAATGTATACTTGTCAATTATCCCATGAAATGAAACATGTAAAGAAGGTATTTCTAATTCCAAAGGCATAATAGCATCAGTACCATAGACAAGATTGTAAGGATAAGTACCCATGGTAGTACGAACACTAGTCCTATAAGCCCATAAAGCATAGGTAAGTTGGGTATGCCAATCTTTTGCATGCTTATTAACTATTTTTCTCAAAATTTATTCAATGATTTTATTCGATTCTTCAGCTTGACCATTAGATTGAGGATAGTAAGGAGTCAAAAATCTATGTTGAATTCAATATTTCTCCAAGAATTTTGAGGACTTCTTTGTTCTTAAAATAGGTACCATTATCCAAAATTATCGTCGAAGGAATACCAAATCATGTTATAATATTGTTAAGGATGAAATCACATATAAAATCCGCAATTGTTGAATGAAGAGGGACAACTTCCACCCACTTCATAAAGTTATGTGTCGCATTCAGGATATACATATGTCCTTGAGAAGAAGCTGGTGAAATTTTTCCAATAAGGTCAAAACCCCAAATACTAAAAGGCCATGGAGAAACTTGATTATGAAGCTCAAAAGCAGGAGCATGAATCAAATTACTATGTTGCTGACATTAAGGACATTTCTTAACAAACATAAAAGAATCTTGTTCCATTTTTTGCCAATAATATCCCATTCTAAGAAGTTTATTGACCAGAGACTTTCCACCAAAATTTCCCCCACAAGAACCAAAATGAGCTTCTGCCAAAGCTACCGAAATTTCAGTTCTACCAAGACATCTTAATAGTAAACCCTCATAAGAGCATTTGTAAAGTGTGTCTCCTAAAATGATATAATGTACTACAATCTTCCTAACATGATTACACATGTTCCTTGTTGTTGATTCAGGAAAAGTACCATCTTTCAAGAAATGAAAGGTATGAGAATACCATTCATCCAAATGCAAATTGAAAGAATCAGAGGTAACCTCTTTATAAATTGTAGGTTTTTTAAGAGTTTTTATAGTAAATTGAAATTTTTCAGCATTATTCTCAAGATAAACCAAATAAGTTGCACTTTCCATGGTGTTTGCATGTTGATTATCTTTCCTAGGTAAAATTTGAATCGTATAAGAAGAGAATTGTGAAAGCACACCAAGAGCCAAATCTCTATATTGTGTCATTTTATCATTCTTAGTCTAATAACCTCCTTTAATATGTTCTACAATAAATTGTGAATCTCCATAAATGTCCAAATTTTTAATGTTAAGGGATGAAGTTGCTCGTAAGACAGCTATAAGAGCTTCATACTCTGTAATATTGTTAGTACAAGGAAAGGTCAATTTATATGATAAAGGGATTAGTTTTTTCATAGGAGGGATCAATATAATACCAACACCAGAACCTGTCTTACATCTAGATCCATCAAAATATAACTCCCAAACATCATCCTATTTAATAGCTAGAATATTTTCATTAGGGAATTCTATCATAGTAACACATGTATCGGAATGAGGATGAGGAGCTTTGGCCAAATAATCTATTAAAGCTTATCCTTTTATCAACTTTTGAGAGATGAAATTAAGATCAAATTTTGTAAGTAACATCACCCACTTTGCCAAACGGCCAGAGAGATTAGTTTTTGAGAAAAGATGTTTCAAAGGATCAAATTTAACAATCACATTGACTTCAACATTTAAGAGATAATGTCTGAGTTTTTGAAAAGCATAAACTACAGTTAAGCATTGTCTTTCCAAATATGTGTATCTTATTTTGTAATCAAGTAAAGTTTGACTAATGTAGTACACTAGTCTTTCCTTACCTTCACTATCATAATGAGATAACAACGCACTCACTGCTTTTGGAGTGGCTGAAGTATACAAATAAAAGGGTTTATCAAATTGAGCAGGTTGCAAAATAGGAGGATTGGCAAAATAGGAGGATTGGCGAGATACTCCTTAAATTTCTCAAAGGATTGTTTACATTCATCATTCCAAGAGAAAGTGGTATCATTTCTAAGCAAGGAAGTAAAAGGAATAGTTCTATCAGCTAAGTTGGAAATAAATCGATGAATAGCTTGGATTTTTCCTTGTAAACTTCGTAACTGATAAATATTCTTAGGAGGAGGCATATTAATAATAGCTTCAATCTTTTTAGTATCTACCTCTATGCCTCGCTTGAGATTATAAATCCTAATAATTTACCGAAATCAACTCCAAAGGCACATTTCTTAGGATTCAACCTCATATTATAACTTCTAATCCTTTCAAATATTTGTCATAAAATACTAACATGATCTTCTCTTTGTATAGATTTTGCCAAGATATCATCCACATAATCCTCAAGAATCTTATGAATGTAATCATGAAAAATCAAGGTCATAGCTCGTTGATAAGTTGCTCCCGCATTTTTTAATCCAAAAGGCATCATGAGCCAACAAAATTTTCCCCAAGGTGTTATAAATGTAGTCTTAAATTGATCTTCAAGGGGGATAAAAATTTGATTATAGCCAGAAAAGCCATCCATAAAAGATAATAAAGCATGACCCGTTGTCGAATCCATAATCATATCAATATTAGGCAACAGGAAATCATCTTAAGGATGTTTTATTTAAATCTCTAAAGTATTTACACATCCTTATCTTATTTTCTCCTTTTGAAACGAGCACAATATTTGAAATTCAGTCTGAGTAATCAATAGAGCGGATGAATCCAGCATCCAATAATCTTTCAATTTCAACCTTAACTAATAAAGAAATTCATGAATTCATCTTTCAAATTTTCTGCTTCATAGGTTTAACATCTGGTTTGAGAACAATATTGTGAGTAACAATCTTAGAATCTATACCCAGCACATCCGAATATGTCCAAGCAAAAATGTCCTTAAATTCGAGTAAAAGGGAAACCAATTGATCACGTTCATCCCAATTCAAACATTTCCCAATTTTTATCTTCTTTTCAGAATCATTTTCATCCATTTGAATCTCAACAGTCTCAGTTATTAGTAAATCACTTTGTATCGGAGAATCCATCGATAAAGAAGAAATATTTTGTTCATCATGTTCTCCAAAATAAGCTTTTGTACTTAAACAATAAGGCTTCTGTCATTTGTGATGAAATGTAGGTAAATCCTCATAAACCCCTAAAAAATCCACTAAGGCTTCATCTTCGGGAAAAACATCCAAGGTAGGTCTTTGATTAATGTCAAGAAGGAGCAGGTTATCCAACTTCAAATGTCCACCACAAATATGATTAACATTGAGAGGAAAATTTGATGGTTCTTTGTAAGGATTGAATCCTAATCCATATGTATAATCATAAATTTTGTTATCCAAATGTACTTGTATACCTTGCTCATATTTACCACATCCTTTCCTATTGAATCCTGATTTCTTGAGCATATGATAACCAAAACCATATCTATTGGCTATATCAGATGGAGTCTAAGGAGCAGCGTATGTCATGATATCATAGAAATCAAGTTTTATGGTTTCAATTGTTTTTTCAATCAAGGTGACAACAAAGTTACTTTTTAATTCCTCGAAAAGCAGGGAAGGAGTAAAAACTTGTTTTTCAAATTCACTTTGTTGTTTCATGAATTCCAAATCAAAGACTTTATATTCTCCAATGAAAGAAGGATTAAATTCCAATGTTCCCCAATCATCCCCAGTCAAAGAAGAAGATGGAGCTTCAGTTTGTTTAATCTCAGGTTTCTTTTCAGTCTCTTTGTTGCTTGGAGAGGCTCAGAAACTTTAACATATTCCACATTTAAGCAAGGATTCGGCACATCATCCGCATGTAATGTATACATTAAGTTGTTATAAATGAACCTAACCTTGTGATGAAGAGTAGAAGGAACTGCATGCATAGTATGTAACTAAGGTCTACCTAAAAGAAGGTTATAATTGAGAGGTCTAGGCATAACATGAATAGGTGTATTAAGAATAACCAAACCAACTTTAACAAGTAAGGTAATAATGCCCAAAGTTCTCTTTGAAATATTGTCAAATCCACAAATAGGGACATTATCAGGTTGAATAGTTATAAGATCAGCCTTAATTGCCTTAAACATATCCATGCTACAAACATTAAGTCCAGATTCATTGTCAATTAAAGTTCTATGAATGATACTTTGATTAATAGAAATAGCAACCATAAGAGCGTCATATTGATTATGCACCTCAACGGAAGGTAAATCATCATCATTAAACACAATAGGAGGTACAAAAGGCATAGTATGCATGCACTCCAAAAAGAAATTAATGTTCTCTTGATTAGGAGGTGAAGCAGGAAGAGTAGATAAAGTCTTTGCCTCATGATATGTCGGGGAAGTTTGAAGTAATTCCCATAAAGATATCTTATCAAGAGTAGCACATAATTGTTCTACTAAGTCATACTCCTTAAAGTTAGATGGAAACCTAGGAGCTTGAGGAAGCATAGGTTGAGAAGGTGGTAAAGAAACTAGAACAGTAGGTTGAGGGTTATTTTGTGTGTGATACGCATGTGAAACGGAATCTATGTTATCCAATAAATCCAAAGGATCTCTAGGTTTACCCTTAATTTTTATTCAAGGACATTTGTTTACCATCAAAAAAGGTTTAGGATATATCATTTTAGGTGTATCAATGTTGCAAATAGTGGAACATGAAGGTAACCATGCACACACCCTATGGTAAAGGTCAATTGAAGAGGTTGTGGAGGAGAGTGAAATAGGAATAGGATCAATGGAGATCTCATTCGAAAAATTTTCATTCTCACTTCCATGTACCTCGTTAAGGGATCTATCCTCTTTTGTAATAAAAGCCTCATCAAAGTATTCAAAACAAAAATCATACATGTTGAACACAAAGTAACACTACAAGCATGAAAAATGTAAATATTTTTGTATTTTTAAAGAAATTTTGCAATTTTTTTTGTATTTTTAAAATATAAATGCAAGAGCATAAAAGAAATCTACTATAAGCATTTAAGATGTAACATAAAATGTAAATCTAACACCAAAAAGAAAGAGTTGTCGTAAATGGGTTCACCAAAATGTAGTGTGAAAAAATGTGATGGATAGGTAGGGTCTTAACAATGCACCAATAGAGATCCTAAACCAACATTTACCACAAAACATATAAATTGAAATGACAAGTAATGTATATTTGGAAATGCTTGTAAAGATTATTGAAATTAGATAAGATGAAATACATACCTCATAATAAAGCTGATCTGGAAATACCTATTTTCTGGTGTCTGTACTCAGTTTCAGGAAATTCTACAACTAGATCTAGCTTCGAAACACAGAGACAGATAAAACATAGAAACTTTCTTTCTTTCTAGGGAAGGTCAACCTTGACCCAAATAAGGGGGCACAATCTTACCCCTTTATGTCAACCTTGACCTGCACTGCTTTGACGGAAAATCTATTCGCGGATCCCAGAAGTTTGTCAAAAAGGGTACTCAGATTTGCTCTGCAACTCCCAAAATAATGACTGTAGATATCTAAAAATTGTGTTTTGGGGTGGCTATATAGGGTTTTGCCTTATTCAAACCCCCATTTTGGTGATCTCCACCTCCATGAATAGCCGAATGTAATAGAATATGTGTGTGTGTTTTGAATGTGCAATGCCAAGATCTAAATCCTCTCGGTTGAAACCCTAGCATGAATTGATATGAGAAAGCAATGCATAGATTTGAATATGATAAAGAAAGAATACTAAGCCCCCAAGGCTAAAGTACTCCTACCAAACTCACAATCTGTAATTGCTATCCCATAATTGTATCTTTGAATGCTTGAATGTTGAAAATGGTGGATCAAGGAAGAAGGGATCTTTCTTGCTCCAAAGGAATGTCCACAATGGTTTGTCCACAAAAATTCTTGATATCAATAATGTCTTGATATTCTATATCATCCTCTTGTAATCTTGCATCATCACTTCACCATTGCTTGCTTGCTTCAATCAATCGTGTGTCCACTTGATGGATACTTGGTGAAAAATGAAGGCAAAAGAGAGTGCTTATATAGAGATCTCAAGGCAAGGATCCTCAGGCAATGTGAGGGCCCATAATTCAAATTTAACCTCAAATTATGGTCCAATCACAATAACCAACTAAGGAGGGAAAAGAATTAAATGAATTTTAAATTAAAACCCTTCCACATTCGGATCCGAAGGCCCGACATTAATTTCGGGGCCCACTATGACCATAATTTGGAAAGGGGGACCAAAACCCAATAGGGGTCAAGGTAGAACTTGACCTTCACCTAGGTTAGGGTCGACCTTGACCCTGACCCAAAGGTTTAGACCCAGTCAACTTTGAAAACAGGGAAGTCCCGGGGTCGGTCAGAGACTTGGAATGATGAGAAAATAGGGCAGAGTGTTGGGAGAGGGCACATAGACCTAGAATGAATGTGATGAGGACTAGGAGGACCAATGCCTAGATCCTACCTAGAAAATAGAGCCATACATAAGGGAAATCAAGGAGAATCCTTAGGATCCTAACCCTAATTTCACCTAGAAACGAAGAACCAAGAGCAAATGCATCCTAAATACAAATCTATCATGAAAAATGCACTAAATAAGGGTGCTAAACCTATCAAGATGGAAGTGCTTCCATTTTAAGATGATACAACTATTAATTGAACCAATCATAGCATTGAATTTAAAAATTTGAATAAAAAGTCTATAGTTGACGTTTTTTTGCATTTTTTCATAAATTAAGAAATTATTTTTCTCTTATTCTCTATTGGCTTATAATGTCAACAGTCAGTGCAAAAAAATTAATTTCAATTGAAATAATAATAATTTTTCTACAACTATGACTTGGGATATGACATAAAGCTTTACTTTTTTTGTCATGATGCGTTGACATTTTCTAATCAAAATTTTCCTTTGACTTTTATATTTCATGTATTAAAAGCACCAAAATATCCCATCTTCTTACATTCATTTTGTGCTTATCTTTATTATATGTATATGAATGACAACTGTACATCCACTTTGTAAATTATTTGAATTGAAGAATTATTTGTGAACATTTTTGTATGTAGGAGGTGGCTGGCAGATCTAGCATTCAATACATGTTAAATGCAAGGAGTCTTGTCATCTATATTTCATGAATTTCCACATTGCTTCATGCTAAGTTGGACGCTAAACTTGTCTGAGCAGAAATTCATTTGAATCTTCATACATTATTACTTGTTTTTGCGCATTTTCTTTTAACTCTTATGACAAGAATATTCTTGTAACTAACAATAGCTAAATAGTTTTATTACTTGTGAGATATATTTCTTAGGAACTTCTTGACCATTTTAGCATTCATCTTCATACAACTTTCATATCTCCTTGACAATCTATATCTTCTTCACTATTTATGCTATACAATCTATAATTTCAAACATCCATGAATGGATCAATTGGAAACTCAAAGGGAAAAGTCGTCACTTGTAAAGGTAAGTTGTTCTCTAGTGTGAGTTTTTAGAGTTGAATTATAATCTTACATCCAATAATTGAGCTCTTGAGAGAGAAATCTAATGGATGGTGGATTTGTGGAAGTTTTTGTGTGTTGGAAATCTGGGGAAGCTTTAGTAATGGAGGAAATTCAAGTAGCCCCACCACAAGCTCTAGAAGTTCACATCAGAATCATATGCACCGCTCTGTGTTACACTGATGTTAGTTTTTGAAGTATTAAATAGGTTGGTACCTTTCATCTTATTTGTATTTAGCACACTTCTTCCATTAGAAATTGTAAATCCTAATTATAATTTTTTGATGTGGGATGTTCAGGCAATACAAGATATCCTTGAATTTTTGGCCACGAAGTAGTTGGGTGTGTTGATTTTTTCCCATTCCATAGTTTCCAAATTTTGTCAACTAATCAAAATTTGATTACAAGTTTACATGGTGCAGAAGAGTGGAAAGTGTATTGGGGGAAGATGTGAAGGATATTGAGGGAGATATGGTGATACATTTGTTCATTTTGTATTCCACAGAGTGTTTGGATTGCAAGTCAACCAAAAGCAATATATGTAGCAAATTAGAAAGTAAAATTACAAGATTGATGATAAATGACAATAGAACTTGATTCAACATTAATGGGAAACCCATATACCATTTTTTGGGTGTTTCCATCTTCTCCAAATACATTTTTATAGAAGTTGATGTTTTTGTCAAGATAGATACAACAATTTCCCCTAATAAAGTTTGTTTTTTTGGCTATGGGGTCACAACAGGTAAAGATACTACATTTTTTAGGAGCAATTCTCAATTCCATAGAGAATGTGGTCATGCTCCTTCCTTCACTTCTCTCATCAAGGTCAGTTGCTCTTTATGGTTGTCCAATGTGCAAATTATTGATAAAAGTTGAGCATATTGGTTCTTCTGGCACCAATATGAAGTGTGGGATTCAACCTCCTCAGGTAAACTTTAGTTTGCAATTTGAAAAGCTTCTATGTTTTGGTGTACCCCTTTTGGTCTTGTTGGTGGATTACAGTCCGTTGAATTTTATTTGCCTCACACACATGCACATGAATTTGTTTCTCATATTTCTTCATAAACTTATAGTATTGTATATGTCGATCTCTCAAAATGTCTCACCCTGCCATCATAAAAAGTGTTAGAGGAAGCTCAAGAACACAGGCGGGTTGATTAGATCCACAAAATTTCAATGTCAGATCTACTATAGAGACAATTATTTCACCTCTGTTGCAACATTTTTTTTTAAAATCTGAGATTTCTTTACTACTGACCGCTACTTCAAATTGATCATTCTTAATCTTTTTCAAAATCAAGCAATCTTTCATTGTAGTTTCAACATTATTGTTATTTTTAAAAAATAATTAATGAGTAATAGTTACATAAACAATCAGATGTTCAATTAGTTGGAAAATTAGAATTTGCAATTTCCTGTTTTGAGATTTTTAATATTTTAAATGTTATTGGTTGTGAATAGAGCAATTTTCAACTATTGGCATGATGTTTCTTGTGTAGCAATCAAGCTTATCAGGAATACCACAAAAAAGTTTATTAATTTAATCTTTTCTTTTTGATATTTTTTGTATCTATGATATGAACTTCAATAGGGAGGTGTGTACTATAAATCTCCCTTCTTTGAAATGTGTACTATCTACAGGCTTGCACTTCCAAGTTTGAATGCCTAAAGTTACGATAACAAACTATTGTCATATATAGAGCAAGCATATGTGTGTTGAGAAAGGTAGTAGAGGCCTTTACTCAACAATATACATGATGCAGTTCTGCATTCACAAATGAAACGAGTTCAACTTGTAGTTATGGCATGTGTTGAGCAGAAGTAAGTCCCTTTGCAGTCCCAGTTTAAATGTAAAGAAAAAAATATGGAGCTCTTCTAACCCAACTGGATACCTAAATATTTATATGCATGTCCTTTAGACTTATGGGGACAAGATGGATTTGACCTAATGGCTTTGAGGTACAATAGTGACCTATTCAATGGAAGTTTGTCTCCATTTGTAGCTTCTTTTACAAGAATTAAAAAATAGGACGAGGAGGCTAAGGTTTAGGGAGAAGGAACTATATGGGTATAAAAAATTCTAAATTTCCAAGAAATAAATTGAGATTTGCAAATCATGCACATTATGAAAGTTAAATACAAGTTCATTTTTTTTAATACAACCAGATTACACAGATATATGCACGCTTTAGGCTCTTAATCTATGAATTTGCATAGTGGTTGAGGATTGATTATCTGAAAACTGGAAATATAGTCTATTTTTGTCATTTTTCCTACAAATATTCAATTTATGGAATTAGTTGTTATAAGTGAGTTTTAATGTTCATTCAAAGACATCTATTTTTTGTTAATGATGCCTAAATTATAGTCATTTTCACACCCATAATTATATTTGCAAGTTATTAAAAAAATAACCTTTTTTATTCCTCCCCTCATCGATTGCAAAAGCTTTTGTGTTTAGTCAAAAGGTTCTTAATCTATTGCATTGGAAATGTTGCAGAGGATGATGGTGTGTTAGATTGTGGAGGCTAAGAGGATAGGTCATAAGATGTTTCCTTATAGTTTTTTGCTTCGTTGTGCAACTTATGATAAGCTTTGGTAGTTGTTTCTCTTATATCGGCCTAGATGCCTTGAGTTACCTTCGACTTCTCAAATATATTTTTGGACTAGATCTCCTTCATCTGGAATTTTGAGTCTTTCATTTTGTGGTGGTGCGATGGCATGGGCCACCTCTCCTAGTACTAATTCTTTCAACCATTCTTCCTCCTTTATTGCTTCCTCCTATTGTAATTTGAGTGTGATGGTCAAGTAGCCCAAAAACTTATCCATGAGGTACTTTATGCCAAATAGGTTATAATGTGCCTACTTAGTAGGACCATACAACTAACTCAAGTAATGATATGATTTGCACCAGTTAAATTGTAATTACAAATTTCCCGTTTAATCTTCATATTTTAAAAAATTAAAGTCGTAATTGGCTAATAACAGTACGAGTGTTTGTGTTGAACAATTTTTTCAATACAAATAACAAGTGAACATTCATATTTCATATATATTATATCATATTCAAATTTACTTTACTTCCTTGAGATTGTGTGGACCAAACAAAAACCTCTAAGAGCATGAACACCGAGAAGCATGATTATCACTATGAGGCCCAACAATCAATCAATAAGCTAGCAAATGATCAATTAATTAATAGGGGTTACTCCACCAAGTAAATCACTAAGCTAGCGCTAGCAACAATAAGCTTTTGATCTGACTGATTCCCACTGCTACAGTCACTTTGTCAATAATACTATATTGCATGCTACTCTAATTTATTTTATTTTGCTATAGTTTACTATCAAGTGAATATTAAGATTGTGTATGTTACATATTTTTATACATGCATCATTGACATCTAAACTTATTAAGATATTACAACTAATTAAAGTCATGTTGTCACATTTGCTATAATACATATTTGTGTCCAACAGTAACACTTAAATTGCTATAGTTTCTTACTGATTAGCTTTCAACAAATAACATTTAGCTTAGGCAAAAACTTTGACGCTTTGCATCCTTATTAATTATAAAATCATTTTTCTCCAATCTTATTGGTTAAAAACTGTTTATGTTATAGGGACAATTTTTTAGGCTTTAAAGTGCTATTTTTTTAGTTTCTATTTTCATGATAAAAAATTACTATTTCCATGGGTGCGATCCTATCCAAAAATCTCATCTCTATAATTAAAATTTATTTTTCTTTTCTTTTTAACCTTATCATTTCAATTTTTACAACATTTATTTTATTTTTTGTGATTTTGGACACTCAATGTTGTATATTTAAAAAGAATATCTAAGACATGATAAAACTAGTAGTCGCACTACGCACACTTTTGTGAGTGCAACATGAGTCGATAGGAGATGTGCTTTTGTCATTAAAAAATGCTAAAAATATCTAGAACACTAAATGAGGCACTTTCCTTGCACACATATTTTTCCTCATAAAACACTTCAATTCACAAACAATAAAAAATATTAAATTTAAAAATTTTAGAATATAACATATTTTTGAAACCAATTCAATTTGCTTTAAAATTAAAAAATTTAATATATTTTAAATAAAATATTGTAATTAAAAACTCTTTTAATTAGTCGATAAGCTTTTAATTGTGGGCTTGCCTTTGTCCTTTTATGCCAAAAAACTTGTCTCACATTATAAAACTACCCGAAAAACCCACAAAACAAGTTTTCCCAAACCACCAAACCTCTTCAGGACAATTAGCAAACCTCTTTACAGGAAAGCTATTCATTGGTCTGCTTTATTTGTGCTTTATTTAGTCATCAGACTTTAAAAACTCATACATCTATTAATTCTAAAAAAAGCATATATATTTTAATATTATGAATAAGAAAAAGAATGTGAAAAATCTATATTTTATTATTATCAAGTCTTCTAATAAGAATACCTTTTAATATTATCTTCTTTTATTAGATATTCTATTTTTTATGTTTTGAAAAGCAAAAGAAAATAATATTAAAAAGGAAAAATTAGCTTTATTCTAATTCTTCTTCCTTTTAAAGATTTTTTTTTATTAATTTTAAAATTTATTCTATTATTTATGTATTCTTATAAAATTATAAATAATAAAAAATTATATTAGACTTATTTTTGTTGAAATTTTAATTTTTATAGAATAAAATTATATATTTATATTAAAATCTATTTTTTAAAAAGTAAATGAGACATACTTTATAACAACGATCTCGTGATACATAAGTGCATTATAAAAATCTGGCACTTGATCCTGCAAGCATATCTCGATGTCATTAATTACTTGCAACCTTATCAAATTATATAGATTTATATTACATTATACAATTAATTATGTGATATAAAATATATTTAAATTCTATGTATAATTTCCTATCGGCTTATCCCTTGAACCTCCTGTAGGTGCAAGTGCTAGTTTAAACAAAAATTAACAAAGATAATATCTTCAAATTTATAAAATAATAAATAAATAATCATCTTTTGAATTAATTAAAGAAATACAAAAATTAAAATTAACAATGATAATATCTTCAACTATTAAAATAATAAATAATAAATCATCTTTAACCAATTTCATTAGATTTAAACTTGAAAATTTAATATATTTAAAATAAATATTGTAAAACACTCTTTTAATTTAAATAAACATTAACAAAATATATTCAAATTTCTAGAATTAAAAATAATAATAATCTTTCAAACTTTTTTTTTTAAAAGCATCTTTTATATTAATTAAGAGAATACTAAAATTATAAATAAAATAAATTTTAAATAGGACAAAATAAATCATCGATAGGGATAATGGCAAAAAAATACGAAAAAAGTGGAAAAAAAGAAGAAGATAACATCTAATCTAAAACCATGATCGAAAAAAAAAGATAGTCGATGAGGCTAACAATTTTCTGGTAGAAAAATATTTTTTTAGGGAGCAAAGCTCCCATAAATATCCTATCGGGTAAAAATATCTAATATTAAATTATATAATTATTATAAATATACTATTCAATAAATTAAATTAAATTGGTTAATAATAAATTTAAATTTATACATTTATTAAGCCGATAGGCTTATTTTGGAGATACTCTCCACCAAATTGTTCAAACTTTCCACTAGTCTTACATTATAGAAATGGTGCCAAAAGATTAATTGGTCATTAAAGTAGTTTCATGGTGGCATCTATTACCTCTATTTTCATCGTCAGTGCATATATTGTCATTGTGTTTTTGGAATTGAAATTTGTGTGCAGTCCACGTGAGAAGGAGACATCGTGATCGGACAATGATGACAAAAATGACCAGTCTTAGTGAGAGTGGTTTCACATAATGGACATTATTTTCTCAGTGATTTGGGTAATTGGAATGCACTATTGTCAGGTTAACATGGTTGAATTCTGGTCTTGGTTGTCCATTGTCTCACCAGTAAGGCTTTCATTGTCAAAGTGATGAATAAGGAGCTTCTTCAACAAAGAAACACATACAAAATGGCGACTATAGAGAAGGATATTTTGTCATCTTTGGATCATCCTTTTCTGTCACCTCTGCTTACCCACTTTAAGTCTCAATGTAAAGACTAAATCTTAATCACACAAGACACGTAAGTTCTATAACATAAAACTCTGAAAGTCGATCTCAAAAATAGTGTCTACAAGATATAAAGACTTTTCCACAATAAAAATTTTGTTTCTATGAAGAAGAAATTACAATATTCTGAATAATGTCGAATATCCTCAATACAATAGATAAAAATTGACCATATTGTCAAATAATACAACATGGTAAATAATACATAAGGGATGTCCATAAATATATGCCATCAGACTATTAGTAGTCCATCCACATATTCTTGTCTCCTATGTCATTAGACAATCAATCGTCCATCTGCAAATCTCGAGATGAAAATGTGATCCAGGTATTTATTCCACCCAACCACAGAGTGGTTAGCTCCCCCAGGGCTCATCCTGAAATGAAGAGCTCACCAACCTTGCTCGAGGAATCTATCAACTCGGCATTGATGGATTAGAAAGGAACCCAGTGCAAGCTGTGAACTAACTACTTTATCATACAAAAAGTATAACTAACACATATATGGCAGAGAGAAAATACATAACCAACACAAATTCCATCATGTGTTTACATAGCTTAGGCCTGAGCATTTTACACCAGATTTCTACTAACAAGTAAAAGAAAGTAATATTTGTACACACAAAAGTAGTGCACTTCTATGAATCCTTACAATCAAGAACACTCAAGAATGAGGTCTCAAAAATCGATCCATAGCTCTCTATGTATGGAGTTGCAAGATTGTAAAATTGCTCTCAGCTAGAGCTAATAAACTTAGTGACCTTGCTAGTCAACCACACAATGAGAGATTCAAGTGAAGACAAGGGCAAGAATGCCAATATCCCCAAAGAATCAAATGAAATGCAATGCAAGCTAGATTAAGATGAATATGCAAGCTAGAAATGAGAAATGAATTGTTGGAAACAATTGTCTAAAGAAAATTGCTACTCAATTTATGTATTGTCTTTGATGTCACACAATGTCATAGTCCGCAACAATCAGTACCTACCGAGCTCAGTCAGTCTACCTGGCATTAAAATTAGTGTTTACCGAGTCCACTCGATTATCAAAGAAAAATAAGCATTTACCGAGTTCACTCGGTTATCAAAGAAAAGTTAGCATTTACCGAATTCACTCGGTTATCAAAGAAAAAGGATTATCAGTGTTTACCGAGTTCTCTCGGTCTCCAAAAGATTGTAGAAAATTTCATTATGGTCACCGAGCACTGTCGGCCCTTGAAGGATCTTTGCAAATAAAGTTTGCTTAATTCAGCTGACTATTATACTAAGTAATGCCGATTTGACAAATCTAAAATCATATAAATAAAAGGTCAAATGTGAAATATAGAAGAAAGACAGGAAAGGTGTGTGCGAAATTGTGAAGGATGACCAGATATCCTTGAGGAGCAGTAGAGATATATTCGATCAGGAAGGATCTCACTTATACAGAACAGAGATCTGTAATCAGCAAGGCAGTTGCATTATTATACAGGTCATTTTCATTGTTACCTTTTTATCATTGTAACAGTGAGTTCTAAATCTCTTAACCGAGTTGGTTTAACAACCATATTGTAAATCCTCTAACAAGGTGACAATTCCATTGAATTGTTCTCAAGACCTCTTACCAAGCCACTCCTAGCAGGGTGATTAAATCCTGTAACAAGGTCACACCTAACAGTGTGTTTTGTAACCTTTTACTGGGTTGGCTTATAACTGGGCATCACTTCAGAAAAGTGAAAATCAGCATCTAGATACATTGGTGGTTTTTCCCATATTGGGTTTCCACGTTAAAATTTTGTGTCTCTTGTGTTCTTAATAGTTATCTTAATCATATACAAGTGGTGATGAATATCTAAAAGATAATTTTACTAATACTCTCTGCATCTACCAAGTTACTGCAATCTATTTACCGAGTGTTAAACAGATAATATTCATTAAGATATCCTAAGGGATCTGGAAAGAAATAATTGTGAAGTGTTTTATGGTTGACTGATTCACCCCCCCCCCTCTCAGTCACTTCATCCATATTCCATCAAGCTAAACTATGGAAATGAAGGAACAATGCAACTAATCTATGAAAGGAAAGAACAAGTGTTACAAATCCTTCCTATTAAACTAGACGAGATTAATCTATAGCATGAAAGGAAATCTAAATTATGAATGCCATGATAATGAAACTACTATGCAAGAGTGAAAGCTATGAAAGCATATAAATATGAGATCCAAGAATGATCCAAATCTTCAAAAGCTCCAAAGTTACCTAGAAAACCTCCAGCATAACATTAGCATAAAAGATATTGATATGCAAATGAGGAAGAGAGCTCTTCTTTTATAGGAGATGAGGAGAAATGGACCATGGAGATTAAGAGGCAAAAGATTTAATCAATGGTGGAGCATCAAAGAGGAGCAATCCATGTGCACAAATATCCTCCAATGAGAAAAATAAGAGTTGACTTTTGTGTCCATATGAGACAAAAATTGTTTTTCTTCTTTTTATAAAATATGAATAATACTTTATTTGTGCAACTTAGGATAAGAAGAAAAGTGGGGGATTTTTATTTATTAAAAGGGGAGGAAATATTCCTTTTAAATAAATAAAGATTTTGGATAAAATGGTTAGCCCAAGGTAAATAATCGAAAATGATAAAACAAGATTTGATCAAGGAAATTGATATTATTGATAAAATGCTGATTTTTGAAAATATTGATTCAGGGATTTGACAAATTGCTAAATGGGGGCCCAAAGTCTAGGTGACCATTTTAGGGTGCATACATTTGCCCCTCTTTGACTAATGTGTGATCATTTCAGGAACACATGCAGTCAAAGAAGAATTGAAATGTGAGTTCATTTTGGGATCACAAAACAACTCAGACGTGTGTTCATTTTGGGAACACGCCAGGACAAAGATAAGCAAAAAGCTGAAAGACAAGACCAACACCGTCACTACTAGGTGCAAATCAAGCCTTAGATAAAACTATCACCATCGCTGCAAGGCAATAATCAAGTTTGAAAAATAGGAGATAAAAATTGAAAGACAAAATCACCACCGTCGCTGCTAGGTGATAATCAAGTCTAAAAATAAGAATCTCAAGCTGAGCTGGATGATAAAGCTGAATCAAAGATTAAAGCTGATAGGTACTGCCCCCTCAAAATCGAAATTGAAATCAGGTAGAGGAGAACAGGAAATTGATAAACTTGATCAAATCACTAGAAATCATAATCGAAGAATAGGACAATAAGATAACCATCAAGTTGTGAGGACATGCCCCAGGTTGACTAGGTTTGACTGGGAAAGATATAGGATAAAAATTAAGTCAAACCTTAGAGAAATGAAGTGAGTGATAATGAATGATAGACTAGGAGTTTGAAAGAGATGGGGGTGAAGAAATGAAGATGCCCCAACGAAGATCGAAGGATTAGGCCTCAAATGGTCAACCAACTGCGTAGATGAGGGTGAAATTTTGAAATGTGATTTTGACTACCAAGATGAACTT
Organism: Chamaecyparis obtusa; assembly: GCA_027943335.1. Taxonomy (NCBI): domain Eukaryota; kingdom Viridiplantae; phylum Streptophyta; class Pinopsida; order Cupressales; family Cupressaceae; genus Chamaecyparis; species Chamaecyparis obtusa. The sequence goes on along the minus strand of BSBK01006457.1, from coordinate 46,757 downwards.
GGATTTTGATTTTGAGTCTGAAAATGGATTCAAGACGTCGAAATTAGCTAGGGGTGCAATTTTTGCGCAATTTTGAGGTATTTTGAAAATTAGGTTAAAAAGTCAAAATGCTATATAAGGGACAAAAAGTGTCATTTTCAAAACCATTTGTGAATAAGGTGAAAATGGAAGCATAGTAACATACATAAAATCCATCACCTATTCATTTAGAAAGGATGTTTAGAAGCATAAATAGATTTGAAAATGCTTGGAAATTAATTAGATCAAAGTACATACCTCATCATGATATTAGTCTAAAAATACCTATTTTCTAAAGTCTGTATGAAGTTTTGAAAAGTTCTATCACCTATTTTGGACTGGAAATGTCGAGGCGGACAAACCCAGAAATCTTTTCTCCAGATTCACCCAGGTCGACTTTGACCTTTTAAAAGGTCCAAGACCACATTTTTATTCCGAAGTCCGATTCCAATTCTGTTTGCAAATTCTGAAAGTTCAGTGAAAATGGTACTCTGATTTGGCCTCTGATTCCCAAAATAGCACCTGCAAATATCTGAAAAAGGGGTTTTTGGGGTGGCTATATAGGGTTTTGCCTTAGTCAAACCCCCATTTTGGTGATTCCCACCTCCACGAATAGCCGATTGAAATACTATGTGTGTGTGTATATTGAAAGTGTAAAGCTAAGATCTAATCCTCTAGATTAAAACCCTAGCATGAATATGTATGAAATAGCAATGCATAGATTTGAATGTGATAGAAAATCATACCAAGCCCCCAAGGCTAAAGTACTTCTACCATTCTCACAATCCGTAGTTGTTACTCCATGATTGAATGCTTGAAATGTTGATGATGATGGATCAAGGAAGAATGATTCCCTCTTACTCCAAATATGAATGCTTGAAGATGCTTGAAGATGCTTGAAGACTTGAAATGCTTGCTTGAACACCTTGAAAACTTGAGAGCTTGATTGCTTGAGATGAGATGTGAAAATGAGAGAGGAAGGCCTCCTTTTATAGTGAATTAGGTCACAGTCCTCTAGAAGGGACACCTTGAAGAATTAAATCCCCATCAGGTCCTAACCTTTAGAGAATGGATCTAAATTAAATGTAATTAAAGGATTTACCATTTCGGAGTCCGAAACAACTGACCCGAAGGCGGGAAGTTAATAATCCTGAAAGCCAAATTAGCAGGAATTGAAAATTTGAAATCCTAGAAAGATGAGGTTGAGGTCGAGGTCGACCCTGACCTAGTCAAGGTCGAGGTCATCCCTGACCTAGTCAGGGTCAAGGTTGACCTTGACCAGAAACCCTAACTTTTTGCCAGGATGCAGTTTAAAGGCCCCGAGGATACCCAAAAACTTAGAAATGAAGCTGGATAAGAATAGAATGTCTGTGATAGATAAAAGATCATGTGATTGACATGATGAAGGCTAGGAGGACCCATTTCTATATCCTACCTAGAAATTAGAGTCATAGAAGAGGGGAATTAAGGAGAATCCTTAGGATCTTAACCCTAATTTCACCCAGGACATACAAATGCATCCTAAATGTAGGTTTATCATGTTAAATGCACTGAAAGAGGATGCTAAACCTATCCCAATGGAAGTGCTTCCATTTTAAGATGATAGAATTTGTCATTTAGCTAGTTGAGAATTTCGAGAGCTTAGAGAGAGAAAATGGCCTAGCAAGCAGTGATTCCTATCCACAAGCATCGGTTTGAGCGTGGTCGGTTGCACAACCGGCCTCCACACTATGCTACCCTGGTGAGTTTTTAGAAAAACTTCACTTTTTTGAGTCATGAATGAGCATTTAAGATATTTAGCACATTTTTTTCAAGAATTTTCAAATTTAAAAATCTCAATTTTCAAGAACTGGGTGATATATCGCATGAAACTTTAGAAGTATCGCTCCCTTTAGAGAGAAACATCACGCGATACTTTGTGGGTCGCAAGTGTATCACACACGCATGGACACTAGTATCACACGATAACTAGCGAACTATTACATGATACCTGGAAAAGTATCGCATAATCAAAGGTATATCGCACCGCTATAGGAAGAAGTGTCACACGACACTTGTCCCAAAAGCAGTATCGCCCAAGTTAAAAAATTGATATTTTTAAGTATTTTTGAGCAAAAATGACATGGGTCTAGACAAGTTTATGCTGTATATGTCTTGTACTGATTTTTAGACATTCATCATGATATGTACTAACATCTGGCTTAGTTTAATGGTTTACAAGAGCACTTTCTGGTGTTACTCATCAGAGCACCAAAGGTGGTGGGATTGAGATGCATCCGAGATCTAGATGATTTGGGTGAGGCTAATATCTGAGCGATGAGATTTTGATACTTATTATGGTTCCCATATATCCGAGCTGATCATGGTCTACTGACAGCCTTGGTCGAGTGATGGCACAGTGACCATAACACCTTTCACTTGCCCATTAGAGAGGTGTCCATCACACTGGAGGATGTCTATCAAATTCTCTGAGTACCATGTCATGGAGAGCTGGTGAGTAAAATCATTCTTTAAGATATAATTGTTTAAATATAATGTTTCCATATGATGAAAAACTAACATGATTGCTTGCTGGCACAAGTGTACTATGATTAGGACACCACTGAGGGATGACAGGTGATACAGGTTATGTTCCAGGACGTCACCATCCTGGATCATCATGTGAGCTGGGATTGATTGATAGATGATTTTGGCAGAGACTTTCCAGTCCCTTGTATTTTTGCATCCATCATCTCACAAGTCCTAATGACTGATCGTAGTCAGAAGGGATTCCCACTCAGCTGGGGTAGGTTACTAGTGGATTTGGTAGGCAGACCTTGACGCATGGCATGGGGACCTACCATACTTGCAGAGATGTATCATGAGTTATACGAGATCATCTACAGGGATGGTCAGACATGGGCTTGCGGTGCCATCCTGGCACAGGTGTGGGCTTGGGAGCACATCAATGTGGTGCACCCTAGGGTTCAGCTGAGAGAGCGAAGATATCCATACATATATAAGTACGGAGGATTTATATCATATTCCCATATTAGGGATGTGACATACTACTAACGGATCTTGGATGAGATGACCTCCTTCACATGGAGGCCATACAGGGAGGTTGAGTCTTGGGGTGATGTAGAGGATGAGCTGAGCTACATGCTATGCAGTCAGCCATTAGTAGGATGTCATGCAGAGATAGTTGAGAGATTCTACATCACTCGGGTATGGTGACAGTTCGGGCGGCAGCAGCGGGTCTCAGCAGAGACCACCACTTATGTGAGGTCTAGGGATGAGGAGGGACATGGGTGGCTACCCATGTTAGACTATCAGTTGGCCCTTACAAAGATAGATGGGATCAAGAGGGAGCCTTGGGAGTACCTTCCTGATATGGCTGATGTAGGATCTAATGCAGCATATAGGGCTGAGCGGTAGAGGGCACCATTCCCTCATTTCACAGTACCTGATGCCCCGATAGCAGTTCAGGGTGGGGATGGGGATGATGGGGGAGACAGAGGAGACAGAGGGAGAGGGGGAGGGAGAGGGATGGAGAGAGGTGAGGGCTCTAGATCCGGTGGCCAAAAATGGTCACGGGGATGGAGATCGGTGACTCCTGAGGATGAGGTGAGACCAACTCACCGACAGGCAGAGGTACAACAGGATCAACCTGCGGGAGGGGAGGACCTAAGAGCTAGGATACAGGCTCTAGAGGTAGAGATGTAGTAGCTAAGGATCACTATATTAGTTAGAGAGTAGCAGCTCACTGATTAGTGGGTAGAGACAGAGTGGCAGGAGAGAGCCCTACAAGTTGCCCTTGCAGAGAGATAGAGAGAGGTAGCACAAGTTGCATATTATCATGGTCTCTACATATTGTAATACCCCAAAAATGGGCTATAAATTCATTAATCTCCTACATCTTCAATTCGAACAAAATCGACATCAAAGTCCTAACCTAAGGCACATCTAAACATCATCGAATCATAATTGATTATCTTAAATTTTGCATCAGGGAATATTCCTAGTAATATTCCTAATTATCTTAATTATCTTTAATTTAATGATTATTTGGCGATAAATCACATTTATCCTAAAAATTTGATTAATTGAATATTTTCATATTTAATTAATTAGATTTAATATTTGCCACTTAATTATGTAATTAAATTTAATTCTATCTATTATTAATTGTATTATTTAATTTTGACAATAAATCAAAATTCCTATCTTTAATTGATTAAATTCTTATTTAATTAATTAAAGCATGTTGTCATTATTTAATAATATAATTTTTAATAAAAGTTTGAATAAATAGTTAATTAACCCATAAATTAATTATTTATTTTCAAAAATCAGTTGAGTTGAGGATAAATCACTTTATTTATTTATTTAATTCTTAATTATTATGCATATTCAAAAGAAACAGTTAAACTCCAAATCAGAAAATCAATGCAAGTTATTGACTTTTTGGAACTCAACATCCTTTTGGAGTTCAAAAAGCTGATCTAAACTCTAATTTGAGTTAAAAAGCTGTTTTTGCATATTTTTGCATGATTTTGAGAATTAACTATCTTTTATGATCAGATAACTCAAAAATCAAGATGAGTTAATTTGAGTGATTTATGACTTTTATTCATGCACCTCCAAAGCCCTGGATTTCTATAAATTAAGGCTTTAGCTCTTCACAAATCATCTCATATTTTGCACAATCACGCTGGAGAATTGGAATTGAAGAATCAAAGCTCTTGTGAATCGACATCTTTGTGAGATCAATCTTATTTTTGCATTCATAGTTTTCATATCATTGTTAGAATCTTCATTGTTAGATCATTTAGCATAGATTCATATCAAGTTTTTCATATTAACATAGATTCATATCAAGTTTTCATTCTTATTGCATAGAAAATATCAAAAATATAGATTAATTGCATTCAATTTCATATCCATCTTTTGCATTCAAATCCTTCATTTAGGTGTCGTCTAGGTCACTGATCTCGATTACAATCTGAGAACATTAATCTCACACCTATTAGAAGGCAGTAAATCGCTTGGTTAGATAGCTTTCAATTTTGCACGATTTTGATTATAGCTAACCTCTAATGTTTTACTGAGTGTTGTGTCTACAGATCAGGTATAATTTTCACACACACATTTTCTGGCGCCCACCGTGGGGCAACCCACCTTTGCATGCTGGTTTTGATTTTTTTGGGAGCTAAAACCCCAAAGTTTCAAAGATTTAATTTTATCTCCCAAACGGCTTGGAATTTTGGTCTGAAATTTTTTTTGCAGGTTGGTGACATGTCATGGAAGATACAGTAAAAAATTTAGAATTTTCTGAGATATTTTGAATTTTTAATAATTTTTTCTTGAAATTCCAGAAAAAATTAATATCTGACGCAAATCAGCATATTTTTCAAAAAATTTTATATTTTCAGAAAGCTCTTTAAATTCTACAGGGGGTCCATTCTTTGTGTTTTACATTTGGACATGATATCATAGCTCAAATAGTCAATTTACAAAAACTGATCTGTTTTGATAAAATGGGTCTCTAGAGCACAAATGAAGAGATTTTTCTAAAATTTTTGCATTTTTGAAAAGCTCTCTATTTTTTAGCAGGGGTCTCTATTCTGAATTTCTATTTTTGTGGCCAAAATCATATCAAAAAAATTAGATCTTGTTGACTAGGTCAAGTGCAGCAAAAAAAATAAAGTTTTGTGATGGGTATGCACTTATTTTTTTTACATGGTTCAATGAATGATATGAGTTGTCATTTGGGTTGATTGCTGGTTATTATTACTGATAATAATTGATTTTTAGAGCTAACCCTATGGTTTTCATAAGTTGAATATATTTTGCATATCTTGTTTGCTTGTTTGCTTGTTGGAGAGTTCGTCACTTGCTTGCATGGAAAAGCTCAACAAAAATTGCTAAAAATCAAGTAAAATCTACTAAGCGCGTTGCAAGGATCCCAGGTATTTTCCTTCATCTAATAATATTTTGATTTGGGACTTAAAATAAATCTCTTGTGTGTCAAGCTTGTGTGCATCTTTTCATGCTTTTGATCTATTTCTACACACTTGCATAATTGATACTAGGTTGTGAACCCTTAAGGATTCATTAAGTAGTCTTAGAATACTTGTGATTGATCTTGATTGCTATCTTGGGTTATTGGACTCGCTAATCCGCCGGCCCCTCATTTCCGCCCCGTGGTTGCAATCTCAGCGCCATAAAGGGGAGGGGTCAACAGGACAGAAGCGTTAAATGTTCCACTTGGCAACCCTTTTGTGCTTTTAGGAACTCCCTTGTTTTCTAAGTTGTGGACTCATTTTTAGCTTGTGCGAGGTGTTAAGTGTTCCACCTTGTGGACTCATCTCATATTCGCTTTAAACGTTAAGTGTTCCTCTTTCTACTTTTTGGATGCTTTTGGTAGATTTGCTTTCGGAACATACATCTGTGCTCACATAGTAATTAGGCCCTATGAACACTATTTGTGATTCTTGAGAGATTGGATTCCTAGCGAAATCCTTCTTGACGATAGAATCCTTGTAGGTAGGGAGGATACTTAGTGCGTTTCACATTCAACTTAGTTAGTGAGTCTTCTCTTATTGATCGACACATTCTCTCTCCGGAGAGGTTGATAGGTCATGTGGGGTTGATATCACAAGCTTTGGTGAATCAAAATTGGTTAGTGCGTCTTCTCTTATTGATTGATACATTCTCTCCCCGGAGAGGTTGATAGATCACGTGGAGTTGATATCACAGACCTTGGTAGAACAAAACTTTGTCTTAGCGTGTCGGATTAATCTGCTTGCTTTGTTTGGGTTAAAAGTGAAGAGGTGTCAAAACCTTGAATCTGGAGCCAAGTCCCCTTGTGGTATACTATTGTGAGTCATCTTTAGAGAGGGTTAACCGTAGCGGACAATCCCTTCACAAGGCAAACTGCATTGATGGAACCTCAAGCGGTAATAGCCATTTTCGCCATGGTAGTGACAACCGCTATATAAATGTCCTTGTGGAAGAAATCTCCACGGGTATGGTTCATTGTTGGGTTGTCAGATCTCCCTAGCAGCTCTTGAAGATTAAGTTCTCGGACTGTGTCAAAACCCTGGTGCGCCGGGATTGGAGTTCACCCCTTTGAATCATAAAAGTTGCAAAGTCAAACCATTACTAAAAACCTTAGAGAGGCCAATTTTTCATTCTCAGGTATATGTGTGTTATTGCAAAACTTTTCAGAACATACACAATTAGTACTCTCAGGGATTAGCACAATTTGGTCACTTGATTGTTCATGCGCAAGGTTGCTTTTGCCCTTGTTCATTGTTTTCAGACGTGCTTGGAATCATTTGCTTGCTGTTCTGCGTGCTTATTTATCTACTTGGCTATTAAAAACGATCAAATCTGGTATAACCTTCAAAATCTAGACAGTACAATTTGCAAACAATCCAAAACTGAAAATCTTAAATTTTGCAAAAATTGACGTAAAGTTCTTTCTGGAGTCAAAAGTCATTTCAAGAAGTCAAAAGTCGTACGAGTTTTGTCAAGTGTCATTTCAGTATTACCCAACTGTCGTACAAGTTTTGTCAAGTGTCATTTCAGTATTACCCAACTGTCATATGAGTTTAGCAACTGTCATTTCATAGACTACCTAGTGTCGTACGAGTCTGCAGAGTGTCGTTTGGAAAAATTTGAGAAAGTTGTCAGAAATTGTCAAATTGCAAGATATCCAATGTTTCCAGCCTAGTTCCAGAATCTGTCAAAAATATCATTGTGTCAAGAACAGATTAGTAGCTATTGAGAATTAGTACACATGTCTCAAAGAATCAGTAAAAAAGAGGAAGAAGCTCTGATCGCCACTATAATGAAACAGATACATGCTATGCAAGTCCAGCTTGACAAACTTGGGAAAGAAAAGGAACCTCTATACTCTTTTCCATTTGATAAATACTTGTACATGTCAACATGCCCCCGAAAAAAAATTGAGCAATATGATACCTCTTCCACGGAGAGTGACACATCTAGCTTTGGAGACTATGATGACTATGATGACAGACAATGTAATGATACCTATGACACCTCTGTTCCTAAGAGTCCTCCTCATCGTCCATTCTTGCTTACTACAAATGGGCCATCACATTGGATAGATCAGGAGAGTGATCCATATGATTCTAATTATCAAAGAGACTTTGATGATTTCTATGCACAATACCCAGATGATCCATCTGTTTCACTTGAGGAAGAGAAAGTTTACCACACTGATTATAAACATGCATACTATAAGGATCTCTCCTCTAAGAACTCTCAGGCTGAAAATAAAGATTACACTCTCAAGCAAGATCATGTTAATGTTGGACCTTTGTCTTGTGATGGTTCCCTTCCATCCCCTACTTCCTCCAATACCCATACATTTCCTAAAGCTTCCGAGTCTTTCAAATCTTTCACAGAACCTTCATCTGACACAAGCTCTGATATTTTTCATGTGGTTCCCTATAGTTATCCTCCAGGGCTACCTCTTAAAGAAACTCAAGCTAACCTTCACTTGGCTGCAAATACTTTCAATAATGATAAACCTAAAGAGCCTAAGCCTTCATATGCTATAATGCCTACTTCAACTAGTCCTTCACCATCTCTTCAAAAATCATCCATACAATCCCAACATGCTTCCTTGTCCTTAGAAGTGGCTCCATGTCAAGAGGACTCTAAAAATGATAAAGAAAAGAACATAAGGAAAGATCAAGATCAAGAAGCCTCCATGTCATCCACTCCTTTTTCTAATGTCTCTTATCTACCTCAGAGTTCTTTTGATCTTGTACCCCCTTTTTCATACATTCCACCATGTCTTAAGTCTTTTCTTAAGCAAGATCAAGCTACTACTTACACTAATGAGCTTATTGACAATCAAAATAACCTTACTACGCTTGCACTTTCCAAAGATGATACTTCCATTAAGGTTGGTAAAAATGATGTTCCTTCCAATGTTAAGCCTATTGAAAAACAAGAGAAAAATTATGCGCTTATGCTATCCGAAGATCCTTGTCAAGATCAAAGTCTTTCATCTTCTTGTTCTACCACTCCATGTTCACTTCCACTTTCTACTCTTCCTAAGTCTTCGCAAGCTTTGAATGATCCTATCAAAGAAAATGCTCTTATTCAAGATGTCCATGATTTTATTGAAAATTCTAATGCTCACTCTAAAGATGCTGATATCCTTGGTTGTCATATAGATGATGATGAACTTATTGATTATCCTTTTGCATCTTCCACTTCCATCCTTGGACCTCTTCCACCACTACTAAGGGCTTCATGCCTTCCTTCCATCTTGGGTCCTTATGTCCCTTCACTTTCCCCTCTTAGCTCTCTTGATTTGCCATCCATCTTAGGTCCTTACATACCTCCATCTCCCATCTTTCCTCAAGATCAACATAGATGCATACCCTTGAATCTTTTTCATCCACCCACCCATCTAAACCAGTCATATCCTCCTCCTTCTTCCACAAGTCCCAAGTCCTTTGGAAGTAACTTGAATGTTCAATACAAGACAAAGAAGCAATACAAGAATCCATCAAAAAAAGATCACCATCTCTCCTCTAATAGACATGGAAACATAAAGTCAAAAGAGATATCTAAGAAAAAAATTACAAGACAAGTATGGGTTCCAAAATCCATCATTGAAGATATTATCTCTAAATCATCAAAAGGAAATAAAAAGCCTATGACTATATGGATTCCAAAGTCTCTCTTGAAAGAGTCTGGTGTTGAACAAAAAGTGAAATTGACATTCAAGCTTCCAAAGACTTCCACTTCATCTCCTTCCAAAACTATTCTTCCATTCCATGTGCCTAAACCACAACCTCTGCTATCCATTCGCCATATTCCTTCATGTATTCCCTCATTCACATTTCCTCCACCCTCTCGTCACCCTTCAAGGTATGTGTTGATATTGAGCTTTCCTTCCTTTCCACCTACCCTTTTACAATCCTTCCATGCATTATCCTTCTACCTTCTATCATTTTTTCTCATTTGCCTATTCCTCCTATCTTCCAACCTCACTCGCTTTACATAAAACCCTATCCTCCATTTTTCTCTTCCATGTTCCTTTCCCTATCAGCATCTTTGAGCATATCATTTGCATCCTTGGCATATCATGGTTTATCCTTTCAAGGAGCATTATCTAAAAAGCTTGCCTTCTTCCAAAAAAAATAAAATAAAAAATAAAATAAAAAATAAAATAAAAAATAAAATAAAAAATAAAATAAAAAAATAAAAAAAAATTGAAAATGTGCCTTGGTGAAAACCTGGAAACAGGCACCTTGGTAGCAAAAGTAAAGAGAAATAAATTCGTCCTATGGTGAAAACCACTTCCTTGTGGCACCTTGGATAAGTACCATGATGAAAACCTGGCAATCAGGCATCATGCGTAGTTCTTCTACATATTTCATCCATTCCATCTTCTCTCTTTGATCTTGACAATGTTGATCTATACACGAATATTTGGCTAATTTTTGAGCTATCTTACAGTGATCTTGCTTTCATTCCTTTCATGTTTAGCCTTCATATCCATCTTCCTCCATTCATTTTCACCTATCGCTATCCTTTTCCCCTTTGGTCTTGATCTAATAAAAAAAAAAAAAAGAAAGAGTAAAACACTATGCTATGAAACCTCTTGACATGTCTACTCCTTTGGACTACATCCTGTCCTTCTTTGGCATTACGCTTTTGTGACTTATATCCTATGCTGACCTTTTTTTGCTTGTCCAAATGCACTTTACATGACAATTTTTCCCTAGCTTGGGTATTCTTGAGGAGTTTCCCCTTGAGGATTTCTTCCCTTCATTTTCCTTCATTCTCTTATCTTCCATCTCTTCCACCAGCTTGCTAATCCCTCTTGTTCTCCACCTTGCTAGACATTGGGACTGCACGATATGATCTTGCTTGGGAGTTTGCAAATGGAAAAAGATGCTATCAAGTATACCAAGTATCAAAACCAGTATCAGAACAATTATCAGAACAAGCATCAGAACCAGTATCAGAACAATTATCAGAATCATTATCAAAATCAGTATCAGAACTAGTATCAGAACCAAGTATCAGAACAAGTATCAGAACCAGTATCAGAATCAGTATCAAAACTAGTATCAGAACAAGTATCACAATGAGTTTCAGAACAAGTATCAGAACCAGTATCAGAACTAGTATCAGAACCAAGTATCAGAACAAGTATCAGAACCAGTATCAGAATCAGTATCAAAAGTAGTATCAGAACAAGTATCACAATGAGTTTCAGAACAAGTATCAGAATGCCTACAGGGGCTACACCTTTCGCTTTAGTTTATGGGTCTGAAGCGGTATTGCCTATTGAGGTTGAAATCCCATCACTCAGAATCAAAATGAATGGACTTGTCACTGATGAAGACTACAGAGTGTCGAGGTTACAAGAACTTGAACTACTAGATGAGCGCAGACAAGCAGCGTATGATCATCTCAGAGTGTATCAGAAAAGAATGTCTAGAGGCTACAACAAGAAGGTCAGACATAGAGAATTTCAGGTTGGCGATCTAGTGTTGAGAGAAAATCCTAAAAATCAATCACATCGAGAACGCAAGGGGAAGTTCGAACCCAACTGGCTGGGTCCCTTTGTAATCACTGCTACTTTTGGCTCTGGTGCCTATCAACTCTCAACGACTGAAGGAGAACAGCTCCAAGAACCAATCAACGTTCTCCATCTGAAGAAATTCTACGCCTAAGGCATTCAGTGCTTGGTAAATGTCCTGAAAAAAATCTTAAAAATCAGAAAAAGTCCTGAAAAAATGAACATCTTGGTGAAAACCTAGCAATAGGCACCTTGATGATTCACAAAAAATATCAAAAAATATCAAAAGTACAAAAAAATTGAAAAAATGAAAAATACCAAAAAAAAAAAAAAAGTGCCTTGGTGAAAACCTGGAAACAGGCACCTCGGTAGCAAAAATAGAATCTCTACCAAGATGGTGAAAACTCGGCAAACGGGCACCACTTGTTCCAAAATGCTCCATCTATCAGCACAATCTTGGTCTTTCCCAGCTTTCAGTCTTGCTTTAGTTTGTACATATCTCCCGGTTTGTTCCTGCATTTCCAGTTTTCAATAAGTCGGCCTGTACACCAACCAGCTCAAGCGTTTGCATCCTATCAATGTTCACACTTGGGGGCAATCAATGTCATATCCTATGGTCTCCCATGTATCTTAGACGTGTCATATCCACTCAGAGTCCTTTGAAGCTTCAAGTTGAGTCAGTCAGTCAGTCTCGTCTCCAGAAAGGATTTTGCATCAACAACAATCAAACATCAAAACTCAACTGAAAACAATCTGTGCTTTTCATGCTTTTATCTCCTTGTATGCTTACTGATTCGCATTGAGATTTTTGCATATTGTGTCCCTTCGAGCTCTTCAATGATGTCCTTTACAGGATTTAGAGAGTGATGACTGGGGGCATAATCTTTTCTTTGTCTTCTGCTTGTATGTGAAAATCTAACAGCTTTGGAAATTTTGGATTGAAATGGTGTCCGACTGTAAGAGCCTCTATCTCAAATTGGATGGCCATGCGTACCTCAACCATTGATAACCGAAAAATTCAAGGAAGTTTGATCTAACTATTGTCTTTTTGAGTAAGTTCTTTCTCCTACTGTGGAACGCAATCTTGCCTAAGGATGTGAATGATAAAGGGTCACTACGGGTAATTCACATTGGATTTAGAATGATCTCTTGACTGTTTGATGTGTTTGCAATGCAAGGCGTATTCAGGTCATCACGACATTTATGTTTTGATGCTTGTACAAATTGCTATATCAAAATGGACATGATATTTAGGTCATCCTGGCATTTGTGCCTTGATGCTTATATTTAATCCAACATTTTGAAAATAAAGTCAATATTCATATATCCATGGTTGTTGTCCAGTGGGTGTTGTATTGATTCTTGCGCATACAAATCGATATTCATATGTCTATGGTTTCATGGCTAGTGGGCATTGTATTGATTTATTCGGTTACCTAAAAGTTCAATGATGATAACAAATCGACACATGATCAGTGACTAGGTCCTAGGTCTTAGGTTGCATTTTATTTTGCATGTCTCATTGCATTTTGCATGTTTACATGATCTCACAATGATTAAACGAACTTCAATGCTTAAATGATTTTTCAAATCGCATCTTCAAGTCTAACAAGAGCTGAATCTCACATGAAGGTTCCTCCAATGAAATAGCAAGTAGAATCCTTTTTCGGGATCAAAATTCAAATCTGAGATCATTCATATTATTAACTACTTGCATATTCGATCTTCAATCATCACAGAAATCTAGTATTCAACTTAACTGATTATCTTACATCAAACTATCAAAATTTCAACTTGGTCAACCATGGTCAACTCATGGTCAAACCTAGTCAAACTTGGTCTTTTGGGACCTTCCAACGATGCAGAATGCGTTCTCGGATGTAAATAACCACTTCTCAGATCAATTAACATGCTTCTAAACTATCAACGCTGACTTTTCTTGTCAGATTTCAATTTTAATCCCGAAGGGGGCATGCTATTGCACATCATTCAAAGTCTATAAATCAAGTTCTATCGATCAAGTCTATCAATATCTTTCATTAGTGATCAAGACAAACAATCACGTCTAGTTACTGATTCATCAAAAGTCCTCATCGCTCGGGGCAAATCTATCATCACTTGGGGCATATCAGATTCATCAAGATCCATATCAATCTGATATTTTCTTAATCTTGTAAACTGTATCAATTTTTGCAACCATCGGATCATAGTGTTCTTTCCTTGGTTCTTCGGCAACTGAAGGATTCGGATGTGATACCTGCTAGTTCTGCTAAGACAATCGAGTCTAGAACGGGTCACTCACTTCTTATCAATCCTAAGGTTCAGAATCAGGCATTTTGACACTTTTTCGCAATCATAGGTTCATTTGCTGCTACAGTGAACATTATCTTTGGTCATTCAAGACTTATTATCTCCATCTTAATTCAATATCAATCAACTCCTATCTCAATATCTTTCAATCGGTTTCTATCTTGAGATCGGTTTATCTTTTGAATCAGTTTCATATCTTTATCAAACACAGACTATCTTTGAACCACTGCGCTTCGCACAGTAATTCAAAGAGGGGCAAAATGTAATACCCCAAAAATGGGCTATAAGTTCATTAATCTCCTACATCTTCAATTCGAACAAAATCGACATCAAAGTCCTAACCTAAGGCACATCTAAACATCATCGAATCATAATTGATTATCTTAAATTTTGCATCAGGGAATATTCCTAGTAATATTCCTAATTATCTTAATTATCTTTAATTTAATGATTATTTGGCGATAAATCACATTTATCCTAAAAATTTGATTAATTGAATATTTTCATATTTAATTAATTAGATTTAATATTTGCCACTTAATTATGTAATTAAATTTAATTCTATCTATTATTAATTGTATTATTTAATTTTGACAATAAATCAAAATTCCTATCTTTAATTGATTAAATTCTTATTTAATTAATTAAAGCATGTTGTCATTATTTAATAATATAATTTTTAATAAAAGTTTGAATAAATAGTTAATTAACCCATAAATTAATTATTTATTTTCAAAAATCAGTTGAGTTGAGGATAAATCACTTTATTTATTTATTTAATTCTTAATTATTATGCATATTCAAAAGAAACAGTTAAACTCCAAATCAGAAAATCAATGCAAGTTATTGACTTTTTGGAACTCAACATCCTTTTGGAGTTCAAAAAGCTGATCTAAACTCTAATTTGAGTTAAAAAGCTGTTTTTGCATGTTTTTGCATGATTTTGAGAATTAACTATCTTTTATGATCAGATAACTCAAAAATCAAGATGAGTTAATTTGAGTGATTTATGGCTTTTATTCATGCACCTCCAAAGCCCTGGATTTCTATAAATTAAGGCTTTAGCTATTCACAAATCATCTCATATTTTGCACAATCACGCTGGAGAATTGGAATTGAAGAATCAAAGCTCTTGTGAATCGACATCTTTGTGAGATCAATCTTATTTTTGCATTCATAGTTTTCATATCATTGTTAGAATCTTCATTGTTAGATCATTTAGCATAGATTCATATCAAGTTTTTCATATTAGCATAGATTCATATCAAGTTTTCATTCTTATTGCATAGAAAATATCAAAAATAAAGATTAATTGCATTCAATTTCATATCCATCTTTTGCATTCAAATCCTTCATTTAGGTGTCGTCTAGGTCACTGATCTCGATTACAATCTGAGAACATTAATCTCGCACCTATTAGAAGGCAGTAAATCGCTTGGTTAGATAGCTTTCAATTTTGCACGATTTTGATTATAGCTAACCTCTAATGTTTTACTGAGTGTTGTGTCTACAGATCAGGTATAATTTTCACACACACATTCCTCTGTTGTACCCAAATTGATGGATTGAGTTGGCTCAATCAGAACTGGAGATCTATCCTGTAAATGACTTGGAAGGACATCAAATATCTCATCCTTAGGTGCCTCAGAGAGGTTTTCACCTTCAGATACGTCTTTTCTTTTTACTTTTGTCAGTTCTGAGACTGCCACAAAGTGGTTTTCACCCTCAGAACTCTTTTTCTTTTTCCTTTTACTCTTGTTTTTCTGACTAAGATATTTGATGTCCGACTCGGTCATGCTGACACTCGGTTCACTGATGGAAGTACTCATAGGCTCAACTGCATTAAGGTAGCAGGCAAGGGCATAGTCATTTGGGAAGGTATACATACCATGGTTTGGGTTGGTGGAAGTTTGGTCGATAAGATTAGGGCGTTGGATAGTCAAAGTGGGAAAGGCTTGGGATATGGTGTTCACGGATGTGGATATGTCATCATTGGTCCTAACCTGACGCTCAAGTTCAAAGGTGATATTACAGCTCAGAATGTTCAATTCGTGAATAGGCTCAACATCATCATAGGAGTCCTCTTCAGCCATAGGTGGATCAGACACGTTAAGTTCATTGTTTCGCTCTAGACCTACGTTGGGTTGAGAGACATATTGGTGAATAAAATCAATAGATTTCTCTGTTATAAGCTCATCTTCTTCTGGAATGGCACCCCATTCATAATCATTTGACTCATCTTCTGATTCAGAATCTCTAGGAAATCTTAGAAAGTGCGTGAAATCAGGATGAATACCCCAAGAAGCATTACCCTCAGTCTCTGACTTGAATTCATATTCATGGGAATCAGTGTCAGAATAACTACCCCCTGCTTCTCGATCAGTTTGATTGCCTTCGAGATTGGCTGGTTCTTGTGGTACAACCATCTCTTGCACTACAGTAGGTTCTTGTGTTTCTACTACATTAATTCTTTTGATAGGATCATCTGTATCATCAAGAAGATCTTTGATCTCTTTAGGCAATTTTTCATAGGGGATAAGCTCAGAGCTATCTGAATCATCATCAGAGGGTTCTATTTCTTCTTTCTTAAGAAGGGGTTCTCCTGGTGCAATTTGTTCTATGACATGAGAACAACCACCTTTGAGATGATAGGGTTTCTTCTTAAACCCTATGCCACCAGTATCTTTTTTGGCTCGACCAATATGTGAAATGGGGGTCACAAGACCCTTTCCCCTAATTCCTAGAGGTCCTTGACCAGAATATCCCATCTTGGCTATCAATTTGTTTCCTGGACCATATGAATTAGAAGGGACTGTAGGTGCTATAGATTCACTAGGTTGAACAATTTTAGATTCAGAATCCTCTTTATATAGCCATGCCAGCACAGCTTCATCCTCTTCAAATTCTTGTTTAGATACTTGCTCCACCACAAAATGTCTTTTGTATGCTTCCATAGGTTCCTTAGGTTATGATTTAGACTGCTTCAAAGATTGGCCATATGACTTAGGTGAGATTGGGAGAGATGTCAGAGACAAGACTGGCTCTATAGTGTATTCTCCCATCCCATTTTCTTTGATATTGATCTCTTTAGCAATGTCATCCATCTTAGAGGTGGAAGCCACATTTTGTTGCTTGATGGAAGATTCTCTGTTATTGGGAACAAGTTTATCGGCACTTTCCTTCAATGTATTGCAAGTTGTACTCAGATCAGCTGGGATAGTAACCTCCACTCCTTCATAGGGAAATTTCAAGCATTGATGGTATGTTGAAGGAATAGCCTGCATTTCATGTATCCAGGGTCTCCCTAGAAGGATATTGTAAGCCAATGGTAGATCGAGCACCTGACATGTGGTATCTTTGATGACTGGACCCATCCGGATGGGCAAGACAATGGTGCCTTTAGAAGCTCTTTCTTGTTCATCATAGGGTTTTATGGTGATCTTCTTTCGAGGATCAATAGCCATCTCTGAGAATCCCAACTGTGTGATTAAGTTGTAAGAACAAATGTTGAGGCCTGCGCCCCCATCTATCAACACACGTTTGACTCGACGGTTCTGGATCAAGACTTCTATGTGCAAGGGCTGATTATGTGGGTGACTTAGGGAGTTGTCATCCTCTTCTGAAAAGGAGATATATTGCGGAGATGTTAGATGACCAACCATAGTTTGGAACCTGTCTAGATCTAGATCATCAGGAACATTAGAGCTGAGCAAAGCTTTGTCTAGGATATCTCGGTGAGCTGGAGAGATTCGAAGTAACTCAAACATAGAGATTTTGGCATTGGTATGATGGAGTTGTTGTACGATGCTGTAAGATGTAGGTCTGGTATCCTTTGGATTGGAAGATTTCGAGGCAACCTTCTGTTTAGAAGCAGATGTGAGATTGAAAGGTATCTTAGGGACATCAAATGAATTTGGTGTTTGTCCTTTCAGATGCGTCTGAGCTTGTGATCTGGTAACTGCATTAGCTGAGGAATGATTTCTATCTCTTCATACAATCGTGATGACATTACAGCTCTCAGAGAGGCATGGTTCCACCATATTGATGACAACATCGTTTCCAGGGTAGGCATAGTTGACTTTTGCCCCCATGTTAGGCTGAGAAGTGGAAACTCCCTTGCCATGTTGTGAAAAAGGTTCTGTAAATGCTGTGTGATCATTATTGCTGGTAGGATTATCGATTGTGATGTCCCCTTGATCTATCAAGTCTTGAATGGTATGCTTCAAATGGAAGCATCCATTAGTTCTGTGGCCTTTAGTTCGATGGAAAGCACAAAATTCATTATCTTTCCACCAACATGGTTTTGGATCCGGATCAGGTTTTCGGATTGGTGGTAAAGAGATCATGTTATCAGCTATCAGGGTCCTCAGAGCAGATTCCAAAGATTCTCCCAGGGGAGTAAACTTTCATTTATTATCCCATCGTTTGAATGGCTTCTTTCGAGATGGTTCAGCAGATTTTTGCTCTGAAGCTTCAATGGCTTTGGTGGCAAGGGTGAGATTGTAGGCCGGTGCCTTTGATGGGGTGTGGATAGTGTCAACAACACCATCAGAAATGATACCTTTGTTTCTATTCCAGGTCTTGTTTTTATCTTTTGAGCTAGATCCCGATTCAGACTTGTCCTTTTGAAGTGTGATTTCTCCTTTCTTGACAAGTACTTTCTCAATCTTGATTGCATTATCCACCATTTTATCAAAAGATACATGATCTTGCATTTGCAATGGATAGTTGAGCTCTGGAACAAGGTTATTGATAAAGATTTCAAGTTTCTCCATTTCGGGAATTGGTCTAGCATATAAAGAAAACTTCTTTCGCCACCTCTTGAGAAAAGTTAGGAATGATTCCCCTGGATATTGCTTGAGGTTACAGATATCGATCATGGTAATCGGATGTTGAATATTGTAGGAATATTGTTGATAAAACAATTTAATCAATTCCTCAAAAGTTTTGATCGTAGAAGGTAATCTTGAAAACCACTGAATGGATGCTCCTCCCAAGGATCTAGGAAAAAGACGCATTAGATAAGTCGGTTCATGCATGAATTCCATGGATTGTGTACAGAACTCTCTGACATGATCTTGAGGATCAGAGTGCCCGTCATATTTGTCATACTTTGGTATCTCCACTCTTTTTGGGAATGGAGGCATATACAAGTCTTTGTCAAAAGGGAAAGGACAAAGGGCCTCCATGGAGAATTCCTTGGGTTCCTTCTCTTTCTCAATTTTATTCATTTTGACCTGCATAGCGTGCAGCTGGTTCATTATGGCCGTCATTGGAGTTTCTTCCTCATGCGTGATGATATCTTCGACATTGAAGTGAGGAGGAAGTTTAGCTCCTTCTTGGGCTAATTGCAAAAAGTATGCCTCTCTATCCATTTTCAAGAAATGCCTCATCATTCTTTTGAATTCATCGTCATTCTGACACCGATGGATTTCAGAGGGTGTAGGGTCTTGGTCGGCATTATGTTGAGAGTGGTGTCCCTGGGATCCTCCTCCTAGAGAACCATGGTTTGTCCCTGCTTGAGACATGGTAGGAGTTTTTGGGCTCCCTGGAATAGATTGAGGAAGAGTTTGTTGATTACCTCTGTGAGTTGATAGAGGAGGTCTGTAACCAATTTTCAATCGAAAGTTACCGAGACCGTCGTCTTCGTAGATACCTGACTTGATGAGTTGTTCAAGAGTTGGACCCGGGGTATTGGTCAAAAGTAAGTTTTGAGATGTTTCTTCTGATTTCTTGTGTGAAGAAGCTCTGGTCTCCACCATTAACTTTGAATGAAACAGAAGAAAAGGATGAAGACAACTGAAGAACAATTTGATTTGAGAAAATTGGATGACGCAACCTTGTCAAGATTATGATAGTTTTGAAGATCTGATGAGATGTGGGTGAAGGAAACTGTGCCTTGGATGCATGGGATAGATCGCCCAAAAGATAGCGAACACGAGTTCTCAACACTTAGTTTGTTTTTGAAGATTGATTGATTGAAGATTGATAGTTATGACAAGGTTTTGACACGAGATAAAAAGGACTCAAATTGATCAAACAAAAGACTAGATCGGATTCAAAAGATCAAACTCAGAAAATGGTAGAATGCTCAAGAAATGTGTGTGTGAAAATTATACCTGATCTGTAGACACAACACTCAGTAAAACATTAGAGGTTAGCTATAATCAAAATCGTGCAAAATTGAAAGCTATCTAACCAAGCGATTTACTGCCTTCTAATAGGTGCGAGATTAATGTTCTCAGATTGTAATCGAGATCAGTGACCTAGATGACACCTAAATGAAGGATTTGAATGCAAAAGATGGATATGAAATTGAATGCAATTAATCTATATTTTTGATATTTTCTATGCAATAAGAATGAAAACTTGATATGAATCTATGCTAATATGAAAAACTTGATATGAATCTATGCTAAATGATCTAACAATGAAGATTCTAACAATGATATGAAAACTATGAATGCAAAAATAAGATTGATCTCACAAAGATGTCGATTCACAAGAGCTTTGATTCTTCAATTCCAATTCTCCAGCGTGATTGTGCAAAATATGAGATGATTTGTGAAGAGCTAAAGCCTTAATTTATAGAAATCCAGGGCTTTGGAGGTGCATGAATAAAATCCATAAATCACTCAAATTAACTCATCTTGATTTTTGAGTTATCTGATCATAAAAGATAGTTAATTCTCAAAATCATGCAAAAACATGCAAAAACAGCTTTTTAACTCAAATTAGAGTTTAGATCAGCTTTTTGAACTCCAAAAGGATGTTGAGTTCCAAAAAGTCAATAACTTGCATTGATTTTCTGATTTGGAGTTTAACTGTTTCTTTTGAATATGCATAATAATTAAGAATTAAATAAATAAATAAAGTGATTTATCCTCAACTCAACTGATTTTTGAAAATAAATAATTAATTTATGGGTTAATTAACTATTTATTCAAACTTTTATTAAAAATTATATTATTAAATAATGACAACATGCTTTAATTAATTAAATAAGAATTTAATCAATTAAAGATAGGAATTTTGATTTATTGTCAAAATTAAATAATACAATTAATAATAGATAGAATTAAATTTAATTACATAATTAAGTGGCAAATATTAAATCTAATTAATTAAATATGAAAATATTCAATTAATCAAATTTTTAGGATAAATGTGATTTATCGCCAAATAATCATTAATTAAAGATAATTAAGATAATTAGGAATATTACTAGGAATATTCCCTGATGCAAAATTTAAGATAATCAATTATGATTCGATGATGTTTAGATGTGCCTTAGGTTAGGACTTTGATGTCGATTTTGTTCGAATTGAAGATGTAGGAGATTAATGAACTTATAGCCCATTTTTGGGGTATTACACATATAAGCAGTACCAGTGGGTCAGAGGGCTCCTTCCTACTTAGCAGTAGTGGGTAGATTGGATGTGGTACTAGATGTGGCACCACCTCCTCCACCACTAGGTCCTCAGGATGATGGCAACAAGTCCTAGGTTTAGGGCTTAGGTTTAGATGTTTTGGACATATCATGAAACTTTGTGATCCATATTTTGGGATCTCATATTGTATATTGTATGATGACATTGTTATATATATGAGATTACTGGATGTTCGATATATCTTGTGTTTATGTCTCACTTGTGATGGATGTATCAATTTATGTATTGTCTTGTCATTTTGCTCAAAATGTATGTTATAAATGCTCATGTATATTCTCTCTCATAGATGTATGATTGATCCTCATGTGTATGATATAGACTCATATTTCTGAAAATGACATTTTTGAGATATAGATATGATGATATGATTAACCCCTTGTGATGATAGGAATAGGTCGTGATGAAAGATAAGGAGAAAAAGACATGATCCAGAAAAGGGAAGATGAGCGCAACTGACCGATAGGTCCATGTAAGATGAAAAGGAGAGGTCTCTCCATATGCAAGATGCAAAACTAATCTAACATGACCCTAAAAATGCAAGCTACTATGAAAAGTGGTTGACTTGCAAGGTCACAATGCTTATAAACATCTAATTATCATCATCGAGCTTTTATTGGTAGCATCGTAAGATCATACAATACACACTAGTATGACTATGTGAATCTGAGTATGATCTATATCAGATAGAATGTGGAAATCCCACCTAGGCACTAAAGATATGTAGGTCAAGATGACTAGTGTAGTGAGATTACCTAAGTTTGTTATAGTGATATTATGCTTGTACTAAGACACATGAAAGTTAGGGTAGCTATAAGCATGCACTCGCAAAATAGTCAAAGATAATACCTTATCAATCCCTAGTGTCAAGTAGGACCAGCATAAATGCTCATGACAATTAGGATCAATGAAATATACCCACAAGCAGATAAAGAAATAAAACATGTTCTCATACCCTCAGTCTCTTCTAGCTATGCATCATCAAAAACTTCTTAGGGAGAGACCACTCATCAAAGAAATCCTCATAGACAGCACACAAAGAAAAATAAAGTCAACATATCTCAATTGAGTTGATTGTTTAAGTGTGTGTGTGTTGGTCATAGAGTCAAACTTTGAGTATCAAATTTGCTAATGAGTGATATTGCATCATACTTAGACTGGTGGATAAGACATCTGATAAGTTTTGAGAAACACTCGACACTAGGGTAGTGTTGAAAAACACAGTTTGGGGTGGTGTTGAAAAACACCTATTTGTGAAATGCCCCAAGAGACAAATGCACCTAAAGGACCTATGCTAACAGGTATGCCCCCTAGACAAAAATAAAGACCAATTCTAGACCAAGTCAAATAAGGTCAAGAAATGATGGAGAATGGCTAAGTGTCGAGGACGCATGCTAAGAGACAAGGGTGCAAAGGCCTCAAGTAGTGCCTGTTTCCAGGCTTTCACCACTTGGAGATTTTTTTTATTTTTTGATTTTTTTGTATTTTTGCTACCAAGGAACTTGTTTCCAGGTTTTCACCAAGGCACTTTTTTTTCTTTTTTTTTTTTGCATTTTTTTATTTTTTTGTATTTTTTAGGACTTTATATGCTTTTTAGGATTTTTTTCAGCATCATATATGAATTTTTTTAGAATTTTTCCAGGATCAATAAGATATGTACAAAGGATGCTCCCAGACTGAATAGGCATCATTGATAGAACTTCTTGAGGTGAAAAACATTAATAGGATCAGGGAGTTGTTCCCCCTGTTCATCAGATAGCAAGTAAGCACCTGTCCCAAAAGCAGCAGTAATAATGTATGGTCCAAGCCAATTAAGTTCAAATTTTCCCTTTTGTTCTCGATGTTGTTGGTTCTTAGGATTCTCACGTAGGACAAGATCTCCTACTTGAAATTCTCTAGGGTGAACCTTCTTGTTGAATGCTTTGGACATACGCTTTTGGTAGACTCTCATGTGATCAAAAGATGTTCTACATTTCTCATCAAGAAGTTCCAATTCTTGCAATCTCATGGCACGATAATCTTCATCTATAATCAAACCTTTGAGAGAGACTCTAAGTAAGGGAATCTCAACTTCTAAAGGTAATACTACGTCAGCACCATAAGTGAGGGCAAAAGAAGTAGCCCCTGTGGGAGTACGAATACTCGTTATGTAGGCCCATAAGGCTGGATTGATCTGTAAGTGCCAGTCTCGACCATTCTTGTGAACTATTCTATGGAGAATCTTAAGAATGGTTTTATTAGAGGCCTATTCTTGTCCATTTCCTTGTGGGAAGTAAATGGAGGACCAATGTTGTTTTATCTTGAATTTCTTGCAGAGGTGTGTAAGGTCCTTATTTTTGAACTGACCTCCATTTTCAGTGATTATCTCAAAAGGTATCCCAAATCGATAAATGATGTGATTCAATATGAACAAAGAGATTGTCTTTCCTAAAGCAACAGATAGTGGAACGACTTCTACCCATTTGGTAAAGTAGTCAGTAGCAGTAATAATGAATTTATGTCCACCTGATGAGTTGGGACGAATCTGCCCAACAAGGTCAAAGGCCCAGCACTGAAATGGCCAATGAGAAATAGAAGGAATAAGCTCCCTACTTGGAGCATGAATCAGGTTTCCATGTTTCTGACACTTTTCACATGATTTGGCAAAAGCTATAACATCCATCTGCATTGTGGGCCAATAGTACCCCGCCCTAAGTAACCTTCGGGCCATGGCAAGACCATTAGAATGTCCTCCACAAATGCCCTCATGGATGTCAACTAACGCTCAGTCGGACTCATCCTTTTCCAAGCACCTATGAAGTGTCCCATCTAAACCCCTCCTATACAGATCACTAGAGATAAGGGTATGGCGAGAGGCATTACAGACAAGGTTGCTTCTTTTAGAGCGATTAAAGGATTTTGGAATGATGCCATCACAAAGATATGAATAGATAGCACCATAACAGGAAGACTCATGAGTGACCAAGATACAAATGATGTGGCTTTCAGAGGAGTCAAAGATGGGATGATGTAGCTATTCCACCAGGAATTCAAATCTTGATTCATGTTGTTCCAACTGAAGGAGGGAAGCTAATGTAGCCATAGCATCTGCAGCCTTGTTTTCTGCTGTAGGGATTTGTTGAAATGTCACAAATGTGAAATAGTGTCGTAATGAATCAACCATCCTTTTGTAAGGTATCAACTTATCATCCTTAGTTTGGTATTCTCCATTCACTTGCTTGATAATCAATTGCGAATCCCCAAAGACATGTAACTCTGTTATATTCCACTCAATAGCCATCTTAAGTCCATTGGTTAGAGCCTCATATTCTGCAATATTATTTGTGCATGGGAACAAAAGTTTTTAAGACTTAGGTATGTTGTACCCATGAGGAGAAATAAACAATACTCCAACTCCTGATCCATTTTGCATATTTGAATCATCAAAGAACATTTTCCAAGTACGCGTGGTCATGTACATTATGTGCTCATCTAGGAATTCCACTTGAATAGGCATGCTATCTTTGACTGGGAAATTATCAAGTTGATCTGCAATAGCTTGCCCCTTTATAGCCTTATGCCCAATGTACTCTATATCAAATTCTGACAAAACCATCATCCACTTAGCAAGTCTGCTCGTGAGAGCAGCCTTACTAAGCAAATACTTAAGAGGATCAATTTTTGCAACAAGATGTATAGTATGGGCAAGCATGTAGTGCCGCAACTTTTGGGAAGCAAACACTACCACAAGACAAGACTTTTCAATACTATTATAATTGATCTCATAAGATACTAGAGTACGACTAATGTAGTAGATGGATCTTTCCTTCCCAGTGTCATCAAGTTGAGCCAACAATACCCCCAAGGAAGATTCTGTTGCTGAGATGTACAAAATTAATGGTTTTCCTGGGATAGGAGGCATTAAAATTGGAGGATTAGCCAAGTATTTCTTTATTTGATCTAGGCTCTTTTGGCAATCCTCATTCCAGGCACATGTGGTTCCTTTATGCAATGTCTTGTTGAATGGTTGTGCTCTATCTACAAGCTATGAAATAACCCTCCATATGGATTGGAGTCATCCTTGAAGACTTCTCATCTGACTAATGTTCTTAGGAGGAGGCATATTTAATATAGCTTGAACCTTTTCAGGATCCACCTCTATTCCTTTGGCTGAAATTATAAATCCTAGAAGTTTACCAGAGGTAACCCCAAAGGCACACTTCATTTTTTAATCCAAATGGCATGACATTCCAACAATAGGTTCCCCATGCACATGTGAAGGTTGTCTTTTCTTGATCCTTAGGAGCTATTTTTATTTGGTTATAACCAGAAAAACCATCCATTAAAGAGTATATCTCATAGCCCACAATCATATCCGCTATCATGTCTATGTTAGGGAGTCGAAAGTCATCCTTTGGGAAAGCTTTGTTAAGATCTCTAAAGTCTGTGCATACACAAATGGACCCATCATGCTTTGAAACTAGAACAATATTTGAGATCCACTCGGCATAGTCGATAGCTCTAATAAACCCTACTCCCAAGAGCTTTTCTAATTCAGCCTTAACAAGGAGAGCTATGTGAGGATGCATTTTCCTCAACTTCTATTTTAATAGTTTAATTCCTAGAGCTATAGATAAGTGATGCATAATAAGATTAGTGTCAAGCCCTAGCATGTCTGAATATGTCCAAGCAAAATTGATTTTCTTCTTTTGTAAGAACTTTGTATATGCCTCTTTTTCTTGCACTGACAGAGACTGAGCTAGATGAATCACATGTGGAGCCTCTTTTGTATTCAAATTTACTGGTTGTGTAGGTTCAATAAGAACTGATGACCTATCTTGGAAATAACTCGACAGGTTATTAAGTACCCCATCCTTAGGTACACACAAAAGTAGTGCACTTCTATGAATCCTTACAATCAAGAACACTCAAGAATGAGGTCTCAAAAATTGATCCATAGCTCTCTATGTATGGAGTTGCAAGATTGTAAAATTGCTCTTAGCTAGAGCTAATAAACTTAGTGACCTTGCTAGTCGACCACACAATGAGAGATTCAAGTGAAGACAAGGGCAAGAATGCCAATATCCCCAAAGAATCAAATGAAATGCAATGCAAGCTAGATTAAGATGAATATGCAAGCTAAAAATGAGAAATGAAAGCTAAACTATGGAAATGAAGGAACAATGCAACTAATCTATGAAAGTAAAGAACAAGTGTTACAAATCCTTCCTATTAAACTAGATGAGATTAATCTATAGCATGAAACGAAATCTAAACTATGAATGCCATGATAATGAAACTACTATGCAAGAGTGAAAGCTATGAAAGCATATAAATATGAGATCCAAGAATGCTCCAAATCTTCAAAAGCTCCAAAGTTCCCTAGAAAACCTGCAGCATAACATTAGCATAAAAGATATTGATATGCAAATGAGGAAGAGAGCTCTTCTTTTATAGGAGATGAGGAGAAATGGACCATGGAGATTAAGAGGCAAAAGATTTAATCAATGGTGGAGCATCAAAGAGGAGCAATCCATGTGCACAAATATCCTCTAATGAGAAAAATAAGAGTTGACTTTTGTGTCCATATGAGACAAAAATTGCTTTTCTTCTTTTTATAAAATATGAATAATACTTTATTTGTGCAACTTAGGATAAGAAGAAAAGTGGGGGCTTTTTATTTATTAAAAGGGGAGGAAATATTCCTTTTAAATAAATAAAAATTTAGGATAAAATGGTTAGCCCAAAGCAAATAATCAAAAATGATAAAACAAGATTTGATCAAAGAAATTGATATTATTGATAAAATGTTGATTTTTGAAAATATTGATTCAGGGATTTGACAAATTGCTAAATGGGGGCCCAAAGTCTAGGCGACCATTTTAGGGTGCATACAATATTTACCCTTCTCTGTTCACCCATATTCAACACCCTTTCCCATTACATAATTTCTTAAGTAATAATACTAAATACACATTCTCATAACAAAATAATAACCATCTTCAGATTTATAGAACATAATTCAACAATTCATAGATTTATGTGTGTCAAAATATGTAGAAATATGGTTTACAATCGAGTGTAAGTTTATTATGAAAATGTTTACATCTAAATCTAGTTTTTGCTTTTCTATGTCTCTTAAATCATTTTGGAAATTACGAATTTAGAAATCGAGCTTTGCTAAACTTTTCAATAATTTCTAGAACTTAGTTCTTCTATTTTTCTTCTAATAATTTTTGCAAAAGAAGTTCTTCAATAAGAATATTTCTGAATTTTAAAGCTACTCATCTTTTCTAATCTAATATCTCTGCATAAAAATAATAGATTCACTCTTCTATTCTCAAACTCTCTTACTAGATCATTTAGAAGCGGCACAAAATTTTAGATATTTATATATAGACAATGACAAAAAAATAAAAATAAAAGTTTGACTCAAAGATTTTTGATAAGCAATGATTCTCATTCGATATAAATCAACACCATAGAACAGGGATCCACTCAACCAAGAATAAAACAATTTGACTATATAATGCTCAACACAGTTTCTCTTTCAATGAATTTTTGATTTCCAATAACTAATCGATATAAGAAAAAATAGACATAAAAGCTACGATTATCAATCAAACCCATAACGGTTCAGTTGTTCAATTCAACATTTTGTTACAAACTCGAGTAGAGGCAAAAAAATATATATGGTAAATTTTAAAAGGAAACACACAGATTGTGAGTTGCAATAAGAATTGAGGAAACAAAATTAACCAATCACAGACTCAAGTTCCATCTCACTGGAATTATCAAGTAGCCCAAAAATGTCAATCCCTACTTAATTCCCTATTAAGTCCTTAGTAAAAGACAACCATGAACTAAACTCATATTTACTAAACCATATTGAATCTACTCCTAAGAAATTCGTAGGCTTATGATATGTAAAGGAAAACATATCATGGTTATGCCACATATGCAGAGATACTAATTAACAAAGCCATCTAAAACACTGCATTTCATAATAGAAAACAACTTTATAGTATGTAAAATGAAGAAAAACCTAGAATTTCATTGTTGGATCAAAAGAGATCTTGGTACTCCAACCAATTCCAAGAATTTATTCTATGGCACCAGCATTCAAGTAGACTTCTAATCAAATTTTCCTCATTCACCACTTCTCTCCACTTTGTTCTCTCTTTCCTGTGCTGTTATCCTCCTTCCTTCACTATCATTCCTCCCTAAAAATGTATATCTTTTTTGTAAAAAAAAACTTTCCCTCTCTTCTATTCATCCCTTCCTCCATTCTTACTAGTGTTAGCCTTTTATTGAATAGGAGTCCTTATTGAAATTATGAATGCTTCCTCATTTCTCTAACACATGCACCTAAACCCCTTTCTTTTCTCCCTTAATCTCTATGTGCCCTAATGCACCTGTGTCTTCTTCAATTCAACTGGTTGTTTCCTTCCTCCACGTGTGTGCAACTCCCTATTTCTTCCCAAATTTCATGCACTAATTTCTTCAAGTCAAGTTGTGTGCTATTCTAAAGCTACCAAAGGACATTCTTACCTTTCAGTATTTTCTCTTAACTGCATAAATTACCTTTTTAACCATATGTGCATTCTAAGTGGAGTAATCCCCACTTCATAGATGACTTTTGTGCACAAAAAAGAGAATATTTGTTGTCCTCTATCCGTTCTGATCTCCAGTTCAAATTATGCGTGAATGAAGAAGGATGTGTGCCAAATCTACGTTCTTATTTCTGTGGATTTAGGAAGTCACCATTTTGGGTTATGACATCCTTTCCCCCTAAAAATTGCATCATCCTCGATGCCTTATTTAAAAGGTATCATCAAAAGAAGAATTCATGTCGTAATTTTTAGCATGCCAACCGGAGTTAACTCTTGTGTTAAAAGTGACAGATTGCAACCATGAAAATTTAAATAAAATAATATTCTCATTTAATAAAGAAACTATAATTATATCAGAATAATTCCAAATTAACTAACTTTAACCTTTTCTATAAATACAAAAAGAAAACCAACAAATTTTCATTACCTTAGGCAACCAAAGGTTAAACTTAAAGCACTCACACACAATTAACTCAATCATTCGAGCCAAAGTAAAAGAAAGAAAACTATTAATAATATTTTACCCAAACATTCACTTTACGAGAAAGAGTAAAATAAAGAAGACTAGAATTACCATATCCTCGGATGATAATTATAATGAGGATGAGGAAGATATGGAAACTATGGAGGAAGAGCTGAGAGGGAAAGGAAAGAAGAATATGACTAATAAAGCTAGCAAGCACTCCAAGAAGACTAAATTGAACAAGTCACCCTAGCTCTCTATTGATTCTAAAGAAGATGGTAAGGGTAATTTCTCCCTCCTTGACTCCCATGATATCACCCATTTTGGTTCCTCGGTTGTTGGGAAGAAGAATATCCCTAAGGATGATATTGCCTCTCATTTCTCTCCCCCCGGGACTATGTCAGAACCCCACCTGGATACCAAAGGGAAAGGCATGGCGTGGAAGCTTTTCAATTGTCACACTACCAAACTGGGCATAACTAGAGAAGTGATTAATCCTACGGTTCCTGAAGGGGAAAGAGGCAAAATTGAAACCTCTAAGCTCATAGACCCCTCAATAGTTATCCTAAGCGAATCTACCAGGGAATTTGATTTCAACCTTCTCAATAATGCCATGAACAACATGTTGGACAACTACATATCTATCAAATGGCTCTTCTTTGAAGTGGTTGATTTGAAATCTAGGATGGGTGATGTGGATAAGAAGAGGAATGATAAAGTGGACAAGGATATGCCTACCTCTGACCCCTTCCTCAATGTGGCCAATTTTTACAAGCTTGAGGCTCACATGTTGGAGATGGAGAACAAGGTTTCTGGTTTTGAGAATACCCTCAAGGGCATTGCCGAGAAAAGTTTCAATACCCTCAAGGCCTCTAACAAACATATTAAGATCCTTATCAACAAGATGGAATCCACCCCCTGTGAAAAAGATGAGGAGAACACCATTGAGGAGCAAGATGCCACCCCAGGCCAGGGTATGAGCATGCGCACTAGGTCTAGTACTAAGAAAAGGAATGCCACTATTTCCCCAAAGGAACTCGCCCAGATTAAAGATGCAAGTGATAAAATTGAACATATGGAGGTGCAAGCTACCAATCTACTTGAGAAGATGGATTGACCTATTCCTTCTTTTTTTTGTTGTTTATGTTGCTCCCTATGCGGTTTCCTTTTTTATGTCTTTTGTAGCTGGCCCTATTGTTGGCCTTTTCGGTTGATTGCCTATTTTGTTGTTGTGGATCTTATTATAATATCTTAACTTGTTCTAGGTTTCAAGTACCCGTCAAAACCTATTTTACTTAATAAAAAACATTCACTTTATGAGCTAAATCAAGAAACTCATAAAATTTCAAAATAATTTAAGTGGTGTGTGCTTGCAACCATTATTATGATCTCACCCCTACCGACAAGATAAATACACTCTACCACAATCACATTTTTGTCTTTGAACCCCCCTGTCAATCATGATCAAACTCACAAGATCACTAGTAGGTTAGTTCCTTTAAATCAAAATCAAATTGAGATGCATATTTCATTTATGTATCATAATAACATTAACAAATAACATTTCGTAAGACAATTCAAATTCCATTCATGATATAATTTTCATTACATCAATTTATTTCATCATAAAATAACTAAAGAAACATAACAACACTATGTCTTAATCATTTATTACAAACAACTTAAGTCAACAACATTAGACCAAGTCAACATGAGTAAAAAACAAATCACACAAATAGTCCTATAAACTAAGAGCATCAAATCAGGTTATGACATAGACCCGATGTCTTATGGAAACATATAAAGAAGTTCACTACAAATCTTAAAGCATAAACATAATAGAAATAAATCTAAGCAAATAACTAAGGAAATGATCTATGCATGTCTTCCTCATCTTCCCAAGTAGCATTGTCAACAGAGAATTGGTCACATTGGACCTTATATTGCAATACATCTATATCACGCACCCTAATGGTACATTGATCAATGAGGTGAGTAGGTTGTACCAACACCACCCCTGGATCCTAAACCTATAATGCATGCCAATCAAGAATATGAGATACATCTAGATGGTAGGGATTCAACAAGGAAACATGAGAAACATTATGGATTCTAGCAAGAGCGAGCAGTAGAGAAAGTCTATAGGCAATAGAGTTGATAACCTCCAAAATATCAAATGGACCAACATATCTCAGTGCAATCTTTAAAGACTTGCCAAAAGAAATTGACCTTTTATGTGGTCTCACACGCAAAAACACCTTGTCACCTTCCTGAAACTATCTAAAAGTGCAGTTTATATCCGCATAACTCTTTTTTCTATCAACTACTTCCTTCATCTGAGTATGAATCAAATTCATATGTTCTTCCATCTCTCTCAGCATATCAGGACCAATGATCATCATGTCCTCTACTCTATCCCAACTGATAGGAAGTACGACACTTCCTTCCATAAAGTGCCTCAAATGGTATCATTCCCAAAGAAGCATGGTAAGAGTTGTTGTAGGAAAACTCCACCAATGGAAGATACTTCCCATTTATATTGTTGATCCATGCAATACATACAGAGTAAATATTCAATGACTTGATTCACTCTCTTAGTTTGTCCATCTATTTGTGGATGATAAGTGGTAATTAAATTCAACCTAGTTCCCAAAGATGCATTCAAGGTTGTCTAAAACCTTGATGTCATCCTAGTATCCATGTCTGATATGATAGTCTCAAGTACCCCGTACAATCTAAAAATTTCCTAGACAAACTTTTTGGCCAAAGCCAAAGATCCATCTCTCAAGCTCCCTAGAATAAAGTGAGCTACCTTGTTTAGTTTGTCAACTACAACGAAGATTACATCATGTCTATGTTTTTTCATGGGTAAACCTTGGATAAAATCTATACTGATGACTTGCCACTTATACTCTGGTATATCATGTGGGTACAAAAGTCCTACTGGGTGGACATGTTCAGCCTTATCGCTGACATTCTAAACACTGGGCTACAAAATCTATCACATCTCTCTTTAGCCCTGGCCAAAAAAATAATGGCCTCAAATTGACAATCATCTTGTTTACCCTTGGATGTCCTGAAAAAGGAGTACAACGAATTTCCTCTAGAACCACCTTCCTCAACCCTACTTAGTCAGGAATATACATCTTGTCTTGGTATCTCATGATACCATCATCCTCAAAAGTGTATCCATCAAAATGGAGATCCGATAGATCTATAAGTAATGTTGTCTTAACCATCTAATAATGATCATCTCCTGAAATATTTTCTAACACATATTCTCTCAACCGCGTTCTAGAAGTAGATATAGCAGAAATGTATCTTCTTCTATTTAGAGCATCTACTACTCTATTCTCTTTCCCTTTAATATACTTAATGATGAAATCATACTCACTCAAAAACTTCAACCAACGTCTCTGTCTAGCATTGAGATTAGGTTGTGTGAAGATATACCTAAGTCCCATGTGATTCGTCTTCAACTTAAATGGCTTACCCAAAAGGTAATGTCTCCACATCATTAAAGCATGAATAATTGTTGCCAATTCCAAGTCATGAGGTGCATAGTTAACCTTATATTGTTTCAGTTTCTGTTACTCATAAGCCACTACCTTACCATCTTGCATGAGAACACCACCAAGACCTTCACCTAAAGTGTCGATGATAACTGTAAAGTGTCCATTAGGATATGGTATATTCAAGATAGGAGAATATGTGAGCTTATGTTTTAGTAATTGGAATGCTCTCTCACATCCATCAGTCCACTCGTATCTTTTCCCTTTTCTTTGAAGAGATGTAATAGGTGCTGCAATTTTGGAGAATCCCTCCACAAATCTCTTGTAATATCATGCAAGTCCCATGAAAATTCTCACTTCACTCACATTTTGAGGAGTGGGCCACTCAAGAATAGATTTGATCTTCACTAAATCTACTACAATTATATTTGCATAGATGATGTGACCCAAATAGTGAATCTATTTCTTGTAGATATAACACTTTGATAGTTTCCCATACAACTTCTTTTCTCTTAGACACTGTAAAAATATCTGCAAATGTTCCTCATATTCCTCCATACTCTTGGAGTAAATCAGAATGTCATCAATGAATATCTCTACAAACTTATCGAGACAATCCCTGAATACACTATTCATTAAGTGCATAAATATTGCAGGAGCATTAGTCAATCCAAAAGGTAAGACTACAAATTCATAATGCCCATACCTTGTCTTGAAATTCATTTTAGATATGTCCTCCTCTTTGATCTAAAGTTGATGATATCCAAACCTCAAATCAATCTTGGAGAGCACAGTTGCTCCCTTCATTTGATAAAAAAGATCATCTATCCATGGAAGAGGGTATTTATTCTTAATGGTCACCTTATTAAACATTTTGTAATCTATGCACAATCATAAGGTTCCATCTTTCTTCTTCACAAAGATCACTGGAGCTCCCCATGGTGAAACACTAGGGCGAATAAACCCTTTATCCAAGAGTTCTTGCAATTGCACCTTCAACTCATACATATCAGTGGTGGTCATTTGATATGGAGCCTTGGATTGAGATTTAGTTCTAGACATCACATCAATTGAGAAATCAAATTCTCTCTTTGGAGGTAACTCAGGTAACTCTTTAGGAAAAACATCCTTGAATTCCTGCATAATAGGAAAATCTTCTAAACTAGGAGGTGTGTCGAGATCTTTGACATAAGCCACATACATCATACACCCCTTTCTCTTTTCCTTTTTCAATTTCATGGTGAAAATCTATCTAAGTTCAAGAGACCTTTTCACACCATAGAGTATTATAGGATTACCAACATCATCAAGGCATTCTACCATTTTATCTTTACAGTTCACTGTGGCCTTATGTTTTGTTAACCAATTGATGCCCAAAATGACATCATAGGAACCTAAAGGTGCAATGTACAAGTTTACTTGTGTTTGAAAATTAGGAAGTTCAATCTCACTACAAAATAGACATTGCTCAACTTTATGCTCTGCCTTGTTTCCATATTCTACTATCCATGGTTCTAACATATATCCTACTCTAACTGGTAATTTAGAAACAACTCTAGGATATATAAAGCATTTTGTTTCTCTAGTATCAATCAAAATAGAAATATCATGACCAAGAAGCTTACTGACCATTTGAATGGGTGTTTCCAAAAAATCAACTTGTTTGTTATTCACAGTTGCATGAATTTGGTGCTGAGTCTGAGGTCCTTTCCCATCTCTAAGGACTGATCATTAAGGACAAATACTAGCATAGTGGTCATCTCCACAAGTGTAGCAACCATCTTGTGGTCCCTTCTTACCATCGGGTTTATTCATCCTATTTTCATTCTTGTTGTTGCCTCTATTTTGGTTACCATTGTTGTTCCTTCCAGCATTACCTCTACCCTTGCCTCTCATATTTTGCACCTATTTCTGACCTGTGTCCTTTGGTTTATTATCTTGAAACTTCCTCTTATATCCCTGAGGTGCACTATTCCTTTGACTCGCTTTGATTGAAGATACCTGCTTTAGTTTCTGCTCTTGTCTCAAAGCCTTCCTGAAATAAAATTCCATAGTCTCATGTTCGTGCATATCCACTTCTGATCCTATCTCTAGATGTAATCCAAGAATGAACTTGCAAGTTCTGAACTACTCATCCTACTGATATTGAGGTACATACTTTACCAAGTGGTAAAATCTCTCATGGTATTTAGTGACAGTCAAAACTCCCTTAATCAAGTTTTGGAATTCAACCACTTTCCTATCATAGTATAGCTAAGGTAGCCACCTCTTACAAAAAAGTACTAGGAATTCCTCCCAAGATATCTCACCAGGCTACATCCTCTTTTTGGCCATCTCATTGTCCCACTAAGTACCAGCCTCACCAACCAACTAAAAATCACCCTACATAGCTCTAGATTCACTGGAAAGATTACGAACTTGGAAATACTTTTCCATAGATACTATCTGTACCTCAGTAGCATCACAGATGGCCTTACCATCAAATGTAGGAGGTATGACCTTCTTGAGGTCCTTACTTAGTTCCTCCACTATTATTTCTTTATTATTAGGTACATTTACAGCCCCATGATTTGCATTTTGGTTATGTTTCTCTTTGTTCCTCCTATCCTCTTCTTCTTTTCTTAGTGCTTCCAAACACTGGTCTTCATCCAGTTTTTGTTGAGCTTCAAGTCTCTGATCCTCTTTTCTCTTTCTTCTTTCCTCTTCGTTATGTCTACCTCTTGCATCATGTTAAATTTGTTCCATACGGTTATTTTTTTGTTGCAAGAGGTTCCTCTATTTTTTCAAGAAGTTTAGGATCTCATCCATCCTTGGATTTTGTTCCTCATTGACCCATCCATTACTGGATCCACCCCCACTACTGTTTCTAGTTTGCATGGTGTTAAATCACTTCCTGCACCAACCATGAGTACATAACTTAGCAATAGAAGACCAAGGTCCTAGTGTTTAAACACAGCTCTGATACCACATGTAAAGACCAAAATCTTAATCACACAAGACATGTAAGCTCTATAACAAAAAACTCAGAAAGTCGATCTCAAAAATAGTGTCTACAAGATATAAAGACTTTTCTACAATAAAAATTATGTTTCTATGAAGAAGAAATTATAATATTTTGAATAATGTCGAATTTCCTCAATACAATAGATAAAAATCGACCATTGTAGACATCAAAAACTGGGCAAGTGTCTTAAAATCATTCAAACTGCAAAATCTTAGCCAAATGCTCTAATTCTCATCAAAATGGATCAAATCAATTTTAAATGGACATTTATTAATCAAAATTGGACAAAATCATTAAAATCAAAGGAAAAATCAAATTATGACATTAAATAATTAATACAAGCTTAAAGGGGTCAAAAACATTATATAATTGATTTTAATCAATTAATTGTATAGTTTTAAATCAAAAATCAAATTGAACCTATTCCCTTACATGGCTAATTTAATTAATTAATGGAATTTAATTAATCCTAATATATTTCAACAACATTTGAGCAACCAATGAGAATTGAGAACAAAAGCATATGGATCACTCCAAAATAGTTGAATCTCAATCACACATTTCAACTTTGAATCTCAACCACTCAAATTTGTCTATTTGTCCAAACCTTTGAGACAAACATTTAAATTGTCCCCCCATTTAAAAATATTTCAAAGTTTTTGACTCAACCAAGGCTAACTCATGATTAAATAACTCTACCCCCTACCCTTGGGATTTTACTATAAATAAGAGTCATTTTGAGAGCATAAATATACTAGAGAATTCAAGTGCAAAGCATCATCATTATAGGCAATTTCATAGCAATTGAGTCATTTTTTGAGCAATATTGTGAGATTGAGAGCATATCATGAGTACTTTAATTGAATCTTTGTATCATTTTGAGAGTTGAGAGCTAGATTAAACATTGTACTATCATTTTCTCATTCTAGGATTGCCACTAGTAGAGAATAAGGCTGAGAGCTCTACTTACCAATCTTGGATAGAGAACCATGAGATGTCATGGATGTTAATTTCAATTTTTAGATTAAAATTTGTATTGTATTTTCATAGAATTGTATTTTTCCTTAGTTTGGGTAATCTTGAGGAGATGGTCCTACGGGTCATTTGCATGCTTTATCCATCATGGCCTTTCCATCTCTAATCCATCAGCTTGAAAATCCATCCTTCATGTCCTATATCTTGCTAGACATTGGGGGCAAACCAATGTGATCTTGTTTGAGAGCTGGTAATTTCTAAAAAATCTAAAAAATCCAACAAAAAAAAATGTTTGCATAAAGTGCTTTGAGCTACATCTTGCATAAACTGAGCTTTTGTAATATTTTGGAAGTTTGCCCAAGTCTAACATTTTTCCTATCCAACTAGGGGCATTTGATCTTAATCAGTGGATTTCGACAAACAAGCATCAATTTACATGAAGCAATGCATTAAACTCAAATGGATTCAATAGTGCTACTTTCAGTCACATATCAGAGGGAATTATCAGAGCTTCAGAAGAGAGAGATTTTATTGAACCTTTGATGGATATTATTGTTCACAACCAAGTATTTTGATCCTACAACTTGATCCTTGAAGCTTCATTGACTTTATTATTCAGGATTAAAAATTGACATCACTTAAATGATCAGAATGTTTGGAAATTCTTTTTGAAAATCTTGATACATTGCAAAACACTTGAAGCTTTTTGATGATCTTTATTGACTTTTTATTATGTTTTTTAGCTAATCGATGATGTTTCGACTAGATTAGCGGTGATGGAGACATTATATTATTTTTTCTTCTTTTTGAATGACTGTCTTGAGGAGATCCAACAACTTATGTGAATCCGTCTAATGACATGGTCATCAAAGAACCATCGAGGACTTTCATATAGGGTGGAGGATTGACCTTTTCTTGTTTACACAAATGGATACTTTGGCTATTTAGATCTTCCATATCTTAATACCAAAATCCACTTGTAATATTAAATCTGTTGAAACCAGTATTCATACTCCCATAGTTAGTCATTCAACTAGTGAGGGTTGTACTAGTTTCCTAAAGGGTTACCAAATGTGATATAAAGTGGTATTCATATCATCATGATGTGGTTAGTGATGGTTGTACTTGCTTTTCGGTCCTACAATTCTCAATGATGAAAATATTTTTCTATGGCATTTATTTGCTAAAAGCTAGTGACAATTTAGTTGCATTGTATTGCATTTGCATGTTGGATTAAGTGCATTGGTTTGTAGTTATTTTTCCAAGGGAAAAGGGGTTCACTCATTATCTTGATCAATCAATAAAAGGGGGTTCAATTAAACATATTATCCTGGGTTCAAATCAATAATGTGAGATTATCTTTTGCATTCATTCATAACATTACTCATTATTCATTATCCTTATATCAGAAAAGAAAAACAGATGCATTACTCATGCATCATTTGCATACATTTAGTTAAGGATAGCTCATTAAGAGTTGCATACATCAACAAACTCAAAAATAGAGTTGCATTCATTCATCATATCCATATTTCCATAATAAAACATTTGCATCCATACATTGAAAGTCAAAAAAATATATCAAAAACTACATTAGCATTTGCATTCATCTATCTATATCATATATTAGATACATTGCATCCATAGCATAATCAAAAGTAAATGCACCATAAACATCATATAGAACTGCATATAAAGATGATCTCACATCAACACATCACAAGAATCAAAGAAAGTATATCATCATATAAATGTTCATAACATCAATGATCCATCAAATTAGTATATCAAAGATACAATGTCAATAGCAAAATGGTACATCAAAGTTTTGATCAATAAACATCCACATGATACAAATTATCAAAGAAGATCCATAATCACACATCAAGATCTTGTCGGGACACCCAATCCATCACCTGCACCTAATCCATCTGGACCCCTGTCACCTGGTCTATCCTAAGTAGGAGGAGTCTGACTAGTACTTGCAACATTGGGCCTCTGAGCTATAATAGTCATAAACTATTGCATCATAGTGGCCACCTGATCTAGTCGACCAACCACTGTTGATAAACCTATCTGCAATGTCCTCACATCCTGTGACAGAGTATCAATGCTAGGAGAAGCCTGAGAAGTCTGACCCATATCCTGAGATATAGGAATCTATGGAGGCACCTGCTGTGCTGGAATCTGCCCATGCTAAGCTACTAAAGCCTGATGTAATTGTACCAATAGATCCTGTCCACTAGGAACCTATCTATTAGCATCAATATGAACATGTCACTTGACTCTCTGTTGTCTCTAATGTCCCTGTACTAATGTAGCTCTAGGATGAACAAACCCAGGTCCCTGATCCAGCTAAGCCTATCTGACAGCCCTATTTTTGAAACGTCCACCTCACACCCATGGCCCAAGTCATCCTCTAGCAATGATCCAAGGAGCTCTCTGTCCTCTACAAGCTTGACATTGTTTAGGTCTACCACTATCATCCCCGCCATTATCATTTGATCGCTCATCTCTATCTGGGATCGGCTCTACAGGATCTATAAATCTCAAAAATTTATTCTTAGACCACCACTCTCTGTACTCTACAGACATCCCAACATCTTCTACATGCTCTAATATATCCCATTTGATGTATATCATCCTGGCAATCTAGTCACAAGAAAACTAAAAACCAATATGTGCCCCCCACATCAATCGCTCTGCCTGGACGCGAGCATACAAATCCATACCCTGCGGCATATCCTAATACCTGTTGTACTGTCTAGAAACATGACCAAAGAAAAATCTCTCAATCACAAGGGGTGATTCACCAATCATCCATCGAGGAGAAAACATATAAGGGAGCTCATCATCATCCTCCCGCCAACCCTCGTAGCCCAGATATGGTCTCCATGCAACCTGATCTATATCGTCGATCATGCAATGCCAAAACTCTAGTTTTCCCAGATGATGTTGGACAACCATGCCACTATATAAAAATGCATAAGGAAAGCCACAATGGTAGATATGATCTAACAATTGCCTAGTGATGGGAAGATGCTCCCATATCCATAATTGTAATATCATTGCACCTGTTGATAAGGAGGCACTCGATCTATAAACCACCTCATGCAAATCATGGTATAGT
Source organism: Chamaecyparis obtusa (assembly GCA_027943335.1). NCBI lineage: Eukaryota > Viridiplantae > Streptophyta > Pinopsida > Cupressales > Cupressaceae > Chamaecyparis > Chamaecyparis obtusa. The sequence goes on along the minus strand of BSBK01006457.1, from coordinate 6,739 downwards.
TGTGCAAGAATGCAAGAGCCCCAATTGAAACATTGAGGTTGTGCAAGAAAAACCTCTAAAATGCGGCCCCATCCAACAGAGAAGCCTCGACCTTGCTTGTCAGGAAGTAGTAAACCGCCTATCAATGCACCTAACACTGCTGGCAATGTGGGAAATGAAGCAAATTGTGCCCATGTAATGGTATCATCACCAATGGTATTATCCCCAAATAGCCATCTACAAACAGTGCTATCATATATTGAATCATAATATACCATCTCACCTCGGGTCGGAATGTAGAGCAATTTGTACACATCCTCGGGAGTGATAGTCATCTCCCCAAGTGGTAAATGGAAGGTATTGTGGTTAGAGTGCCAACGCTCTACCACAACTATCAATAGACCACGGTTTAGCTAAAACCACAGGATGTCTAGAAGGAAACTCAAACCACACATTTAATAACGTGGAACTCTGGCTGGATCAACTCCTAAACTAGGTCTAAAATCCAAGAATCAACGGTTCATATGTATAACTTACGAAAATGTGCATGTTTGGAAAATCAAGGGAATCATATTCTATATTAGTGGATTATTTTAATTCAATCAATCAAACTATCACCATCTTGTTTATGTCTCTATGTCTTGAGAGCGAATTATCAGTTATCTACCTACTAGTGTTCTACTATCAGTTTTCTATCAGATTAGATTGACAAATCACACATTCATTGGTACCATTATCCTGATATCCTAATCACTTGTTTGTTTAACTACAACGGACCTATGTATCTTGGACAATCAATCTAATCATCCAAAAATATCAAATTTTATCAGAAATCAAGTTTGAGTATCAAAATTTATCAAAATTCTTATAGGCGTCATTTCCCTATGTGGAGGCGACATTTTACCTTAGGTGGTGAATAAATTTTGACACATGGCATTTTATTAAGTGGAGGCGGTATTTCATCTGTTAAGTGGCATTTCATCATGCCTAGGCGTCATTTAAAACATAGGGATTTTTCACGCGGTGTTTTATACATAGTTTGATTAAAAAGCCCTAGTTCTATGCGGTATCAAATTTTTCACAGGCAAGTTTTAAAATATCTTACACAACATTTTAATACATGGATGCAGTACTTCATGAGCCTAGGCATCATTTAAACTATCCTAGGTGGCATTCGGCAAAATTACAACAAAAAAATCAAGAATTTTATGCAATAAATGCTAAAAAAAGTTGTAATAAATGCACTAGGAGGGTTAGAATCACTCACCAGAGGTCTGTAATCCAAAGGTCTCTGATATCAATGACATCTCTCGAACCGATGCTCTCAAATAGGCATAACCATCGTGATCAGCTTTCTCAAGATCAGAGCAAAAATCTCAATAGTCAAAAGTGCAAATGAATAGTAAATTTGGGTTTTTCAACCTATTTATGCTAATTTGACCTAATTTTGAGTTAATTTTTGACCTAGAAATCTATATCAACAATCAATCCAACTGGGGCATTTGTTTAAATCTGCATATCATCAATGTTTTTCAGAAATAAAAACATATTGGATCAACAATCAATCGATATCATTAAACTTTTCTATCAGGTGATCAATCTATTTTCATTTCTGATGGGGCATCATTAGAGTATCAAATTGGCATCAAATATCATTGCATTTGGGGCATTAAAATTTTGAACTATTATTAGTGGGGTATGTGGCATCATCAATCAAAGCAGGTTTCAAATCAAGTTTTGTATCAATCAAGAATTGAATCAATGATTAGGACATAAAAGTTTCTTTGAATCAATGTGCTATGCACATCAATTCAAAGAGGGGCATTTGTAGACATAAAAAATAGGGCAAGTGTCTTAAAATCATTCAAATTGCAAAATCTTAGCCAAATGCTCTAATTCTCATCAAAATGGATCAAATCAATTTTAAATGGACATTTATTAATCAAAATTAGACAAAATCATTAAAATCAAAGGAAAAATCAAATGATGACATTAAATAATTAAATACAAGCTTAAAGGGGTCAAAAACATTATATAATTGATTTTAATCAATTAATTGTATAGTTTTAAATCAAAAATCAAATTGAACCTATTCCCTTACATGGCTAATTTAATTAATTAATGGAATTTAATTAATCCTAATATCTTTTAACAACATTTGAGCAACCAATGAGAATTGAGAACAAAAGCACATGGATCACTCCAAAATAGTTGAGTCTCAATCACACATTTCAACTTTGAATCTCAACCACTCAAATTTGTCTATTTGTCCAAACCTTTGAGACAAACATTTAAAAACATTTCAAAGTTTTTGACTCAACTAAGGCTAAATCATGATTAAATAACTCTACCCCCCTACCCTTGGGATTTTACTATAAATAAGAGTCATTTTGAGAGCATAAATTATACTAGAGAATTCAAGTGCAAAGCATCATCATTATAGGCAATTTCATAGCAATTGAGTCATTTTTTGAGCAATATGTGAGATTGAGAGCATATCATGAGTACTTGAATTGATCTTTATATGATTTTGAGAGTTGAGAGCTAGATTAAGCATTGTACTATCATTTTCTCATTCTAGGATTGTCACTAGTAGATAATAAGGCTGAGAGCTCTACTTACCAAGCTTGGATAGAGAACCATAAGATGTCATGGATGTTAATTTCAATTCTTAGATTAAATTTGTATTGTATTTTCATAGAATTGTAGTTTATTATCCTAATTTCATGAAGGTGTAAAACATTCACACACAACCATATTGTCCAAATAGTACAACATGGTAAATAATACATAAGAGATGTCCATAAATATATGTCATCCAGACTATCAATCGTCCATCTACATAGTCCTATCTCCTATGCCATCGAATAGTCAATTGTCCATCTGTGAATCTTGAGATGGAAATTTGATCCAGGCATTTATTCCGCCCAACCACATAGTGGTTAGCTCCCCGGGGCTCATCCTGAAATGAAGAGCTCACTGACTCTACTCGAGGAATCTATCAACTTAGCACTAATGGATCATAAAGGAATCTAGTGCAAGTTGTGAACTAACTACTTTATCATACACAAAGTAGAACTAACACAAATATGGTAGAGAGAAAATACATAACCAGCACAAATTCCATCATGTGTTTACATAGCTTAGGCATAAGCATTTTACACCAGATTTCTACTAGCATGTAAAAGAAAGTAATATTTACCCTTCTCTGTTCACCCATATTCGACACCCTTTCCCATTACATAATTTCTTTAGTAATAATACTAAATACACATTCTCATAACAAAATAATAACCATCTTTAGATTTCTAGAACATAATTCAACAATTCACATATTTATGCATACCAAGATATGTTGAAATATGGTTTACAATCTAGTGTAAGTTTATTATGAAAGTGTTTATGTCTAAATCTAGTTTTTTCTTTTCTATGTCTCTTAAATCATTTTGGAAATTAAAAATTTAGAAAATAGAGTTTTGCTAAAATTTTCAATAATTTCTAGAACTTAGTTCTTCTATTTTTCTTCTAATAATTTTTGCAAAAGAAGTTCTTTAATAAGAATATTTCTGAATTTTAAAGCTACTCATCTTTTCTAATCTAATATCTCTACATAAAAATAATAGATTCATTGTTCTATTCTCAAACTCTCTTACTAGATCATTTAGAAGTCACACAAAAATTTAGATATTTATATATAAACATTGACACACAAATTAAAAAAAACAAAGTTTAACTCAAAGATTTTTTATAAGCAATGATTCTCATTCAATATAAATCAGCAACATAGAATAGGGATCCACTCAACTGAGAAGAAAACAATTTGACTATATAAGGCTCAACACAGTTTCTCTTTCAATGAATTTTTTATTTCCAATAACCAATTGATATAAACAAAAATAGATATAAAAGCTACGATTATCAATCAAACCCATAACAGTTCAGTTGTTCAATTCAACATTTTGTTATGAATTCGAGTAGAGGTAAAAAAAATATGGTAAAGTTTAAAAGGAAACACGTAGATTGTGAGTTGCGATAAGAATTTGAGGAAACAAAATTAACCAATCATAGACTCAAGTTCCATCTCACTAGAATTATCAAACAGCGTAAAAATTTCAATCCCTGCTTAATTCCCTATTAAGTCCTTAGTAAAAGACAACCATGAACTAAACTCATATTTACTAAACCATATTGAATATTCTCCTAATAAATTTGTAGCTTACGATATATAAAGGAAAACATCTCATGGTTATGTCACATATGCAGAGATACTAACTAACAAAGCCATCTAAAACATTGCATTTCATAACTAAAAAGATTTTATAGTATGTAAAATGAAGAAAAACCTGTAATTTCATTGTTGGATCAAAAGAGATCTTGGTACTCCCAACCAATTCTAAGAATTTATTATCTGGCACCAACGTTCAAGCAGCTTCTAATCAAGTTTTCCTCATTCGCTACTTCTCTCCTCTCTGTTCTCTCTTTCTTGCACTGCTATCCTCCTTCCTTTATTGTCGTTCCCCCCTAAAAATGTATATCTTCTCTGTAAAAAAAAAACTTTCCCTCTCTTCTATTCATCCCCTCCTTTGTTCTTACTGGCGTCAACATTTTATTGAACATGAGTCCTTATTGAAACTATAAATGCTTCCTCATTTCTTTGACACACGCACCTAAACCCCTTTCTTTTCTCCCTTAATCTTTGTGTCCCCTGATGCACGTGTGTCTTCCTCAGTTCAACTATTTGTTTCCTTCCTCCACATGTGCACAACTCCCTATTCCTTCCTAAATTTCATGCGCTAATTTCTTCAAGTCAAGTTGTGTGTTATTCTAAAGCTGCCAAAGGACATTCTTACCTTTCATTATTTTCTCTTCACAGTATAAATTTCCTTTTTAACCAAATGTTCATTCTAAGTGGAGTAATCCCCACTTCATAGATGACTTCTATGCACAAAAATGAGAACATCTGTTTTGCTCTATCTGTTCTAATCTCCAGTTCAAACTGCACGAGAATGAAGAAGGACGTGTGCCAAATTTGCGTTCTTATTTCCATAGATTTAGGAAGTTGCTATTTTGGGTTATGACACTCAAACTCATACATTTCTAGCCTTGAATTATTGTTTTTTCAGAGATTAATATCTTGAGACATAAGAAACCTAGTAAAACTCAAACAATGTGTTTATCGAAATTTTCAAAATCAATCTAATTATATTTGTTTTTTTTAGTCCGTTAGTTTCGGGAATACTGGTGAATAATATTATGTCCTTAGTCTTTTTGAAAGAATAAACTAAGGAAAAAATTTGTAGCATCATCTTTGTTATTGTATTGTTTAAACATTTTTTTTGTCTGTTTGGCTTTTAGATCCATCGGCTAGGCAAAAATATCATATTGTAAAGCTTCAACTCTGCTTCTATGGCTGTCGGTTTTTCCTTTTTCTTCTTTGAAGGTCTATTTTATGCTTTGGTAAATTGTAATGTGTGGGGTTGATCTTCTATATTCAACATGTATGATATTTGCATTTAGTTGAAAAAATGGCAGTGTTGTTTTTAAGTTTGAACTGTTCACGTTTTTATATTTTATATCATCTTAATTTTATGCCATAGAAGATGAAACATAATTTTCTTTGAATTAGGATTATTTACAAATACAATCCAAACATAGTTAGAATTATGAGTAATGTTGAATAAAAGTTAGGGTTTTATGTAATTGGAATAATGGTTAAAGTTTAAAGTCTTAAAAAACAAATTTTCTAAAGAAGATTATTAGGGCAATCTTCAAACGTAAAGTTTATAAATTTAAATATAGTTATTTTTTAAATGAAGTTGAGATTATCTTTAATGATTAATTTTTTTATGTTACTTTATTTTAGTTTATTTGGTATTGTATAACTTATTTCAGAATAATTTTTTAAATGAAATTTTAGAATATGAGAAATGAAATTTTAGAATATGAGATAAAGAAGAATTGAATAAATTATTGTGTGTTTAGTTTAAATAAGTAATTTAAGGATTTAAGTATCTATTGTTAAATATTGATTAAGGTTAGTAAGGCGAATTTGGTATAAAGTGTCTGAAATTAATTTTGTGTTAATATATTTTAGAATTATGAATTTAGGTTTCACTTATGTGAGATTATTAGTAAATCAAATCTATTTGGAATTCATGAATTGTTTTCTTGATAGATTTCATTGCTTTATGAATATTATGTATATTGATTTTATGATAGTACAACATTGTAAGTTATGTTTTTTTTTTGTAAAGCTATGTTGTGGTAAATTATAAATAGTGGAGACTCCATTCAAATATGGGAGGCTTAGGAAGTTGTTATGATTCATCGCCTTGTTTCTTTTGTTATCATTGATTCCTTGATCTTTTATGATAGTTTGATTATTCTATTACTATATTACATTTTAGACTTATAGTAGTTCCAATCATAGATCCAAGATCCTAATTTGAGTAATTAGGATCTATGAGAACATGAGACAGAGCCAATTTTGAATTATCGATTTCAAAAAGCTAGGTTCTCCATTTCATATAGGAAATGATAGTTAGAGGAATAGGGAATTATAGGGAGAGAGAAGGGAAGAGGAAGGGGGAGAGTGATTAAGGATATACATACATACATACATACATACATACATACATACATACATACATACATACATACATACATATATATATATATGTGTGTGTGTGTGTGTGTGTATACATATATGTATACACACACACATATATATATGTATGTGTGTGTGTGTGTATACATACAT